>JAMPIV010004897.1:270000-367500 GCA_024509875.1 Oreohelix idahoensis
TATCTATCTATCTATCTATCTATCTATCTATCTATCTATCTATCTATCTATCTATCTATCTATCTATCTATCTATCTATCTATCTACCTACCTACTTACCAACCTACATATCTATCTCATTACCAACGTCTCATAATTCTCATACACATCATCGTCTTTTTTTTCCTCGCATGGAGCAACCACTCCAGATTTCCCCCCCCCCCCCCACCCCTTGCGGACGCTTATGCAAAAGCACAGACTCTTGCTTCGGGGGTTTCTGTAGCAGTCTGTTTTATATCACAAGGTTGCCACCCCCATGCACAACCTCATATCAGTCGCCTTTTGCGGCAATGCCCGAGGGAGAGTAGTCCAATTGTTTTCTTTGTCTACCCAGAGACCCCCGGGAACAAAACAGGCCTCTCATACGTAGTACAACTCACACAATACATACGTACATAAATACATATACGTACATACATATATACATACATACATACATACATATATATACATATCAGAATCTTTATTCTCCAGAAAATACATTGATATGTACTGACATGATATAATAAAATACAACATGGCATATAGGAGAATTATTAGAATTTACATAAAGTAAATTTTATAAATTTTCATAAATTCATACAGCGTTAATGAGGGCTGTTACCACATACATACATACATACGTAGATACATACATACTAGGCGGGGTTGTCGCACGGAAGGTCCTGGGTTCGATTCCTGGGTAAGCCACTCACGTCTATTGTTTTTCTGTTGTCTAGTTGTCTACTTCTTTATTTCTTACGAGTGCCTGAAAACATATCTTTATGTTTGTCTAATACTCGTATTTATATACCATACGATGCCTTACTGTGCTTTACCTTTACATACAAATATACAAATAAGAGCATCATCTTCATAATCATTTTCCTCTTCGCTCCCGATCGAGCACTGAGGCTCCTCTGTAGCTGGTCCCTTTGCAAGAAACTATAACAAGCTTGTACATGGACCTCTAGTGGTGGTTTCTGTAGCAATGTGTTAGATCATAAGGTGGCCAGCCCCCCATACATAACCAGCATACGTTGTAACTATGTGCACACAGGGGACATAATTTTCTTCTCGTACTGGAAGGTCTATAACTGTTCATCGGCTAGTTCAGTGGTTCTCAAAGTGGGCCATATAAACCTTCAGGGGCCATGCCATATTTCCAGGGGCCACAGCAATATGGTGAAGGACCTTTTTCCCAGCTAACAGCGACTATAAAGGGGGTCACAGAGGTAATCATGACTCACAGGAGAGCCATGAGCAAAAAAAGATTGAGAACCCTTGATCTAGTTAATTAATTAGCCAATCGGTTGTCATGGATTTAAAGATCTTAATTTCATTTGCCCGCCACGTTGTCCACGTTTGTGTGAACATAATGAAATCAACCACAACAGCTCATGCATTGTTTAGAAAACTTTTAGTGGGTGCTCCAAAAAAACAAAAACAAAAGTGAAACATGGGTTCTCGCTAACGTCCAGTGGCGTAGGTTTTTCTCCCTTAATTATATGGGACGCTAGAGAACAATACGGAATACCTGGCAGTTATAGACGGAACTAAATATGTTTAGTCATAAGTTGGGCGTGATGCGTAGATAAGTAAACATTTGGCGAATATAACCGGCCGTTGTTAATTAGCTATTAATGCGTGAGACTAGAATGTCCGGGATTTATACTTGAAACACAGAACTAGATGCGTTTAGCTAACATTATGTTCTGTTTTGGAATGATCTATCTATCTATCTATCTATCTATCTATCTATCTATCTATCTATTTATCTATCTATCTATCTATCTATCTATCTATCTATCTATCTATCTATCTATCTATCTATCTATCTATCTATCTATCTATCTATCTATCTATCTATCTATCTATCTATCTATCTATCTATCTATCTATCTATCTATCGATCGATCGATCGATCGATCGATCGATCGATCGATCGATCGATCGATCGATCGATCGATCTATCTATCTATCTATCTATCTATCTATCTATCTATCTATCTATCTATCTATCTATCTATCTATCTACCTACCTACCTACCTACCTACCTACCTACCTACCTACCTACCTACCTACCTACCTACCTACCTACCTACCTACCTACCTACCTATCTATCTATCTATCTATCTATCTATCTATCTATCTATCTATCTATCTATCTATCTATCTATTTATTTCTTTTCTTTGATCCTTAGCTGCCGACCGTCAAAGCAGTCAGTGGCCATCACGCCTAGTGGCGTCCTGTAGGACAACAACAAATTGATTCCACTTTGCTCGATCGGTGGCCATCCTTCGTACAGTGCCCCAACTCTGGTTCATTCTTTGCATCTCAGCCTCCACAGTCCTCCGCCAGGTTGTTTTTGGTCGGCCTCTCTTTCATTTTCCTTCAGAGGTCCAAAGCATAGCTGTTCTTGTGATGGCATCGGGGTCTCTTCTGAGGACATGGCCAACCCAGCTCCAGCGTCTGCCAGCTATAATGGTGTACATGTCCTCTTGCTTGCTTCGAGTAAGCAGATCTTGGTTGGTGATGGTATTCGGCCAAAAGATTCGGTGAATTTTTCTTAGGCATGTTGTGTGAAAAGAGGACAATTTCGACATTTCCTTCTCTGAAACTCTCCAGCATTCCGCACCATAGAGAAGCACAGAAAGCACACAGCTCTGATATAATCTTAATTTTGTGCTTGTGCTGTATTGAGAGGACTTCCAGATGTTGTTTAGGCTAAAAAAGGCTGTTCTTGCTGTAAATTAATATTAGACAAACATAAAGGTATGTTTTCAGGCACTCGTAAGAAATAAAGAAGTAGAACACTTGGACAACAGAAAAACAACAGACGTGAGTGGCTTACCCAGGGTTCGAACCCCGTACCTTCCGTACGACAACTCCGCCTAGCTATATAAGCGAATCACACTGACCCCACGGCCAGCTAGGCATCCCCAAAAAAGGATGCTTTACTGACTAGTCATCAGTGCGAAACACAAGATAACACCGGAAGTATACAGTGGGCAACTCAGCCCATTAATGACGCAATCACTTCTGTTGTTCCTCTATACAGCAGTATATGTCAGTCCAAACAAGAGAAAAACCTTGATACTGTGTCCAGTAAATGATAGAAGACTTAAGGACAGTAGTATAGAACAGAGGGTAGGTTTCTGGTATTGTATAAACATTAATAACACATAAGGAAGGGAAACCCGAGGCATGTAAACAGTAAATTAATATTAGACAAACCTAAAGGTATGTTTTCAGGCACTCGTAAGAAATAAAGAAGTAGAACACTTGGACAACAGAAAAACAACAGATGTGAGTGGCTTACCCAGGGTTCGAACCCCGTACCTTCCGTACGACAACTCCGCCTAGCTATACAAGCGAATCACACTGACCCCACGGCCAGCTAGGCATCCCCAAAAAAGGATGCTTTACTGACTAGTCATCAGTGCGAAACACAAGATAACACCGGAAGTATACAGTGGGCAACTCAGCCCATTAATGACGCAATCACTTCTGTTGTTCCTCTATACAGCAGTATATGTCAGTCCAAACAAGACAAAGACCTTGATACTGTGTCCAGTAAATGATAGAAGACATAAGGACAGTAGTATAGAACAGAGTATAGGTTTCTGGTATTGTATAAACATTAATAACACATAAGGAAGGGAAACCCTTAAGTCTTCTATCATTTACTGGACACAGTATCAAGGTCTTTGTCTTGTTTGGACTGACATATACTGCTGTATAGAGGAACAACAGAAGTGATTGCGTCATTAATGGGGTGAGTTGCCCACTGTATACTTCCGGTGTTATCTTGTGTTTCGCACTGATGACTAGTCAGTAAAGCATCCTTTTTTGGGGATGCCTAGCTGGCCGTGGGGTCAGTGTGATTCGCTTGTATAGCTAGGCGGAGTTGTCGTACGGAAGGTACGGGGTTCGAACCCTGGGTAAGCCACTCACGTCTGTTGTTTTTCTGTTGTCCAAGTGTTCTACTTCTTTATTTCTTACGAGTGCCTGAAAACATACCTTTAGGTTTGTCTAATATTAATTTACTGTTTACATGCCTCGGGTTTCCCTTCCTTATGTGTTATTAATGTTTATACAATACCAGAAACCTACCCTCTGTTCTATACTACTGCCCTTAAGTCTTCTATCATTTACTGGACACAGTATCAAGGTCTTTGTCTTGTTTGGACTGACATATACTGCTGTATAGAGGAACAACAGAAGTGATTGCGTCATTAATGGGCTGAGTTGCCCACTGTATACTTCCGGTGTTATCTTGTGTTTCGCACTGATGACTAGTCAGTAAAGCATCCTTTTTTGGGGATGCCTAGCTGGCCGTGGGGTCAGTGTGATTCGCTTGTATAGCTAGGCGGAGTTGTCGTACGGAAGGTACGGGGTTCGAACCCTGGGTAAGCCACTCACGTCTGTTGTTTTTCTGTTGTCCAAGTGTTCTACTTCTTTATTTCTTACGAGTGCCTGAAAACATAACTTTATGTTTGTCTAATATTAATTTACTGTTTACAGGCCTCGGGTTTCCCTTCCTTATGTGTTATTACTGTTCTTGCTGTATTTATTCTGATGTTGATGTCTTTGCCTGCCCCGCCGTCTGGTGTTACTATGCATCCTAGTTATGTGAAGGTGTCTGTCTGTACCAGTTGCTGATTCCTTACTGATATGGGCTCAGGGCTGCTCACATTGACCGTCATGACCTCTGACTTCTTTAAATTGATGTTCAAGCTCACCTGCTGGCTAAACTTATTAAGTCTATCCGTTTTTTCCTGGATGTGTTGATGTGAATGTGCTAGTAGTGCGATGTCATCTGCATATTCCAGATCTTCCAATGTAGAAAATGTAGTCCATCTTATTCCTCTTGGACTGCCCTCTGTTGTCTGGCGCATCACCCAGTCTATGACTGTTAAAAATAGAGTGGTTGATAACGGGCATCCCTGTCGTACTCCTGTCTTCACCTCAAAGGTTGGGTTGCTCTGCCCAAAACTATACTTAAAGTTGGCATAGAGGCTTTTTATGATTGACACTATGCAGCTTGGAATTCCATAAGCCCTCCGTATTTTCCATAAACTGTCCCTATGTATGCTGTCAAAAGCCTTTTCAAAATCAACGAAATTAATATACAGCTGTCTTTGCCATTCTGAGCACTGCTCTATAATGTTCCTGAGAGTGAATATATGATCTAAACATCTTCTGTTCTTTCTAAATCCTGCTTGTTCTTTCCTCAGTTTGTGGTCTACTGCTTTTGAAATTCACTGTATAATTATTCTGCCTAGTATTTTGCTGGGAACTGAGAGAAGAGTGATTCCTCTCCAATTGTTGCAGTCTGCAAGATCTCCCTTCTTGGGCAGTAAGTGACAATTATTCCTTTGTTCCACTCTGATGGTGTTGTCACTGTTTTCCAGACTTGTGCAAATAGTGGTTCTAATAGTTCTGCTGCTAGCTCAGGGTCTGTCTTAAATAGCTCTGCATTTAAGTTATCATGGCCAGGAGCTTTTCCGTTCTTTAACCCTTTAATTGCTGTGATGATTTCTTCTTTTTGTGGAATGTCTGTATTTACATCTAGATCGTTTTCAGCCTCAGGAACATTCAATTGTGACTCTGGTGGTTCCTTGTTTAGAGTTTCTCTGAAGTGCTCTGCCCATCTTGTTTCCTGTCCCTCTGCTGTCGTGATGAGATTTCATTGCTTATCTCTTACTAATGTAATATTGTTTGCACCTCGTTTTCCGCTGATGAATTTAGTTATTTTATATACTGTGCTTTGTTCATTTCTCAGTGCTGCCTCTTCTACCTGTCTTGCAAGATCGTCTAAGAAAGTCCTTGTGTTGGCTCGGGTTTGGCGTTTAACTTCCTTGTCCAGCGGACAGTACTGTTCGCTATATAGTTGCTTTAACCTGGGGGGCTTCGCTTCTGTTTTCTTTCTTTTCATTTCCTTTCTCAGTGTTATGGTGTTTAATGTTTCTGGTGTTATCCAGTCTTGCTTCTTCCTTTCCTGGAATCCCAAGCATGATTTTCTGCTTTCCTTATATATTGTTGAAATGGTGTTGAATTTCTGGTCTATATCATCAGTTAATGTCTTTTCCTGACTTTTGGCAAATTGATATCGTTTCTTTATGTCAGCCGCAAAAGCTTTTCTGGTAAGGGGGTCCTTCAATTTGCTGATGTCAAACCTTTTCTGTGTAGTTACAGTTGGTCCAGCCCCTATCTATCTATCTATCTATCTATCTATCTATCTATCTATCTATCTATCTATCTATCTATCTATCTATCTATCTATCTATCTATCTATCTATCTATCTATCTATCTATCTATCTATCTATCTATCTATCTATCTGTCTGTCTGTCTGTCTGTCTGTCTGTCTGTCTGTCTGTCTGTCTGTCTGTCTGTCTGTCTGTCTGTCTGTCTGTCTGTCTGTCTGTCTGTCTGTCTGTCTGTCTGCCTGCCTGCCTGCCTGCCTGCCTGCCTGCCTGCCTGCCTGCCTGTCTGTCTGTCTGTCTGTCTGTCTGTCTGTCTGTCCATCCGTTCGTTGTCCCCCCTCCCGTTTGCTGTCTGTTTCTTTTTTGTGTTAGGGAAGTAATAGAAACGTTGTAACAGGTCTTGCTGTTTAGTGATTATCAGATGTGAGGTACAGTCCTACTACAGAAACTGTCAATGACCAACACTTTTAGAACAGCATATCCCGGGCTTTGGTTAAAATACAATAAAAAAAATAGGAAGATAACATTACTCCGTTTGCGAAAAATATTTTCTTCCCCATTCTCAACTTTACCGTTTCTTTCTCATACTGGTAAACGCATTTATAACATAACGTATCAGTCTCTACACTAGACGGGAGAGCGTTAAATGCATTCTATGGCACTAGGTGTCAGTGTGTAGCGGAAGGTTTTATATGTGTGAGATGATAGTGCTAGAGTAGAAATAGTATTCTCTCCAGAATGTGTGAGGTCCCAGTGACAGAGAAGTACACTGGTATCACTCGATAGTCACGGCTGTGAAAGTATCTGGACTGAAAATATTCAGAGAACAGTCAGACCTTACTGCGCCACCTCCGCCATGTGACCACCTGTGATATTAATAAAAATTCAACCAAACTCAGTATCAACTATATTGAATGAATAAAGCTGGTGAATACAATTTATATCCTCTTTATTTACATCTATCTAATTGTGGTGATTGTATGTGACTTGATACAAAATGTATATTTATACAAAACCAAATTGGCGAAAACAATTACAGTTTTTACAAGTTACACTAAAATGTCATTTCTTTAGACTCTTCCAATTAGTTGGGTAATAGACTTCTTCACTGTCTTATTCACTTTATAACTTTCACTAGTTTATCACGCAAATTGTCATCATAAAACTCTGCTTAACAGTTATCACTTCTTGGATGCATGATTGTCACAAATATCACTCATCTGTTATGTTAATCAGTGTTCATATGAGATGTACAGCTTCAGTAGGTCGTGCTTCTACCAATCCAGACACTGCCGGGGCGATTAGCATTGATCATCGAGCAATTCTTGATCATTGACCTCTGACTTTGGGTTGACAAGTATGAACCCTCGCAGGATCTAATTAAGATCAGTAAAGACTGGCTTTTGTGGAGTAACAGAACTGCCTGGCTGCAAATAACAAGATATTGGCCGTGACACGTTTCTCTCTCTCCAGCCGTTGTCCTTCTGTCTTGCTTCGCTGTACAAGTGAATTTGAAATCATTTACGACTGCCCTTATATAGGGAGCTATCGGACGTACAGGAAACAAGGCTCGCAACTCCAGCAAACTTCCCAAAATAGTTGTAACTTCGAGGGGGTTGTGCTAAATGAGTTTCCAACCTTGGTCTCGTGCACTTCACCTTTCCCAGTTCAAGCCTTTGGAGTTATATATTTCCGTTCTCCGTGAGTTGACCTTTATATCCATATGTTGTTTTCCCATATCTGTCGTGTTAACGATTTTATCTTGAATTTTAATTAGGAAAAACACAGGATTTCTCAATGCACGGACACTTATTCTTGCAAAATTCTTCACAACTACTTACTCCCTTCTGATTACCATGTACCTATACATAAATGAAGATATTCCCGTCAAACGGAGACCATTCTCATCCTTGTCTGTCATTCCGTTCTCCTTCCCGATGTCTAATTCTAACCATGATTTCGGACGATTTATTCTTCCTTATACAATCGTCGAAGTCGTTAATCTGTCCGTGGGAAACCCCTTTTCTGATTGGCTGCCCTAGATACACACAGGAAAATACCCCTGAATTTCTTTGTTCGGGCTAGACACTTGTGTCCCACTTTCCGGTCTTCATACATTTAACTAGGCAATTGCGTAACATGCGACACAGTGGACGAAACTGTGAACATATTCGTCTGGCCAGACATAGGAGCAGACATATGTCTACAGCCTTCCCTGCACCAGACGAAATACACCGTGAATATTCGCTTTCGCCAGACCTATAGGCGACAAATTTGTCTGCATTTTCACCTGCCACAACGAGTTGCATCGGCTGAACGCTCAGTGAGGCGCGATAGTCGACATCTCCTCGGCGCAGTTTGAGACATTTGTCTGGAAATCCCAGCTGACAAGGCACTCACAGTTGGCCTGGTCCGCGCGAGGTGTGAAAACGCACGAGTGTCAGTTCATGGTAGTCTTCTAGTTACGTAAGTGTTAAAGACGGAAAGGGGAGATTATTTCGTTTTGCGAAATAAACGTTCACCTCTTTGTCTGTTTGATAGATATTAACCAGAGTTTGAAACTAGATTTTCATTCTTGCTCCTAAATTTTGCAGTAGACAGATTGCTGTGCTAGACCAAAATATCTGTGTTTTGGCGAAGTCTGAGTTTCTTGGCCATTTTGCCGAGCTCTAGACTACCATTATATTGCAGTATTCTAGTTCATGGTTTAGTCTGTAGTTCTGTATGGAGGTAAATATATTATATTAAATATCTATTTTTTGTGTGAATTGTTTAAAGTGATAATCGCTTATTTCATATTTCACTAGTTAGATTTGGTGCAGATTGCTTAATTTATATAGTCTGTATTATTTTATATTGATGTGTTTGAAAGCAGAATAAATTATAATTTCTAGCTTAAACAACAATGTAGCTATAATGCATTTAATTTAGCTGTTAAATAATCAGACGAGAACAATTTTTCTAAACTAACTTATAAATGCTAGAAGCCTCATGAGTGTTGACGGAATACACATGTATTCCTAATTCATGAGGATTGATGATTTTTAAATATAACTTATTGCACGGGAAGTTTTAAATGATAAGTCAACTGTGCGCTGCAGCTTAAACGTAAGTTATATTGAGTACATAATATGTAACATATTTCATATGTGGTTTTTCTTTATTCAGTGAATACTGGGGTGACCCAAACTTTGCCGGCTTTAGTACAGAGTAAATACCTGTGAAGAACTAACCCATTTTCCTTAGAGTGACTTGGTCCAAATTTTTTACGAGCATTTTAAAGGATAAATGAAGAAACGGGCCTAGCTCGCCATATTAAACTCTTCCTGAGAAAAACTCGAGTACATTTTTAGCCTGTGTGGCAAGTAACTTATTAACGTCAGTAACATTCCGACGGAGTTTGACAAGTGATGTGGTGACCGATTATAGTCCTATCCTGAAAGAACCCACCGACCTGACATTCCTTATTTCTAGAAACTAAGCTAGTGACACTGTGCTTGCTATTCACGTTCGTACCTGGACAATTTTATGTGACTTAAACAGACCTTCGACAAATAAGCACCCCCAAGGAATCGTTCCCGAAATCAGAGAATTCAACCCTTCTTTTTGGAACTGGGGATTTCTTGGTCACGGCTGCCATTGACGATTCTGTAGGTAACTGTCCTGAAAAATTGTATTTTCCAGAAGTGGCTACCAAAGCTGTGAGTATGAGCAAATGCACATGATCACTGCTGAATGAATAGAGTGAATGCAGGACTGAGTGATTTCTTAATTGTTGTAACTTCCTTTATGCAAGTTATTGCTAAAAATATTTTCCCTTAGAATAAAGCAGAGTATCAAGTCTGTCCATACCTTAAAAGGGGGAAACCATAGACTCAGTCATATGCATCTGTAACTCTTTGGGGTTATCACTTTTCTCTAACGGGACTATGAGCTATATATCCAGGGGAGGGACCATACAAACGGGTCTATCACTATTGTAGCATTCCTTGATTTTATGACTATGTGTATGGTTTTGATGTATTTTATATGTTGTGATGTAAGTTTACTACGACAATTAAACTATACCTACATTTATTTCAGTGTGGTGGTCAGTTCGTTCCCATAATATCTATATAATCATTGTTATAGTTGTTCTCACGTCTGTGTGTCTAACTGTCGTCAATTGTATGTGCGTGCACGTGAGTGGATAGATATATATTAATAATATATATTTTTTATAGACTGTCTGACTCCTTTAGATCTGTTGTAGAAGATAGGCGGAAAGAGAGAGAGAGATTCTCGATTTTCCGGGACAGCCTCTATAAATTTCTACCATCTCACCGTGGAACTCTATTTCTAATATCACATCTCACTGTGGCTATCACTCGTTCTAACCAGTTCAGAAGGGACCAACCCAAGTCTTAATTTCCCTATCAAAAATCTACGACAGTAGGCACATTCTTTCTTTCAGAGATTCACGGGAACTGCACGGGACAGAACATGGAATGTTGGTGAATATAATCAGGACAGGACAGGACAGGACAGGACATTGTTAGAGAATTATATAATGTAATGAAGTCATATGGGTATAGTGTGAATATTACAAACAAAATAAGAGCGTGGAAAGCAGACGAAATATGCCCGACGATCGACCTAGTGACTCTTACGACCTGGACAGACACGTAAACCAGGACTTAAAAACGTTGTGGAAACAGGAACCGGAGAAAAATTAATAATAACTGCGAGCAAGGCTTAACTGGTGAATACTGTTTTTGGAAAAAAAAAATACCAGGGCCTGCTGAAGGCCAATTTAATCTGTTTGATTAATCGGGCCCCACGGTAACAGAGGGCCCCCAAACTCGGATCCACTTTTGGAAAAAAAGAGAGGTACAAAGGTTATTTCGAATTAGATGTAAGGAATATATGCTCTTCAGAGGCGTACATAAAGTATTCGGCGCCTGGGGCTGATAAAGAAACACAGTTGCAAGTATATTTTTAACAGGAAACATTATCATAAATGTGTCCGATGGCACCCCTTTCCTGGCTGTCACCCGGGGCGTACCGCCCCCGTCGCACCCTCCTCCCCTTAGTACGCCACTAATGATATTACATTGTATTAACAATAATGCAATGTCTATATATTATCTATCTAGTGCCATAAAACGTATTACATCGAAACTAAAATCTTGTCCGGGAGGGGGGGGGGGGGAGGAGAAAGGTGTTCAGCAGAATGGGCTACATGGGACCCCACAGTTGCAGAGAACCATATTACCGTAAAATCTCGCGTATAATACGCACTCGTGTATAATACGCATGCTTGATTTAGCCCAACATTTTCTGGTAAAATGGAAATTCGTGTATAATACGCGCCATAATTTTTCAAGATTTTATTTTATGAAACATTTGTTAAAAAACTGAAAGTATAATAATAAATAGAAATAGGTACGCAACACCTACATTTTAGGTACTTTGGACTGAAAGACCATGTCGCTTCATAAAACGAACTGCCCATCCATATGACGCTTTAAATGTTGTTGTTCCTGTACGAGATTTTGTAAGTTCCAGAGCTAAAGTCGTATTTCAATGCATGAAACACTGATGCCTTGTTGCCTTCTATCCACTACCCACTCCAATAATGTTTTTTCTAGGTCTGGAAGATCTGGTGGTGACCCACGATTCGCCTTTTTCTTACTTAGCAACACTTGCAGCACCTCTTTCTTTTTTCGCCATAATTGAATGTTACACTCGTTAATGGAAAAATGTCGACTTGCTGCCCGATTGCCGTTAGATTCTGCATATTTTCCACTAAGAGCTTTTCTGCTGCAGTATAACATTTTCTCGAATTCATTTTTAGGGCTCAAAATAATAAAACGACAAATTTCACAACCAAGCTTAATATCAAAACAGATTGAAGACCAAGATTGCGAAATGCGTTTTGCGACAATGTCTGACACATACGAAAACACAGGGCACATTCAATTTCGCGCCATTTTCACTGTTAAATTGTGATAAAAACTTGACAGACTTTCCAGTGTAGGTTAGTTTCGAAATCGAACATGACTTTTTTTTTAGTACTCGCGTATAATACGCACCCGAGTTTTAGCGGGCAAAAATGAGTAAAAATGTTGCGTATTATACGCGAGATTTTACGGTAATGTTCAAGTAAAACCAAAATGTACTAGTTGAAGGTTCAGATTCCAACTATTTTGTCCATGATGCAGTAGTACCTGTGGGTTAGGTGGGGCCGAAAGGGGAGCAAAGAATATTCTTCTTCTTCTTCTTCCTCGTTCGTCCTGAAAAGGACGTTGGTTGCAAAGAATATAAATATAAACGTCCATGCATGTCGTAAAAAGCGACCAAGGCGGGTTGGTAACTGAGCCGGTTACTCCATCTTGTAGAAATCTTAAGCAACAAAAAAACCTCAACACACAATATGAACAGGTTAACTTAAGGAAATAATGTAGTCCAGACGTACAAGACAGAAGAAGGTCATCTCGTAGGAGGCTTTTGACGCAACCCAGAGAAAGCTGAAAGAAGCTTAAGTTGACGACTAACCTTTTTTCATATAGGGAAACCTCTAGCTTTGGTACCTGGAGTGTTCGTATATTGAAAGAACAAGGGAAAATTGCACATGTGGCAGCAGAAATGTGGCGTTACATGATTGATATCCTGGGACCCTACAAGACAAGATGGGAAGGAATAAGGAGGAAGAGATTAATCACAGGAAAAATGGTGCTGTCCCCAGGGCATGAGGAGATGAGACGAAGACGCTTGCGATGAATAGGATATATATGAGGAGACCTGTTGATAGCATTACAAAGCAACCCTCGCTCTGGAAACCTCAGGGTAAGAGAGGTAGAGATGGACCAAAAACACACGGAGAAGAGACGGAAATGACAATGATGAGTAAGGGGTGGAAAGAACATGAGCTGATGGCACGTTACAGGAGCACTTGGCGTGTGATTGTTGGAGGCCTGTGCTCCTTGGCCTGCTTAAGTGTACTGTGATTGATTGATTGATTGATTGAAGGCAAGAGTGGCAAATATTGCGTTTGAGAACCGTAATATGTTAAAGTAATCTCCCGCCGCCGCCCCCACACACACAAAAGTTAGCTTGTTGAAAGTTCAGAATCTGACTATTTTGTTGTTGATGCGACAGTAGCAGTTGTAGTTGCTGTTGTAGTGATTATGGCGACGTTTTGGCACATATTAATTTTGTGCATCAGGGATGGTCGATTTTATCATTTTAAGGTAAATTGTTTTACCAGAAAATGTTATGTAAAGACTACAGCTAATAAGTCTGATAGTGGGCACTGACCGTCTCTACCATTACGCTACTACTATAACTACTACTACTACTGCTGCTGTTGCTACAACTACTTCTACAGCTACTAATACTCCTACTGCTACTACTACTATTCGTACTAGTGTTGATACAACTACCACTGCTGTTACTTCTACTGCTGTTTTCTGCTGCTGCTACTACTATGACTACAACACATGTACTACTAGCCCTACCATCATCCTTATTACTACAGAAACTATCACTCACTACTACTACTGCCTGGTCAGTACAAACATTATTACGGCAACCACTTACACCACCAGAATCACAACTACTACTACCATTACCACCACCACCACCCTCTACATACACTTCTATGTTTACAGGTACTATCTGTGCAGCTGTTTCTGTAATTAACAGTAATCTAATCTTTTTATTTTTTAATATTTAAAAAGAAGAATGGAAAAGAAATTCCAAACAAATTTATGAAACAAAATTGAAGACTAGAATTGTAAAAGGACGACACAATTCATCAACACCGCGCTCTGGTTTATAACTTTTTCGTAAAATGTACTTTAACAACATCTCTTCATATGACACGAACCTCGTATAACGAAATGACGAAACCAAAAATAGGTCGGAAAACAGGATGTATCTTGCACTTCTGGTTCTTCACCTGTGTTTTCTTCCTTCCCATACCAAAGATTCTCTAGTTTAAAAATAAACTTGTGCAACATGTACACAGTTAGTGACGATAGCACAGTGGCGTTTTAGGTTGTGAGGCCCAAGGCAAGCGTGAACTTGGTACGCCTTCTTTTAAATAAATTCATGTTGTAACGACAGGCATATATTTGTGAGCGAGGCTCTAGGCAAAAACCTATGCCTAAAACCGCCACTACCTTAACAAACGCTTTTCTGTCTTCAGCAACGGGTATAACAGTGATGGGAAACTCCATACAGAGTTTACTTTAAAGGTAAAGATTGTCCCGTACGGCAGTGAAGTGTTAGAGACTTCACTAAACTGGGTCCAGCATTGAGAAGCGAGGTGACCAGTTCCCTTCCTCACTGCCTTTTCCCTCCCTAACTCAAGAGCAGAGTCAGGTACCCAATTACAGCTGGGTAGACTGGAGCATGACGCCATCGTGTTTCGAACCCAACACATTTACTGCGACAGGCCAGCTTTCTTACCATTATGTCAGTCCGACGCTCTATACAGTGCATTACAACAGGATGATATTACCCATCATTACACATCAGCTTCCTAACGAGAATAGGCCCTCAACAAATGCATGCCTAGGCCTCCAGTCACAACATAACCAAATCGTAACCCACATTAGGTTGAACCGGGTACTACATGCATTAGATAAACACCAGTTTTCTTGAGCATGGAACAAAAGAAAGACAACAACAAAAACAACAAACCAAAAACAAACACAGGTAATGTAATCACAAGGAGTCCTTCTCCACTCACCCCTAATCAGTCAGACTAGTAGTTCGGCCATTTGCCCTCTTCGATACTCTAGAGTCAATAGACCTACACGGATCGTGACTCCCAAGTATCATCCTCATTTTGATTTTTTTTTTTCAAGCCCGCACTGAGAACTGAACCCACTCCACCTTCGTACAAGCTTTGAAACAATCATTTTTCCTATCTCTCACTATGCGAGGAATGGATCCACGACATCTGATGGTCACTTTGAAGAAAACCTGCACCAAAGCACTCATTTGCTCTTCTCGCGGTGGTTTCCATTGTAAGCTGCTTTATATGATAAGGTTGGCAACCTCATTGTCGTGTGGTGTGTATTGGGGCAACTACCACAGTAGTTTTCGCCGGAAATAGCCTATGGGATATTATGAAGAAGGCCTCCAGAAATTGGCTCGTTAAGAAAGAATAGAGACCTATACGAGATAAAGACAAGAAGAAGAGAATGCGAATGCTTTCCACTGGACAGTGTTTTCAGGTGAATTATGGAAAGAGTTCTGTTTCCCCATGACCTTAGCTTCTGCCCTTAGATCCCGTAACAGAAAAAAAAACCCCAACCTCATCTCAGTGTAGAAATTTACCTATATGTAAATATTTAAAACCGACAGCACGAGTGATACATTAACAAACTAGATAATGATCAAACGATTATTGGGTTTATTAATTAAATATCTACACATAAAGGGTTAGTAGTGATAAGAACGTGATGATGGTGAAAGACGGTTCACAAAAAAAAAAAAAACAAAAAAAAAAAAACACACACACATATGCGATAATAATATTGTAGTTCATTAATTAGAAGAATGAAATTGAGTAAAGCAAAATGATGATGATGTGATATGATACGTGTTACCAACATGGTGAGCAATCTACTGTCACGGAATTGCGTCCCCTGCTTTGCAGTAGTGGTCCAACAGTGGCCCAAAACTCTAAGAGTATCTAATATGGGTCTTCAAATGTGTCTACCTTCGCACAAGATTACTCATGGCAGAGTTGTAGATAGAAGGGTAATGATGCTTCTATCTCAAGGCGGTTTTCATAAGATATTTCCGAAGGCAAGAACAAAGGATGGCGTATGAAAAAAAAAAAAATCGAAAAAAGGTGATTCGTCTTACGAGGGCAAAAGACAAAGAAAATAGCCAACGTTGCGGCCAAACGACCTTCGTCAGGGAAAGGAAAGAAAGAAAGTGAGGGCTATATAGGACACATACGAATCTAATTAAATATAAAAATAAAACATGAGTACTTCCCTAAAAGCAGCTAAGACTTAGCACGCCTGCCGAAGAGAGACACAGCGTCATCCGAAAAGCTTATCCTAGTAGCAGAAGCCAGTAGTAACAACAACTTTAATAATAATAATAATGACAATAATAATGATATTTATAATAATAGTACATTGACAATAGTGACAGTAATAGTAAAAACAAACACATTGTGGTAATAATAGTAACATTAGGGATAGTAATTATTGTGGCAACAGTATAGTAATATTGATAGGCACCCAACAAGAAATATACAGATACGATGGTCAGGAAATTCAAATAATAGATTACGGTACTTGAATGAAAAAAAAAGAAGAAAAAGTGTGGATTAAAACAAACAACAAGGTCAATGAACTTCGTGAAAGAACCCTGTTACGGAGCTATATAAACATGATACATTGTCCGGTTTCTGTACTTACTTAAAACAACTTTGCACGGTAAATTTCCGAATAAAATACGCACAGCAGTCATGTGCAAAAGATCCGGGACGGAAGGTCATAAACACGACCAACTTTTGTTTAATCCACACCCACAAGCGCGCGCGCGCACACACACACACACACAGGACGGGATTAGAAGGTTCGTTGGCGTTACGTTTTGTCCTATACGAAATATTGTTAGGACAAAAACAACTGAATGAACAAGGAAAATGCTAGAAAAATAAAGAGAGGTGAACTTCTAGGTAGTCTCATCGCAGAATCTGCTGTAGGGGAGTGAAGTGTTAGAGACTTACCTAATATACACAGAGAGAGAAGGTGGGATAAACATCTACTCACAGAGCGAGAGAGAGAGAGAGAGAGAGAGAGAGAGAGAGAGAGAGAGAGAGAGAGAGAGAGAGAGAGAGAGAGAGAGAGAGAGAGAGAGAGAGAGAGAGAGAGAGAGAGAGAGAGAGAGAGAGAGAGAAAGTCTTCGTAAAGATGAATATATGAACCAAAATAGCTTTTTGGCATTTTGCCTATTAAGATTCCTGAACAGTGAAACCAAAACTGTATGATTAATTTGGCTTTATCATCTATTATTTCTCCTAGAGTTTCTAGTCTTTGTGTGCTTCCTATTTCTGCTCCAATGTTCTTCATTCGTATATCCCGTTCTAGCTACACTGTCTGTAATTTTCTTTCATATTGTTTCAGATGGCAGTCACATTTGTCTGCATTTATTTTCTCCTCTGCACCACACCGTGTACAACTGTAACATTTACGGAAAATGTAACGGGCATTAAATAAAAAAAAACAAGGCGCCGGACAGTTAGCAAAATGCGATAAAGTCAAAGGTGAAGGTCAAGGTGAACGGGAACATGAAGAATAAGATGTTGTGGACAGGGCCGGATTAAGCCAAGAAGGGCCTCTAGGCTTTTTGGTGTTTGCCCCCCCTCCCCCCCCCTTTTTTTTTTCATCTAATAGACAATAATTTCTGTATTTTTTTTTACCCCTTAACATGGTGATGGTAAATACTAATATTATTAATAGACTAGTATGTTAGCATTGCTTGCCTCTTTTAGAATTAATTATTTTTTAAAATTAATTATTAGTATTTTGTTTATTATTATTAAGGTAGACACAATAAACACATTTTATTGAAAAATCTCTGCATTTTTATTTTTTTTTGTTTAACTAATGCACGGACCACCAAGAGCTCTAGGCCCCTAGGCTTCAACCTACTTAGCCTAATAAATAATTCGGGTCTGGCTGTGGATATCTGTTAGCCTACCCTTTTTGGAAATTGATGGTGATGACTTTAAAATGTCAACATGTTATGGTTACAACAGATTAATATGTCCATCCCTTAATGTAAACACGCGTCAGGAGACTATTAAACTTGGGAAGTATAAAACGTAGTGTAAATATTTCGGGAACTCCCAAACTGAATATAACAGAGCCAGCCAACCCTGTATTGGCTTATCAGGTCTATTTCTTATAATTTATGTTTCTAATTCCTAATGTGAAATTCTAATTTTTTTTTAAAAACAAAGTATCCCATTCAACCCTCGGTGGGTTATAATTAGGACATATAGTGTAATAAATTAAGGACAATAAAGTCAGATTTCAGATATCCAAATACTGTATAGTATCTTCTGCCCTTCACTCAGTCCAAATATAGTAAATAAAAACCGAAATTGTTTCATCTTTATTTCTGTGATTTGTACTCCCGCCGTGTCTGTCGATGTCAGAGTCTGATATTTACGACAAAAATCCACGTTAAAAGCAATTGCAACACAATGTACAAACAAAATACATACAAACAGTAGGTACCTTTATTTCGACAAAGAAGCAAGAGGTACAGTTGTTTCAATAAAATTGAAAAGCCACATCCACCCAAGTAAGAGGTACAATTGTTTCAATAAAACTGAAAGGCCGCAATCTACTCATACAAGAGGTACAGTTGTTTCAACACAATTTAAAAAAAAAAAAAACACACACACACACACACAAACAAGAGGGACAGTTATTTCAACAAAATGTAAGAAAAAACACTAACAAGAAGTACAGCAATTTCATCACAATGGGTACCTTTATTTCATGACAATAGGTACCTTTATTTCATGACAATGGGTACCTTTATTTCATGACAATTGGCACCTTTATTTCATCACAATGGGTACCTTTATTTCATGACAAAGGGCACCTTTATTTCATCACAATGGGTACCTTTATTTCATCACAATGGGTACCTTTATTTCATCACAATGGGTAACTTTATTTCATCACAATGGGTACCTTTATTTCATCACAATGGGTACCTTTATTTCATCACAATGGGTACCTTTATTTCATCACAATGTAAAGAAAACACAAGCAAACAAAAGCTACCGTTGTTTCTCGACTTAATATTAATATTCACTGAATGGTAACCAGAGCCAGCCGTAGAGCAACCATGGGCGCTAAGGACATAGGGGGCGCCGAAGCGGGGGAGAGAAGAGAATATTTTTTTTGGTCAAGAGGCTCGAATTGTCTTCAGGTGTGATACAATTTGCCCAGTCCAAAGCTCACAATATCGCGTGTGTTACCGGGGTCCGAAAGAGGAGCGAAAATTAGTAACATTGTACCCTATCAGGCATGTCGTAAAAACGACTAAGGAGGGTTGGGCATGGGGCTGGTTACCTCATTCTGTAAAAAAAATGTTGACTACAAAAACGTCAACAAATACAATGGATGTCAAATATAGAATAATAGGACAAAGTCACCGATGTGGAAATGATGACAAGAACCAGACAAGTGCCAGTGGAACAAGGGTGAAAATAAGACGCTGGCGATGGGGATAGGACACACATTGAGGAAACCTGTTGATAGCATTACAAGGTAGTCCTTTTTTATCCACAGGGAAGAAAGAGGCAGAGGTAGATCAAAAACACCTGGAGAAGAGAACTGGAGACAGAAGGAAGAATGATGACGAAAACTTGAGCTGATGGCACGTGACAGGAAGTCTTGGCAGGTGTTTGTTGAAGGCCTATGCTCCATGGGGAGCTAAATGGTATTTATTGATTGAAAGCACACAATGTAAATCGTGTATAAGAAAACACTAAAACATCCGATTTACTATGCGTCACAGTTACCAGATTCCGGTATCCAAACCTGGTAGCATCACGCCCCTTCTACCCAGCTGTAGGTGGGTACCTGACTTTTCTCTTGCGTTAAGGATGGCAAAAGACAACGTGAAAAAGAACTGGTCACCCCATCTCATAACAAATATCTCGACCTAGTATGATAAAGTCTCTAACACATGACTCCCCAACGATAAGACTACCTATACCTTTATGTTTTTGCCTTCCTAAAACCAAACTGTGACATTTTTAACATTCTTGTTTTAGTTGCTATCGTGTATCCTTCGTTCTGTGGTTACAGCACTGGTCTCTCGCGGCAAAGGTGCAGGGTTCGATTCACGGTATCATTATGCTTCAGTCTACCAAACTGGAAATATGTACCTGATTTCGCTCTTGAGTTAGGGAAGGAAAAGGCAGCAAGGAATGAAACTGGTCACACCACCTCTCGATGCTGTACCTAGTATAGTGAAATCTCTAACAATTCCTTCCCCTACGACAGTATCTCATACGGGACTACCTTTACCGTTTACCTTTATAAATAAATATTATCGATAGGATATCTGACAATTTGTTTATGAATCTTACTTAATTTTCCACTAGAATTTAACTTTTGCAGCTAGAAGTTGTCACAAAATAACTTTCTCTTTTTTTTTTTTTTTGGTGTTTACTCCTTCCGGCAGTATTATCTACCATTCCTTTTGCGTGCTAATTCTTCCAGTATTCATTGTTTACGCTTTCCTCATCACGGTTATCTTATCATATCTTGTCCTACTTCGTCACTCCCTTACTATTACATGAACGTTTGACTTGTTTTGAAACAACATTGACTTCTGTTTGTGCAGAGCGAAGTTGTTTGTTTAAGTTGCATAACATCTTCTGGCCCAACAGTAAGGTGTCTGAAGTAGCGAGACGGGTTAAATTTGCCATATTGCAAGCCAGGCTGGCAGTAGACAAGGGTGGCAAAAGATAAGCTGGAATTACCTTTACACAAGATGGCATAGGATGAAAACCTAGAAGTTTTGTCTGCGAACAAACGTTAGATACGAAAACACGGGTTGCATATAATTGACACTAACCACGCTGTCTCGGTGTTTCAATATGGACGACATTCTTCTTGAAGATTGAGACACGGACAATGATGTAATACTTCTGGCAAGTGGACGTCACATGATAAAGAATTACAAGAAAATAACACCTTGAAGGAGATTATCAGTGATAAATCTCTGAAGTAGTGAGTTTGTAGACGTGAGAAATTCCCACGGAAGTCGCAAGACCTTATATGATAATAGAGTTTGAAAATCACTCGCAAATCGTATGTGTCATTGTAGCCTCTCTTCTTCCTTCTGGAGACTACCAACTGTTGTGATGGTTATATTTTGGTTCGGTTAGCGAATGTTCTGATTAGTGCTGATTTAGTGATTATCAGCTTTGGTCGGGCATACAGGTAGCCGACAACTTCAATAACGCGAATGAATATTGATGTGGTTCGAGAGCTGATATATTAAGGGTGATGATGACAACAACACTGACAAGATGTGTCATTGTAGTGAAATTGACAGAGATACAACGGTAAAATACCTCCAAGGATAACATATAAGGAAAAAAAAAACATAATGCGTAGGCTGCGAATAGTACATGATCGCCTAGACCGCGGGTCATCATCCTCCATAATAACTGACTTGTTAGACAGGAGGGGAACGGCGGATCAAAAAGGAAAAAAATATGACTGGAAAGATTGCGTGAGACTAGAAAGGCTAAGGAGACGCAATTGGGGGGGAAACGGAGAAAAGTCACGTTTCCCAAGTTGACATAAAAAGTAAGCAACTCGACAGAAGGGACCATAGATATGTTACGCCACAGTCATTTATTGGACGCTTTTGCAATACCAAGCCCTTGATTTGAATTCAGCGGCTAAAACGCAGATGTTTGGAATATTACAAAATTTAAAAAGTATTTTTTTCTTAATATTAATGTTAGGAATATAAAAATTAGCTGGCCGGATGGCCTATTCTGAGCAGTGAACTAATATGGTCTTAATTTTACAGACGGATAGATAATATTGAAGATAATGACAAAAGACAGTGTTGTTCACATCATCGACAGACTGTATTGAATCTAAAAGTGTCGCTAATTGCACAAAAAAAACACGACCTCGAAACGCAGGTGTTCAAATCTACGTAGTATGGAAGAGAGGGTTTTTGGGTGGTAGCTGTGTCTAAATATAACTTTTAACGACAAAATTTTGGAGGGGAGAGAAAGGTTGGTTCAAAAATCAAGTACATTTTGTAGAAACACAAGTAGAGACGGACAGACTAACAGATAACCATCCATACTTGACTGAAGCATGACTGAAATGACTTTATGGTAGGAAATTTGAAATTCAAAAAAACCTAGGCAGTGATTGGCCACAGACAATCATATCATTAGCGCTCAGACGCGAAAGTGGGGTCATTTCTCAATAGTTGTTCAGTGATAGACACAGATTTTAAAGTGTGGTGATTTCCATATGAAAGAAAGTGTAATAAGTTTAGGGACGCCATACTATAGCCAGCAGCTCAGCTGAGTTTTGCTAGCAATTCTGTGTTATTTATTCATAATCTGAGCTGTGAGTTTCTGTTGTCAACAAAGCAGTGTCTATTCAGTTGGTGACTTTACTCGAGTGTATCTGTGCAGTACTTGTGACAGAGACCACCATTATTGCCCGCCAGCACGGAGAGGTGGGACCACCTGATTTCAGCACCAGAGCTACAACGACAAGATGAGTGAGCCTCTGGTCTGCTGGACATTCACCAACACCGTTAGTTACTAATACCCCCATAAAAATTCCCACCATTTTCTGGACACTGTGTAGTCAATATAGACAGGTGTGATGAGGCCACCCCAACAGCACAAACATTAACTATCCTCCCAAGTAGATGACTACTAGAACATTTTAATAAAACTAACTAGTATAGTACATATATATGTACACTATTGCATTTATGATATAATATTCCATGCATTTCTTTCATAATCTCTAAATCCTTTTAAGTTCTGGTCAACCTAAAAAATTGATCCAGAACAAAATAAATGTAATTCTATCAAAAAAATTTTACACACGTGAGTTAGTTCAGTGTATTTTAACATTTATTAATATTATTAGTCTTGTTAAATATCTGTGGGTATATATCTATAACCTATTACACCACACTACATATCATAACCCTAGACACTTTACGTAGCCACATTCATTAAAAAAAAATTAAGTGTGAGGTCGTAGTGGTAGCAAGAAAGGCCTTCTGACAATTCTCAACTACATTTTATCTCAGGAGCCTTCACAGCTGGCCTCATACAATTACATTTAGTAATATCACCATCATACAATACCATCAAACACCACTACATAAATTGGGGTCTTGTCCAGGGATAATTAGCCCAACAGTAATATTAGGATCTCCTGGTGGGAGAAATAAAAAAAGTAGGGAAATAAATTGTAAAATTCCCTTAAAATTAAAAGTGTCCCTGCAGATAAAAGTTGGTGAATCTTCACAGCCAGTAATAATTAATTAGTTAACTGGTTAGTTAGAATTGGTTAGACTATAGTCATAAGAAGTACTTAGTGTATTTACTGGTTAGAGATTTAGCTTGTATAGTTTATTATATATTGTCTAAAAAGTATGGCGGAGCTGCTGGCAAAATTTTAGATCAGCTCAGCTGCTGTGCTCACCGCGAAGGAGATGGGAATGGATGGTCAAATTTTTAATTCAATACGTAACGGTCCTTGAATGTGATAAATATATTGAAAGGGAAAGAGAAAGTGGAGAGCTTAGAAAAGAAGAGGCTGAATTAGGGAGAACAAAATTTGGAGCTGTGACAGGTTGGGTTGAAGAGTTAAAGCTGCAGACATTAGAGGCAGAGACCAAGGGTGTGAAACGAGGTCGCAAAGGGAGGCAGAAGAGAAAAACGATAGCAAAGGGAGGCAGAAAGAACAAAAGGTGTCTTTACGTGAGCGAAGGGAGGGCAGAAGGTAGCAGAAAAAACAAAAGACACGCTGAAAGTTTTGCAGAACTGCCGAACGAAGGTAATTACAAGCAAGAATAGAACAGAATTATACTAAGACGGCATCAGCTGGAAATTTATCACAAGGTTGCAATGGCCGTGCGGGGAGCTCACTGAATAATGGAGCTAAGGGCAGCTAGGAATTAAAGGTTAGCCCTCACCTGATAGAATACCAACCTGGTGCCTCAAAGAATTTGCTGCCTCAGATGCCCATAATCTGTCCTAAGGATCTTCCAAATCTGGAGCAACTCAAAATCAGACAACGTATATGGGGGTTTCATCTTTAGACCATTTTGTTGAAAAAAGGACGTAATGACATAGAGGGGTTACCTAGGACGTTTTGAGTTATTAGCTACTACATATAGGTGTTTTAGGAGGAGAGTGAGAGTGGAGCTTAAAGGATCCTAAAAGCTATCACAGGGGATGATTGAGGAGGTACTTCTTATTGAAGTATTTAATGTTGCCAAAAATTGAACAGGGAAAAGACCAAGACAATATATGACATGTTTTAAAAGCAGGCTTTGTTATTAAGGTACGAGAAGAATTGGTGAATTTTTAATCGTAAAGAAATTTTAGAAAATGCTAAAACTGTTGTCTGGGGAGACATACCAACCACCATTGTCCTCTTAGCTCTGCTAGACTAGAAGAAACCTATTTTTGGGAGGAAATGGACGTGGCTTCTGGGGAACAGGACCCAAAAGATATCAAAAAAAACTAAAGGAAATGAAATTCCATCCATCGACTTGAGCCACAATTGAGAGGAATGAGTCCATGAATGGGAAAAAAATTTCTCCATGGGCGTAACATGAAGAAAAATTCAGACTCTCATGGAACAGCGACAAAGGTGAGTTGCAGAAGAAGTTGGGGGAAAAAATTTTTTAAAAAAAGTTGCTACGGATGTTGACTGGAGGTATCCAGCAGCCAGTTCCTCAGGGCAAGGTACAAAGTGGTGCTAAAAAGAAAGCGACATAGCTAGACATACAATTTTTAAATCTTCCACAGCAATTTAGCTATAAATTTTGAAACTAGGAGAAGAGCTTTCTGAGACAATCCCAAGAAGGGAACGATAAAGTTTAAGGAAGGAACAAACTTGAGTAGTGAGCGGTGCCAACGGAAAAAAAATGGAGGGGAACTCTCGCTGACAAGACACGAAACTCACAGTTCACAATGACCAAAAAGTTCAATGAAAGAAACAACAAAAACCGTTTGAAAAACCCAAGGAAAAAAAGATGGTGTAAATGGTGCAAGAAGGATAACCATAAAACACCTACAGAAAATTTTGTAGAAGGAAACCTTCAAAACATTGCTGCACATGAAGTCGGGGACGCAAAGATTAAAAGGTTAAATCCTAAGAGGACAACAGGAACCTTATCCCAAACCCCCCAGTTTGTGATGGGGGGATGTTATTTGTAATTGGGGTCACCATCACCATAAGGTGCCTTTATGGATAAACATGGTTTGGGATTATGATTCATTTGTTGAAGTCTTAGCCTTAGTGGACCCAAGTCAGTATACCGCCAGAAATCCTGTAATAACCAGAACTGGTCAGTGGAAAATAACAAAGGGGCGGGGGGGGGGTCGGGACTAAGGACAATACCACTCATGACACTTTCCCATCGCAAGGGAATAACGCCGGTGAAAAACTCGCTATGTGGAAGGAGAAAATCAGAGCAGCATTGTGATAGATGAACCAATCTACCCTCTGATATTGGGGTGTAGATACGTCTTCTTGGGGAATCCCGAGAAACCTGTGATCATGGCGACAGTGCAGACCCAGGTCAACAGGAAAGAAAGGAAGGAAGAAAAGGAAACCCTGAGAATGCTGCAAAGGTGAACCTATAAATGCAACATCCAGAGGAGGAAAGATGAGTGGCAGACTCAGCGCAGGCTGAGGCTAGGAGGACCACTATGGACACTCAAGCCCTGTTTTAATCAAAAAAAATTTTAAAAATGCCTGGCCACAAAGCCAACAACCACCTCCGAGCAAGGGGGAATATTTCATGAAGAACAAACTCTTTATTACAGGAAGGCCGGACACTGGAACAAATGGTCAACTCACAAAACCAGACTGGTCTTTTTCATTACATATAGAGAGTTAGTTGAACGTCACTCTTTGATCCCTTCAAGTGAGTATAACTATGGGGGATCAGCGCCACACTTACAAATAAGCGTATAGCCTTGTAACATGTTGGGAATGGTAACAGACTTGGCTGAAACCAGAGGATAAGAAAGAAGGATATCGCTGCGATATTCACTAAGGCTGCTACCAGCCAATCTGTCAAAGAATTGCTCCAAAGCATTTACTAATTGCATCCTGGCCAGGGACGAAAATGTCCATAGATGTTGAAATCCTTTTT
This sequence comes from Oreohelix idahoensis, assembly GCA_024509875.1. Classification (NCBI taxonomy): domain Eukaryota; kingdom Metazoa; phylum Mollusca; class Gastropoda; order Stylommatophora; family Oreohelicidae; genus Oreohelix; species Oreohelix idahoensis. Next base: position 296,177 of record JAMPIV010004897.1, read on the forward strand.
GTAGAAAGACATTGCAAGGGCGAATTAATTTGCATGGAGGGACTAAACCCACTCAACTCAAGGGAAGAGGAAAAGTTATGTGCAGGACCTAGAAGTGACAAAAACGCCTTGTTCTATGGGGGCAACTTTAGGCCTGGAAATCAATACTAATTATACCTCGGATGTCAAGGCACTACTGGAAAGATGGAAACCTGGGATGGGCCACTTTCTCCTGGACAAAACCCCAGTCTATACATCGATTTTGGAGGGAATATAAGCAAACGAGCCACCTATTGAAGGAGCAAACTGAATAATGATTCAAAGAAGTTAGTTAAGACAGATGTAGAGAAGAAACCCAGCAAGTTTACATCACCGTCAATTAGATAAAATCCGTACGGATACACAGGAATCTTGGGACGACGGAGACAGGACTGGTTCAGTCTTTTCAAACTAGAAGACAAAAACTCAACATGAGCAGGAGTTCTCTCGCAAAGGAAAAGAACCAAATTTTGCGGTAATCAAGGTCAGCGAAACGGCCACTTCATGAATTGATGAATGCATGAAGAACCAGTTCCAAAAAGGGAACGCTGCTTCTCAGGTAAGCTTCAAAAGGCGGACTGTGAGCCGGACAATTGGGTCTCTCCGGAGGACAAGCGCAAATTATGTATAACTAACATACCAGGATGTTAAACACGGATCCTGTGGAAAATAAATTGTTATTAAGTCGCCGATCCTTGTGAGTGATGGGATTCTAGACTGGGTGGAACGGGGGGGGAAAAAGTTACCATCTAAAGTTGTTGAAAGGGGGTAAGGGTTTGACCGAACGGGAGCCCCGTAACCGGGGACGGTTTCCTGGGAAACAAGTTGCCCTACCGGGATGGATCAAACTGAAAAAACAAAAACTCTTTTTTTAGATATGAAGCATTTAAAGAAAGTAAACTTTATTAAGGACCTGGACAGATGAGAAGGCGGAAGAGACTGTTACCTCATCTTATCAATATGTGAACGAACTGACCAATCGTTTGAAAGCTGGATGGAAACTGGCAAATGATAATTTGAAACAAGCCAGGAAGAAACATGCAGCATATTTTAATAGGAAGGCAAAGGACAGGGAACTGGCGGTCGGAGAGAAGGTGCTGCTTCTACTACCCGGAAGCCAGAATAAATTACAAATTGGTTGGCAAGGTCCATATACGGTTCTAGAGAAGGTGTCTAGAACAAACTATAAAATTGACAAAAAGGGGAAGGAAAAAAGTTTATCATGTAAACCTGTTAAAGAAGTATCTGGACAGACCACTCCAGGAAAGCACCCCCTTATTGACCTTGGCTATTGCAACCCAGATGCAAAAAGAACCACTCACCTCACATGAATACCCATTACATCCTTGTGAAACAGCAGCACAGGTAAACGTCAGTAAGCACCTGACTAAAAACCAGAGGGAGAGAGTTCAACAGGTTCTGGAGGAACATACAGATGTATTAACAGATAAACCAGGCCATACAAATTTGCTACAGTATGACATGAAACTGGTAGACTCAAACCCAATCTGTATGAGAGCCTATTCTATTCCGTTCGCGAAAGAGAGGGCATTGAAGGAAGAAATAGATTATTTGTTGAAGGAGGGGATTATTTCACACAGTGAATCATCTTTTAGCTCTAGTGTCGTTTTGTTGAGAAAACCGTCTGGGGAACACAGACTGTGCATAGATTACAGGAAACTGAATGCTGTCACAGAAGGACAAGTGGATCCATTACCAGACACAAAACAGTTATTTGCCAGACTGAACAAGGCAAAATACTTTTTCAAAGGTGGATCTTAGTAAAGGCTATTACCAGATCCCAGTGAAGCCTGAAGTGAGACCTTATTTGGCTTTTAGCACTTCGGATGGACATTATGAATTCAATATGCTACCATTCGGACTGAAAAATGCTCCGAGTGTGTTTTCAAGGATGATGCGCAAATTGTTGGATCCCCTGAATAACCCATGTATCACGAATTTCATGGATGATATTCTCGTCGCCACAGAGACATTTGAAGAACACATTGAAGCTCTGGAGATGTTGTTTGATAGACTTCGGGAGGCGAACTTAACTGCTAGGCCAACAAAATGTTGTATTGGATGCAAAGAGTTGGAATTCTTGGCACACACTGTATATCAGGGTAATATGACCCCTGATCCTAAGAACTTGGAAAAACTGCAGAGAGCACCTAGGCCGCAAACAAAAAAGGACGTGCGATCATTTGTGTCGTTATGCGGATTTTATCAGAAATACATCAAAAATTTTAACGCTATTTGTGCTCCTCTGACTGATCTGACTCGCAAGGGACTTCCAGATAAAATTATTTGGACTGCACAATGTGAACTAGCGTTCCAAGAGTTAAAAGAAAAACTCACTAGCAAGCCTATTCTCAAACTGCCTGATTTGACACAGGACTTTGTCTTAAGAACCGATGCAAGTAATGTGGGACTCGGGACTCGGAGGGGCTTTGTTGCAAAGATCATCTTCACCTGATGGGGAACTTAAACCAGTCGCTTATGCAAGCCGCAAATTGAATAAGGCGGAACAAGGATACTCCACAAGCGAAAAAGAATGTTTAGCATTAATCTGGGCAATAAAGAAGTTTCAAATCTATCTGTATGGTAGGACATTTGTGGTGGAGACGGACCATCAGCCTCTCGTGTTCTTGTCTCAGGCTAAGCATGAAACGCAAGATTGCTGAGGTGGTCTTTGTTGCTTCAACCTTATCAGTTTAGTATCCAATATATCCCAGGCAAATTGAATGTCGGTGCAGATTTCCTCAGTCGGCACCCCTGTGATCAAAATTAGAGTAGTGGCAGACGTGAGGAGTAATTTTACCTATGTGTATCGCTGGTTTTGGAACTTGCCATAGGCATGTTTTCAAGTGGGGAGATGTGTAGTGAAATTGACAGAGATACAACGGTAAAATACCTCCAAGGATAACATATAAGGATAAAAAAAAAAAAAAAAAAACATAATGCGTAGGCTGCGAATAGTACATGATCGCCTAGACCGCGGGTCATCATCCTCTATAATAATTGACTTGCTAGACAGGAGGGGAACGGCGGATCAAAAAGGAAAAAAATATGACTGGAAAGATTGCGTGAGACTAGAAAGGCTAAGGAGACGCAATTGGGGGGGAACTGAGAAAAGTCACGTTTCCCAAGTTGACATAAAAAGTAAACAACTCGACAGAAGGGACCTTAGATATAATACGCCACAGTCATTTATTGGACGCTTTTGCGATACCAAGCTTTTGATTTGAATTCAGCGGCTAAACGCAGATGTTAGGAATATTACAAAAATTAAAAAGTACTTTTTTCTTAATATTAATGTTAGGAGTATAAAAATTAGCTGGCCGGATGGCCTATTCTGAGCAGTGAACTAATATGGTCTTAATTTTACAGACGGATAGATAATATTGAAGATAATGACAAAAGACAGTGTTGTTCACATCATCGACAGACTGTATTGAATCTAAAAGTGTCGCTAATTGCACAAAAAAACACGACCTCGAAACGCAGGTGTTCAAATCTACGTAGTATGGAAGAGAGGGTTTTTTGGGTGGTAGCTGTGTCTAAATATAACTTTTAACGACAAAATTTTGGAGGGGAGAGAAAGGTTGGTTCAAAAATCAAGTACATTTTGTAGAAACACAAGTAGAGACGGACAGACTAACAGATAACCATCCATACTTGACTGAAGCATGACTGAAATGACTTTATGGTAGGAAATTTGAAATTAAAAATAAACCTAGGCAGTGATTGGCCACAGACAATCATATCATTAGCGCTCAGACGCGAAAGTGGGGCCATTCTTCAATAGTTGTTCAGTGATAGACACAGATTTTAAAGTGTGGTGATTTCCATATGAAAGAAAGTGTAATAAAATTAGGGACGCCATACTATAGCCAGCAGCTCAGCTGAGTTTTGCTAGCAATTCTGTGTTATTTATTCATAATCTGAGCTGCGAGTTTCTGTTGTCAACAAAGCAGTGACTATTCAGTTGGTGACTTTACTCGAGTGTATCTGTGCAGTACTTGTGACAGAGACCACCATTATTGCCCGCCAGCACGGAGAGGTGGGACCATCAGTTTTCAGCACCAGAGCTACAACGACAAGATGAGTGAGCCTCTGGTCTGCTGGACTTTCACCAAAGCCCTTTAGTTACTAATACCCCCATAAAATTCCCACCATTTTCTGGACACTGTGTAGTCAATATAGACAGGTGTGATGAGGCCACCCCAACAGCACAAACATTAAATATCCTCCCAAGTAGATGACTACTAGAACATTTTAATAAAACTAACTAGTATAGTACATATATATGTACACTATTGCATTTATGATATAATATTCCATGCATTTCTTTCATAATCTCTAAATCCTTTTAAGTTCTGGTCAACCTAAAAAATTGATCCAGAACAAAATAAATGTAATTCTATCAAAAAAATTTTACACACGTGAGTTAGTTCAGTGTATTTTAACACTTGTTAATATTATTAGTCTTGTTAAATATCTGTGGGTATGTCTATAACCTATTACACCACACTACATATCATAACCCTAGACACTTTACGTAGCCACATTCATTAAAAAAAATTAAGTGTGAGGTCGTAGTGGTAGCAAGAAAGGCCTTCTGACAATTCTCAACTACATTTTATCTCAGGAGCCTTCACAGCTGGCCTCATACAATTACATTTAGTAATATCACCATCATACAATACCATCAAACACCACTACAGTCATCAATTTGACCAACAGTTAGTAATATACGCTGGACTCATGGATCAACGTAGACTACACATTTATTTGTTCACGCAACAAATTCAATCATGATCACAGCAGGCATCATCAATCATGTATCAAATCACATTGGGACATCATGGTGCATAGCATTGATATCTATTGATCATGTACTTGATTGGCATACTAGATAACGGCTGACCTCTCAAGGGCGGCAATAAACATTATGGCCAATGGTACGAAATACGTGGAGCGTTAATATCAATTAATGTCCCATTGTTGGTTGGCCTCATAAACAATATATTTGAGACATCCATAGTAGATCAAAAGGAAGGCATCATATAAAATAAACAGTGCATATTCATAATCCATAGTAATAAACTTGATTGTCCACCCACAACCTGCCGTAGTCCGTTTGACGGCCAGGGTATTATATATATTTCTTACGTACGTGAACTTCCTCTTTCCAAGACACGTATTCAAGACTGTCAGGCTATCAATAAAAAACTTCAATAACAAAATTATCAGTTTAGTCCTCACTAGCAGCGGAATATCACATCGCCGAAGCCCTGACTAAACTATCCTAGCATTATATCGTAATGCATCTAGCATTCACTTACTGTAGAAGAGAAGCTGCCAACCCTTCCTCCTGGAAGGTAATTAATACAATATAAATGTATACCCATAGACTGGAGCTATGAACAATACAGACCAACGTCTGACAGGTCTGGCTGACATCTTGAAACCCCCCTCACTACGTCATCAAAAAATCATTAGCAACCCCTTCAATTTAATACCGCACCAAATATGTGCTCTTTCGTGCACAACTAATTTAAACATTATTAACCATACTTAATTACGCTGATGCGTATCCTTTTAATAACAGTTAGACTTGTGTCAACACACAATACTGTTAAGGTCTACACCCTTAAAATACCCAGTTTGATAAAGGACGTAACAGTCATGCAGTAATGTTCTACATGAGATGAGGGTAATGGGGAATAGACCCTACCACTACCATATACTTATTTGCAATTGGTTTGGCATTTGAGATACTAAGACTGCTCCTGATTTGGCTTCTCCTCCAAGTAGCAAACTGGGTGTGTAGGAGGAAAATTTTGCTTATATTCTACAGTGTTGCAAGACTACTTCAGTGACTTCAAATTTCATTAAAAAAAGAAATCATAGACGGTCAGGAACACTCTCATGGCATTGTATCCTCTGCTCTGCAGCAGTGGTTCAACAATAGCCAAACTTAGAGTATAAACATTAGTCTTCAAAGGTATCAACCTTTGCTCAAGATTAGTCTTGGCAGAGATACAGATAGAAGAACGATGCTTCTATTTCAGTGAGCCTCACAGGAATTTAAAAAAAACAAGAATAACAACTGAGACCATCTAAGCTGTCATGCACTTTTTATCTTCCCTCCCCTTCTGTAAGGAAAAAGAAATTTGCTCGTATTGTTTGAGCCCTCAACTGAAATGATTCAGTAAAATTTTACTTTAATGCTATGGATGATTATGTGTTTAAAATAACTGAGCCATACTGGTGCAATTCACTCAATAATGACTAAATCAACTATCAGTTTGTAATTACAGATACCAAATTTAATAAAAACTTACAGTTAACAAAGTTAAAATAGTCATGCATAAAAAATATGAAGCACTGATATTTTCATCACTGTTAGTGACTTTAAAGTGACTATCATTAAAAAAGTTCTTTTGTTGAGTCTGACTGTAATACTTAACTAGCCAGGTGTTGATGATGATTTGTTGTTGGTGCTGGGCTACATCCCTGTTGCTTCCCAAAGGTGTCGTTCCGTCAATCGTCAAATGCTGTGACAGTAGCACGTCCCTGGCGGTAATGCTGGGGGTAACCACTCCAATTGTCAAGGCAAGCGTCCCTAAGACTCCTCTAATGAGGCGTATAACGTAGATTGCTGGCAATTTGAACAACAGATTTGTACCACAAACGTGTACCACAAACTGAGAGAAGCAAATATCTCTTCTAAGCATAGGATCTCCTGACATGAGAGTCAGGCGCCCTCCGCTTCCATTCCTCCACTTCATCTTCCACAGAAACTTTACCCTCCCTGAGCATTAATGTTCAACCCAGTGAGTCGGATGAAAGTGCGCTTGGACAGCAGAAAACGACTATTCCATTATTTAAAGATGTTTGAAGACACACGTAAACTTATTAAAGTGGTAATATAATGACTATGTACACTATGTTGTCATCGTTATCCACTCCTGCTCGACATGGAGCCTGGGGCTACAACTGCTTTTGGGTTCCCTGTGAGGGAAAATGCATGAAGCAGTCATCAGCTCTTGCAGTGGTGGTTCATGAATCCAATCGTTTTACATGCTGAGATTACCAGCCTCTTTGAACCTGTACGTCCACCAGCTATTTACACACGTTAAATCCAAAAATATAAAATGATATAATGTACATATTAAAACTTTCTCCGATTATCGGGAATGAGTTTACAGACTTCCTGCACAGGAAAAAACTTCCGAATAGTGTGGGGACACTGGTTTTAGGAGGCCATCTCACAGGTGGTCGGGGTATTACTTTAATTATAATCCCAATGTTATTCTGTATGTAGGTTCCTAGGACACGTGGTTTCCAGTACTATATTAGAGTTTTCTTTCTGTCTAATATCAGAAGATCCTCTAATACTTGGTTGGACCGCTACTGCGGAGCAGTGGAGACAATTACGCCATAGAAGTGTAGGAATGGGTGCATTTCAAACTACTCGCTCCAGGCGCTGAATTCTCAAAGGCAGGCTCTGTCCGGAACTGACTATCTGGAATGCTATTCTTTCTAGGACAGTAATGGTGTTGAAAGCCGCGAGATTATAATAAACAACATAGAAGTCACAGACTTCCGAGTGCTTTAATTTACAAAACGCTCCGATCTCTCTCTCTCTCTCTCTCTCTCTCTCTCTGAAGGTCGGACTGAGTAAAAGGTATTGCGTCGCCTCTAATTCTAAAGGTGCAGGGTTCGCTCTTAATATAATTGACAGACATTTTTGTCAGAACCAGCGGTTCCTAATGATGCCGTACTCCCATCCGGTCTCCTGGGTAGTGAGATGGGATGCCTAGCCTTCTCGGATAAGGGCGAAAAAAAATGGAGGTCCCGTGTGCAAGTCGCGTACATTAAAAATACATCGGCAGTTGGAAAGCATAAATAGTAGGCCATTCGGCCGCTGCCACCGGGGCCCCCCCAAAAAGGAAACCTACCAACCAGAAAAATATTTATAGAATTTGTGATTCCTGTATACATACGAGTACATCAGGACTTTCACCGGTGCTTCGTAGTTCGTGCACTGTGCTGAGATCCTCCTTGCGTATTCCAAGGGAGGAGATCGGTGCACTGGTGGAATTGTCCGTAGGCAATGAACGTGGTCCTCGAAACTTTGTTTATGCATAATTGGATTATGATGTCTTTAAACTATTAATATATCAATAATATACTATAACCACTTATTATATACAATACCTTACTTACTTACTTAGTCGTTCCCCTTCTACAGTGAGGTTTAGAAGAGAGAGTGCCAGACCATCCTATCGGCTGTCATCCTCCTGGCCTGGTTCCATTCTAGTCCTCAGTCCTTCAAAGATTGTCTAATGTTGTCCTCCCAGCGGACTCTGGGTCATCCTGGGGGTCTGGATCCTTGGCTCTTTGTTTCCCATGCTTGTCGTGGTAGTCGATCTTCTCCCATTCTGCAGAAAAATATATACAATACCATAAAATTAAATTGTAATATTACAATTACTGAGTAAATATTGCTTGATTTTAGGACCATGCACTTGAAAACTGGTATTTGTCATGTGCATGGGATAACTAGGTCAACCCCATGTGAGTTATAATTAGGATATATAGCCTAGTGTTCATCATTCTATATAGCATACTGCTGTTGTGTTTCTTGTGTAATGGCTCTTCCAAGCTGTAATTTATCTGCCGCTTGTTGTGGTATTGTTTAATGTCTATGGTGTTTGTAATGCAACCTCTTCCACGATACCATATTTCCCTCTCTCGCTATTGACTTTACACTAAGATGCCTTCATCACCCCTGGTTATTATTAATAATGTTCCCGTTAGTGATCCTTGTAATTTTATGTTAACTTTGAAGATTAGAAGGAAACGTGCTAGATTATTTAACCAGCTACTATCGCATAAACTGTTCTTTCATACATCGAAGACCTCATTCAATCCAGTTAAACGAGTAAAAATATACATTTCATGATCCTAAATATACCTAATTCATTTACAACTTTCAGCTGTCCAGATATGCATTTCTATCACCAGACTGAATAAATACGGTAACATCCGGGGAGAAGAAGAAGAGAAAACAAAAATAGAGTTTCTAAAACTCTAAACTCTAAAGACAATTTAATTCAAAAATAGGCCAAATATTCTGGTTTGTCAATTAGAATGTCCTATTTTTCTTCATGCTTTAATGACGCCACCTGATTAAACAAATATATTATTATGTCTGTGAAATTTCCGTTCTGCTTTTTATTTTTCTGTGTTCACCCGTTTGTAAACGGTTTGTTCAAGAGCTGCTAATACGTACTTGTTTCATCTCTCTGTCTCTCTCTGTCTCTCTCTCTCTCATATATATATATATAGGTGCCATCGGCCGCTTTTATGACAGCACTTACTTTTAAAAATATACTTGCAAGGGTGTTTCTTTATGGGGGCGGGGGGTGCCAAAGGTAGGATACGCCCTCGGTGACAAATACTTAAAGTATTCTTCTGAAGAGGACGGCAAATAACAAGACGAAGAGGAGGGAAGAAGAAGAGGACAAAGAAGAAAAATATGATGATGATGATTATGAGGATGAATAGAAGGAACAGGAAGTAGAAGACGATATATAATAAGAAGGAAGAGGAAGAAAAATAGAGAGGAGAAAAGAAAAAAAAAGGTTATGAAAAAGAAAACGAATATGAAAAAAAAAAAAAAAATCAGTAGAAGTATGTTGTAAATATAGGTGGAAGCATACTGACCTCCCCTAAGGAAAATTCTCCGAATCTTTTGGCCAAACACCATCAGCAACCAAGAACTACTTATTCGGAGTAACCAGGAGGACATGCACACCATCATAGCTGGCAGACGCTGGAGTTGGGTTGGCCATGTCCTCAGAAGGGACCCTGATACCATCACAAGAACAGCTATGCTATGGACCCCCGAGGGAAAGCGAAAGAGAGGCCAACCAAAAACAACTTGGCGGAGAACTGTGGAAGCTGAGATGCAAAGAATGAACCACAGTTGGGGCACTGTACGAAGGATGGCTGCCGACCGAGCAAAGTGGAATCAATTTGTTGCTGCCCTACAAGACGCCACCAGGCGTGATGGCCGCTGACTGCTTTGACGGTTGGCGGTTATGGATCAAAGAAGAAGAAGATACTGACCTCCGCAGAAACTTTGTCAGTTCCCGGACATTAACATCGAAACAAGAAGTTTGAATAAATTTTCTCCTATCATTATTTTTAATGGAGCGAACTTTAGAGATACTCATTATTATACCAGTACTGATTTGTTTCTGCTTAAATGTGTAAGTATGGGGGATTTTTGTTTTGTCTTGTTGACCTATAAAGCCGGCGGTACTGGGGTTTACGTCAGGTTTTTAAAATGACCCTTCAAACAGGAAAGTGTCTTTTGTGCGCAATGCGTATTCATTTACTGTAGCCAATGAATGACGCAAAACTTAATTTTAAGCAAGTGCGTGGCTATTTTTATTTGTTTGCGGAAAACAGAGAAATTTTACCGACAAGAGAAGGAAATAAAGAAGGGTTGTGTATCATCATCATCATCATCATCATCATCATCATCATCATCATCATCATCATCGCCGTCGTCATCGCCACTCTTCAGCTTCCAAGAAGCATAAGCCTTTAGCAAACGTATATCAAGTCTTCCTGTCCTGTGACGTCAACTTAAGTTCTTTCCATGTTGTCTTCATCCCCTTAATGCATATTTCCAGTTTTCTTCACCATGTGTGTTTTTGATCTCCAATTATTTTTTTTTTAAATAAGGGGATTTCAGAGCAAGGACTGCATTGTATTGCTATCAACAAGTTCCCTAAATGTGTTTCCTATCCATCGCCAGCGATATATATATATATATATATATATATATATATATATATATATATATATATATATATATATATATATATATATATATATATATATATATATATATATATATATATATATATATATATATATATATATATATATATATATATATATATGTGTGTGTGTGTGTGTGTGTGTGTGTGTGTGTGTGTGTGTGTGTGTGTGTAGCGAAAGGTTTTTAAGAGTACAGTAGTCTGTAGTGGTTACTGAAAGAACAGAAGATTAATTCTGTCTGACAAGAATGTAGTCCCAGTGACAGAGAAGAGCACTGGCATCACAGGATCGTCACGGCTGTGAAGGTCTCTACTTCAGATAGTATCAGATAAAAGTTAGAGCCTAAGATGCCACCTTTGCTATGTAACTAACCTATGATAATCAGCAATTCAGTGAAACTCAAAATGCAACAATTTAAAATTGATAAGTCAGAGAATTACAATTACTGAATCATTTATTATGTACATCTATCTTTTTGTTTCTTCTTGTGCAATTATGAATGATGAAATGATGAAAATTGAACGAATAAAATTTAATTACAAAATTGAGTGATAGTTGAGTTATATTCTATAACTAAATAAGAAGTCCTTTCTGGAATCTTCAAAATATCATAAACTGTTCATCCAATGTTCCTTTATCACTAAAGTTTCTCTTGTCTGGTCTATTATTTCAGAACTATTTTTTCATTATAACACACTAGTCACTTTGCTATGACCACTCACAATGGCTGCTGGAATATCCACATTTATATACTTATCATTAGGGTTCTGTAACTGTCCTTTATTAATAATATACAGCAGTATCAGTTTCAGGTCTTGCACTAGACAGTCAAGCACTGATGGGGCCTAGGACTTGAATCTAGTTAGCTATCTTTGATGCTCATGAGTTGTCCAGGAATGCAATATTAATCTAGGATTCTAGACATCTGGTGTAGTATTACACGAATGAATCTGGAGACAATAGGTGACAAGTGGCTAGCCTTTGGTCATAGATTCCACAAGCCTATGTGCCCATGAATGACAGTGTTCAGATGTTTGCATGTATATGAATGATACATTGCTCAGTTCTGATTAGAATAGCGGAACAACACAGGTGTCTATCTGCATAACATTTCTAAAATAATACATGAATAAAATATAATACATTTTTATACACGTTCATGATGCTACCTTTGCCTTTCAGCTTCTGGAGTGCCAAGATTATTCCAGTATAATAACTTTAATTGATCACTGTGACGATACGGTTGTGTGATCTCACGTCTACCCCGGCAGTATCACTTTTTTCTTCATTTTTCTCTTCTTCTCACTCATCGCTATTATTTGGCATATATTTTGCCCGTTCATTCATTATTTTGCTCTCTACGTTGGATCAGTAGGGTGAAGTCTCTAACACTCCACACCCCTACGGAAGTATCGGCCACGGGACTATCTTTAATTTTCACATGTTTGCTTTGAGAAGATCCCAGACAGAACTGTAATAACGCCATGTAATTTTACCGATCAGCGACTGATAAGTTTTCGCTTCATTCGTCTGGCCACATTTGATAGAGACCGTCATCTCTATTGGTCCCTTTGAACGTGACGGTCCGTCACTTGACTCCAGCTGGCTAGCGACTCTCCCTATGTTTGCACAAGACGGGAGATAATGAGGTAATTGCTTCCGATGTACGTTATGTATCGAGATTACAGATAAATCTGTCTGGAAACTAAAGATTTGCAGACGATAGCATAGGGGCAGTATCAGTGCACAACATTTGTTTGTGAAGATAGCACAAGATGCCGGTGGAAGTCTGACGCAACGAAATGAAGAGGTCACGCGTGGATATTAAATTTAATATTTTGAAATACGCGAGGGGATATTTTAAATGAAACACCCCAACCCACGTAGTGCTAGAGAGATTTGATTGGTTTGATTTGAGAGCCGGAATATACAATGAATTCTATTGGAACATTCGGCGGAAACACACTCTGTAATTTGAACTGAGAACGAGAGATATAATCTAGCGAACTCAGAGACACAGAACACACAGCTTCGCAACTTCATACGAGCAACTCCTAAAAAGCCAGAAGGCAAGAATCGGACTTAGAATTCCATTATTAACAGTGACAGATCGAGTATTGGGCAACCTTAGCTTTACAAGTAAACCCGCATTTTTAATACAAGACTGTAAACTTAAAAGGACCAGGCTTCAATTACCAAGACTGGAACATAGGAATTTGATCACAAGTCAAAGAGGAACTAAAGAAAAGGTTTCCCAGGCCAGTGATTTCGCAGAACATCCGCCGTCAGAGGAATTAACTCTAATTTCCCAGATCAAGTCATAGAGGAATTAAACAAAAGTTTTCCCAGGCCAGTGATTTCGCAGAACACCCGCCGTCAGAGGAATTAATTCTAATTTCCAAACCTAAGTGATTTCGAAGCTTCTAATACAGAGCTGCGTCCATTCGAAACTGATAGTGGAGATTGTGTATTCCCAAAAAGTTGGGGTAAGTTGTGAACATTTATTTACTAATGTAAATTTTACAAGTTTCTTGCTAAGTGGTTATATATGAGGCTGGCAACCTCAACATATGAAAAGAGTATACTCATAAACCACTACAGCAAGCGCTGGAGATTTCTTCTTGCTAGTTGTGCGGGAAAATCCTACAGCAAAGGTGACCCCAGACTCCGTCTGGAGCAGTAATGAGTGATGACTACATCATAGGTGCCTCAAGTGTAGCTTATCATTTTGTGAGATTTATGTAATTTGTTAATGTTAATTCAGGCATAAATCATATTCTCACTGTCGAGACACATTTTACCCGTTCATCCTCAGAGTAATAGTGGTGAATTTTAACCATCTTCTCGGAGTTACGTTGTGCGTGCTCGAGAATTAAATTCTTCTGAGAGTTTAACATTGGTGGGCTGATAACGGGAACAAGAGCCTGTTAGAGAGCTCCAAACAAATGTACTTAGCAGAAGGCATTTGTTTTTCTATTTTTCTAAAGTTCGTGGTTACAAGCCATCATACGATTTGTGGTACTAACGCCGCTAGTGTGAGAGAAAAGCATCCATCCTAACCGCCTACTATGGAAGAGAGTGTGGAGAAGGCTTTCGTCATCACAGAATTGATGAACCACAGCTGCAGGACTCAGCTTGAGTTAAGTGTCTTGTAAAATAGGCGAAAGCAACAGACTTTTGATAAATCCTCACCTACGTCTCCGTGACGAAAACTTTTATCTAAATTTCACCAATCTGTCCATATTTATTTCAACTGTTAAAGACTAATTCATTATTAAAATTGTTATATGTTGTTTTAAAACTAAACAATCATAGTCGCTTCAGTTGTTTATATGTATGAAAGCAAACGTATGAGCCAGAATATTTAATACATATAAATATACATATAAATACCTAGACATATATTTACCTCTAAACAGAGCTATACCATTATAAGAGGAATTCGCTGAATTAACTTAGCTGGGGGCTTGAACGGGCTAACTAAAAACCATTGCTTAAATCTTTCACAAAAGGCGACGGACAACTTAATTTCAGTTCAGTCCTCTGGCCTGATCCTGATACATAATTATACCACAACAATCTGCAATAAAACAAATTATTTATTCATAAATTTACACACCCTCTTAGCATAGATGCAAAGTACGTAAGAGACTCGGTTTGGTGATGGAAGAGCTGCACGGCAAACAGATGGTAAAGTTGTAGCCTTGGCGAGCGTCCCCTTTCTGCAGTCTCTTTGTCTTCTGCTGTGTGTGTGTAAAATTTGAAAAGTCCGCTGCTGCCTTTTTATAGTGAGAGAGCGGGCGTAAAGGGGAGCAATACGGTGTCACAGTTTCCAGGCTGTGTATTTTTTGCAGACTGGAGCGAGGTTGTGTAAGCTGGGTCCAGAAATCCTCTTCATGCTCCTCAACCCTGTTATCCATGACTTTTATCTATATCTGCTTTTACTTTCTATAACTTCTGCTTTTCTTTTATATAAAGTTTTCCATAATTGGTTCCGACTTCGATTTATTCCAAATTTTTAAAGACAATCGACACAGCACACCCCCTCCTTTCTTGCTGTCACCCGGGGCGGACCCGCCTTAGTACGCTACTGTTCCTCTTGTTCTTCTTCGTTTTATCCCTCTTCTTGTTCCTCTCCTTCATTTTTTTCTTCTTCTTTCTCTTCTTTTGTCATCATCTTTTTATTGTTATTACTATTCTTCCTTTTATTATTCCTCTTCTTCCAATACATCTTATTCTTCATCATCTTTTATAAATCTACTTCTTCTACCTCCTCTTCTTCTTCTTTTTTTATTTTTCTTCCTCTTCTTATTATTCCTCTTCTTCGTTCTATTTTTTTTCTTTTTCCTCCCCTTCTTCTTCGTCTTCTTCCTCCTCCTCTTTCTTTTAATTTCCCTCTTCTCCCTCACATTCTTGTATTTCCTCTGCTTTTTCTTTATGTACCATTTTGTTCTCAACATCTTTTTCTATATTATTCATCTGTCGTCGTCTGAATTAAAAGCTGGTGGCGTCACGTTCCAGTCTACCCAGTTCTAAATTGGTACCTCACTCTGCTGCTGAGTTAGGGAAGACAAAGGCAGCGAAGAAGAGAACTGGTTACCCTACCAAATAAAAAAGCTGAACCTAGCATAGTGAAGTCTCTAACACTTCATTGCCCTACGACAGTATCTGATGTGGGACTACCTTTACATTTCACCTCTTGTGAACACCATCGTTGACATGGATACGTTATTCAGTTTACAAATTCACCATCCATTCAACATAACTTAACCACCTCAACATATGTGATCTCAAATTATTGCTTATTGATGACGGCGTGGTACAAATCTCTTCTATTACTACTACTACTTCTTCTACTACTACTACTACAACTACCACCAGTACTACTACTACAACTACCACTACTACTACTACTACTACAACTACCACTACTACTACTACTACTAGAACCGCTTCTACTACCACTTCTACTGCTGCTGCTACAGTTATGTTGCTTCTGCTACAACTGCTCACCACCATAATAACCACCATCCACACTACCACTATAGTGTTATCGCTGTTGCTGTAATACCACATATCACCTTCATCATTACTCCTACTCCTGCTGCTGCGAGTTCTACTCATCATCACTTAGTACCACCACCAGTACTATCCCTATAGTAGCATCTGCCGCTGTTACTACTAGGGCCTAATACTCATTACCACTACAGTTTTTACCTACTGCTTCTACTACTACCTCTACTACTACTATACTACTTCTGCTACTACTACTATTACTACTACTACTGCAGCTACCACTACTACTACTACTACAACTACCACCACTACTAATACTGCTATACTACTTCTGCTACTACTACTAACACCACCACCACTACTACTATTACAATCACCACCACTACTACTTCTACTACTACTTCCACCACCACCACTACTACTACTACCACCACCACCACTACTACTACTACTACCATCATCACTACTACTACCATCACCACCACTACTATTACTACTACTACCACCACCACAACCACTACTACTACTACTATCACCACCACCACTACTACAACTACCACCACCACTACTACTACTGCTACTACAACCACGACCACCACGACTACTACTACTACTACTACCACCACTACTAATACTACTACTGATACTGCTACTAGTATTATTATTATTACTATTACTACCACAAATGCTGACGAGACTTGTCTTGCCTATGTTTAGATTTTTATCTAAAAAATGCGGAAATGTTGGAGAAATAGACAAAGGAGGAGCGGAAGAAATAATTGTCAAATGTAACAATCTACTACTATTAAAAAAAGCGACACCATTTACAATTCATTACCCAATTTATTATCATGAATTATTATTACTTACAACACTTACGTGTATCGGGAAAACCAAGCCAGCGAAACAGGATCTTACATGTTTTTAACATTCCGGTTTCCAAGTCAACGCTTCTCATTGGTAAAACCGACACAGTAATATTTCTGTTAGGAAAAATAGGCCTAAGAATATTCTTAAAACAATTTCTGTACTTCCCTGCTGGAGAGTAACAGAAAAGGATATGTCTAAACTGGTCCTCTTTCCACACAACTTGCCTAAGGAAATTCTTCGAATTTTCTGATTGAACACCATCACCAATCAAGAGTTGCTAACTCGGAGCCACCAAGAAGACATGCGCACCATCATAGCGGGTAGACGTTGGAATCGGGATTGGCCACATCCTCAGAAGAGACCCTGAAGCCATCACCAGAAATGCTAGTCTATGGACTCCAGAAGAAAGGGAAAGCAAGACCGCCCAAAAGCCACCTGGCGGAGAACTGTGGAGCAGAGATGCTAGCATGAACCAGAGCTGGGGCACCACACGAAAGATGGCAGCAAACCGAGCAAAGTGGAGACATTTTGTTTACTGCCCTACAAGGCGCCACTAGGCGTGATGGTCCCTGACTGCATTGTCAGTCAGCGACCAAGGACCAAAGAAGAAGCAAAGGCCTAGTAGTATTAACAAAGTCAATAAATTAATAAATGTAAAATAGCAGGTTCTCGTAAGACAGAAAAAAAGAGCACAAGACAACAGAAAAGAAAAAAAGTAATAGGTAGTCCCATAGCAGATACTGCCGTGGGAGAGTTAAGTGTTAGAGACTTTACTATTCTAAGTTTAACTTCGAGCGGTGAGATGGCCTATTTCCTGCCTTTTCATTCCGTAACTCAAGAGCAGAGTAAAGTACCCCTTTACTGAAGCAGTGAAGCCACCGTGTTTCGACCCCGGGGAAATCGAACCAGGAACAATCCAAATGGCTTACACAATACCATTTAAAAAAAAAAAACGTTATCTATACGTTTTACAGCAATCACGTTAATATTTACAAATATTGTTTTTCTCTGTTTACTGCCATCAGTGGCACAGATAATAATAGCATTATCTGCAACTTCAATAAATACCCTTCAGCACCACAAGGAACACAGGCCTTCAACAAAAACATGCCAACTCCACCTGTCACGTGCCATCAGCTCAAGCTCTTTCCACGTTTTCCTCATCACTTTCACTTCTGTCTCCAATTCTCTTCTCCGCGTTGTCGCGGGAGGATTGTATTAATTGAGGTATGAGATCGTGGACAAAAAGGTGTATCACAGGATACCAGGATAGTGCCAGATAAAAGACTGGTCTTAAAAGAAATACCCCATTCTCTGAAAAGAGTAATGGTGTATCGAAGACAAAGGTAGAGTCAAGCTGTATAGATTACTAGGTGAGATGGTAATGTGCAATCCTAGTTACCTATGGTGCCCCTCTCCAGACCAACCTACGACTATGACTCTGCTAGGGGTATGTGACAAAACGTCTGAACATGCTCTTTTGTGTGATCTCTCACACCTTCAGCCCTCCGGCATTATCCTTTCTTTTTCTTCATCTTTTTCACTCATCGCTTTTATTTGGCATAAATCATGCCTTTTCATTTTAATTTTCACTATTCTGCTCTATGCTGGACATAGCATGTGAAGTCTCTAACACGCCACTCCCCTATGGCAGTATTTGATACGGGAGTAATTCTTATCTTATTGTGTCGCATTCATGCTTCACGAAGACGTGTTAAGTTACGCCAGGTTATTAGACGGCCAGCGACAGTATTTTATCACAATATCGGTCTGACCACCTTTTCAAGCAACGGGGCTCGGCTATCCAAGGAGTGTTGAATAGAACCAGATTTGTTTGTCTGGCGAAACACATGATAACCCGTGCACGAGGAGTTTCAAACTTTTCCACAAGTGTAAATGTGAAGGAAACGTAAATGAATTTATATTGTGAACACTTTTCAAACAGTGGAGATGTAAATGTAAAACATATTATATCTGTACGTTTAGCCTTTTCATTTAAATATAATGTAAAGCTAAAGCTATTCAGTTTAAATGTAAAGGAAGTTTTATCCCGAAGGATTAAATTTAATTCTTATCGAGGGTAAATTCTGACATGGGATGGTAGAATAGAGGGGGGGGGGGGGGGGGGCACATAACTGTGTCGGGAGAACGCCATACTTAGAAGAGCGTTTCGTTTCTATTTCTTTTACCAGTTATTGGTGGTACCTGCAGAAAGAACCATTTCTGGCGCAAGCAGGGACAAGCGGTTTACGCATTAAGAGGTCAGACCAGCTTTGAAGACTCTACTAGACTTTCCTGCGAAACGAGCTTTACCCTACAAACCTTGACCAGAGATGAGTGACAGCATTGTACAGAAAACCAACCCATCAGGAGGAGGAGTAGAATCATCATTGGCAGCTAAGTTAATCTTTATGCTGCCACTTGAACTTTTTATAACCCTACACTACCATCACCAACGCGATGAGTAACTTTTCTTGATTCATAACTATTCAGATTATTTCCAACTGTTAAAACCTAAAGTGATTATTAAATTTTGTTATTTGTAATGTTACAAATTTAACTTCGTTTTAATCCTTTAAATGTACTACATGTTTGTCTCAGTCAAAGTTGCTAAACACACTCTAAACAGAGCTATATATATATACATTATAATAATAAATTCCACTGATTGAGTCAGCGGTGGGGGGGCTTAACGAGCTAGAACAACCATTGCTAAATTCTTCATAAAAGTGTCGGCAGATTATAGAATTAACGTGCTTAGCAACAGACAGCATTGTTTTAGCTTATCTGAATATCCCATGAAGACTCCCATGTGATGGAAGCTTTACCACTCTTCTATCGACATTTCTGCCAAGAGTAATCTTGTGTAAAGATAGACTCCATTGAAACCCATAATAGATACTCTTGAGTTTAGGCCACTGTTGGACCACTATTGCAAAGCAGAGGAGGCAATACCAAAAGTGTAGTCTGTTCCAGTAAGCCTAACATTTTCAAAACACTTTCCTAAAACTAACACCTCAATCTACTCGTCCTTCTGCTTCCATTTCACAATTAATTTTTATTAACACAGGCTTGAATTCCTTCCAGGGATTACACAGAGATTCTACACACATTTATCCACTTCTATAAGGCACATTGTACTTATATAATTACGAGTATATGTGTATTTAATTATATTCTCGCTTACCCTCAATCACATACAGACAGGCTTTTAATGGTTCTACAGTCTGCCTCCACATGCAGATGGCAATGGAGTCTAGTAGCAGAGGTTTTCGTCCGTGTCTGCAGTTTGAATTTTGCGCTAGTGTCCAGACTGTCTTTTCTTCCGCTATATATAGGTCATGGTCTCCCGTGGCGGGGAGCATGTAGGCCAAAGTATTTTGCGTTCAATAAAATGTGTAGTTTTTGGCATTCTTGTTCGAGTATGAAAAATCCAAAATAATTCTAGCTTTCTGAGTTCTAAACGGATTTCCTCCACATTAGGCCTGTTCTACTCTTAGGACTAAGCTCAATCTATTGCGATATCTATCCTTTTCCTGGGTTAATCCGGCTTTTCACTGGAGCAGCCTAAACCGTGGAAAACACAACATGGTTCATGCTCCGCTGACTTTAAAATCACAATTACTTCTGTACTACACCACTTCCAGTGAAAATATAGATATCTGCCAATAGCTAATAATCCTTATTATCGAATTTTGTACTTCTTTACTGAGGTATTCCGTCTATATTTGCACACTGCCGTTCGAAAATATTCTACCTTACACACTTTTGTCGTCTCCATGTTGAAAGGCCTTACAATTTATTAGCATTACGTATACCGAGCTGGCGTTTCATTGGTTGCTTTACTTACACGGATTTTTGGACGGTGTAATAGTTTCAAGGATGGCCGAGATATGATTCAGATTTTCATTACACACGTGTTTCTTGATCTACTTCTGCCTCTCTTACCCTGGAAGTTCCAGAACAAGAACTACTTTGTAATGCTATCCACTGGTTACCTCAGTGTGTGTCCTATCCATCGCCTTTTTCTCATCTCTTGTTGGACTGTCACGTGCCTGGTCCTTGTTATTAGTTCCACATTAATGATCTTGTCATACCATTTTGATCCTTCCATTCCACGCAAGCACCCATTTATGAGCCTGTAGCTTGTTGGTTGTTGTTTTTGCTGTTTTCTATGTTTCAGAGACATACAGTTAAACTGACTTGATATTCGAGTTGAAGATTTTTATTTTTACGTTGGACTTTATTTTTCTTGATCTCCATATTTTTCCCAATGCAAAGGAAGCTCCTCTTGCTTTTTGTAATCTTATTTTGATATCAATAAATTCCACAATATATGTGTAATAACTCCTTTCATTAATAGATATCCTGATTCAACTACACAGTGAACCAGGAATCACAATCAAATTTAATTACAATTTGTATGTACACAATTTATAATTATGATCTTTGTATTGACATATTTTATTATTATTATCCTATGTGTGTAAGTTGTGCAGTAGTACTATGAGGTAATACTGGTTTTGTTTTTCAAGCTAGGTTGTTGTTTGTCATCATGACTTCAAGTGTTTGATTATCGTGGAAATAGTATTGGGAAAAGTTCACAGTTCCTGTCATTTGAAATAATGTATTGTCCCTCTGTGTTTAATATAATGTCAATTTTTGAGGGGGGGGGGGGGGGGGGGGGCACATAATGTTGAGCTGCTCTGGCCACAGAAGCTTATCTTTCGTGATGGCGGCAGGAAAAGACTCCTCTGCTCGATTGCTTCACTGTGTTCTGGAGACACCTCACTGGTCGCTATCTGGACCAAGGAGTATGCTGTCAGCCTCTGGATTCAGCAAAACTCAGACCAGGTGCTGCTTCAATAACTTAGGACCACGGTCCCTGAAACAAGAAGGTTGTACCTCCTACTTCATAACTAATTTATAATCTATTTCCACACTGAACACAATACATAACAAACACTGAGTTCAGAGCGGTAGGTCAACTGCTAGCTTCATCTGAAACAATTTACACCAGTATTCTCTTCCTAAATGGTTACTACGCCTCTGCAATTCCAGCATTAGTTCTTTCTAGTCAATAAGATAGGTGTCAGTGTACTGTTTGGCAATTCCATGCAGTTTTACTTTTCTCCGACACGTCATGTTCAGGTTGGAGCACTATCTAGGCTTTGCCTCATGTTTGCTACTGAACCACACACATATACAGACATAAATTATCAATTTACATTCAATTTTCATTAAAAAGATATCAAATATGTCAAGATTACCACAATTCATGGAAATAATACACAAATACGTTGACTGGCGATGAATATGGCACATATTCCGATCTGCCTCTGTCCCAGGCTTTTATTTAGAAAAAATATAAGCTGGTTCTCAACGCACTGTTTCTGAGTAAGTTTATTTTAACATGTGGCACTGAACTGACGCTCCTGATTGACTATATTGGCGGGTCTAACCAATCGGGCCATGTTTACACAGCTTTTCAAAAAAAGTACCCCTACTACCGTTCCCCTAACAACAAAAAATTAGTATTTGTAGTCCGACTAATCGTGTTTAGCCTTACATATCATTCCCGCCAATCAAATTGGATTTAACATGGTTACCTATTTTCCGTACAATGGTGGTTTCAAAACATGCCACTGTGCGATTATTATTTGGTGTTGTCTGACACCCTCACTATTTTCTTTTGGCTATAATTTGTTAATTCCTAGACTATTTGCGTAACACTTAACATATTCTTTGTCAGCAAGGCCTAAGGAACCCAAATATATAAATTTTATGGGGCCAAGGGGCTGCGTTCAAAATATGCATTTTCTTCTACCTCCCGTTCACTTCGATACGATGTGGTGTCTGGGTACTGTCAGGCTTTCAAACGTAAACCAGTATAATGTCATATTTCCTAATAAGCATTTTTCAGGGTTTTAAACCTAACTCTCGTATGGGTAGTGTTTTTTATCACTGTCCATTGGAAAAAAAAAAAGCTAGTGCTTCAGGCCTTTCGCGTTGGGGGTGGCATTAATTGTATATTGCGAGACGCGTGTTAGTGTTGCCGGCGTTCCTGCTTTCAGCCCTCCCTCTCTCTATCCTAATTCCATCTGTCTTTTCATTACGCAATGGATTAATCTAGGTCATTAATCAGCTTGCGTATCTCAAGGTTTTCTTAGAAATACAGTACACGTTTTATTGTTTTGTGGAAACGCGTGTATGCTGCTATAGGCTTTACTATCAACGTGGAAACGTTACAATTTGCAGACGAAGTAGAAAAAAAAGGATTTTTGTACGCCATTGTGACAGGCTTCTTGGACGTGGGCCTGATGCAGTGGTGGCTCCATAGGACACAAAAAAGAGAATGATGATGATGAGGAACTACACTTATCAATTACAATTTAGAAAACTGATTACTGCGCGTGGAAGAGAAATAGTGCATTCGCGAGTTCTTTTAGAATATTGTCTCTTTTGTCTAATACGCTTTTGTGAGTTCGGGGAATGCGCACACATTCATGGCGATAATTGATCTGATTCCGGTGGGGAGACTAGATCAGAGGTCTAATTGGGGGAGAAAGTCGAGGCGTGAGACAGAAAAGGAAACAGATTAATAGATGTACAGATATGCATGCATGTATGCAAATGGCTATTTAAATGAAGAAGAAAAATAACTGCAAGAGAAGAAGACGAAGAAAAAGTAGAGGCGAAGAAGAAGGATGAGGAGAAGAAGATGAAGAGGAAGAATAGTGAAGAACAGAGGACTTACATACGTACATACATACAGTCATATCAGAATCTTTATTTTCCAAAAAAATACATTAACATGTACTTGATATAAAATAAAAATACCATATCATATCGGATAATCATTTAGAGTTAACAAGTGTACCAAACTCGGCCAGGAAACTATCGCCAAACGTTCATAATCCGTTGAATTCACTTCGCACATAGTTTACAAGCTGACATCAAAAGAGAGACAGCTTACCATCGCCGTCCTTTTGAACATGAGCAAAAACGGAATCTTCACAATTCTACGTCATGCATAAGTTGACACACCTATCAAAGCCGTGGAAAAGTCTCTTTTCTGCTGCATATCTTTCAGAAATGCACAAAATTAGTAAGGGTCAGTGAATCTTTCCATTCACAATGAGGTGTGTTAGTATCCGGTCGCCATTGTTGACGAAAACATTGTTTCTTTCCGGTGGCTTCAAATACGAATATATATTCTTTGTAAATAAAAAGGTCAATTTTAAAGACTTCTTCATTTTTTTATCTTTTACAAATATCCTTATGTTCTATAATGATCTCTTTGGGTGTTGTTATAGTAGCCTCTTTGAAAATCAAGTTACTACCGTCAGAGCTTCAACGTTAATAGTCAGATCGAGTTGGCTTGATATATTTCTATTGTCATAGATTGAAGAACTCAAAGTTGACCTAATACATGGCTACCTCATTGGGAACGTATGATTATAATAAGGCATTGATTAGACTTGCGATATTAATATTGCTTCTCAAAACTTGATATCAGCAGTAACATTAGCTTTCATGAAATGTGTGATGTTTTGAAACGCAGTCCGGTAGACACGTCACAAGACCGCCATCTTGGCTACTTGGTACCAGCAAGAACAGTGGACTCACATGACAGTCAAACTTGATGTTATCACCTTTAAAATATTCAGCAACATAATCCTGGATATGAGTCCAACACACTGCAAACTCATACAGCGTTAATGAGGGCTGTTACCACAGATGTAGACTCCAACACGACGACACAAAATACACAACACAAAAGTGCTGCCTACAATGCCGCCATCTTGGGACATACATACATACATACTTACGTACATTAATACATACATATAGACTACATACATTCAGAAGGACGGGTAGATAGACAGACAGACAGACAGACAGACAGACAGACAGACAGACAGACAGACAGACAGATAGATAGATAGATAGATAGATAGATAGATAGATAGATAGATAGATAGATAGATAGATAGATAGATAGATAGATAGATAGATAGATAGATAGATTTATTTATTTATTTTTACGACATGCGTGAGGGAACAGTATGCCTATATCCTTTGTCTTATCTGAGACCCCTGCGAACTACCCAGGGCAGAGAGGCAAATAAAATTCGGTCAATGTATTCGTACACATATTTTGTATCTTTAGTTCCGACAAGCGGAAGATTTAATAAAAACATCAAGGGTAAAATCTCACGCTTAATACAGCTAATTTTATCTACGTGACGTAACATTTCGGGGTTTCCCCAAAGTAATCACGTTTCTTGAAATCCGATTCATTTCATTGGTTGTTTATCTTTCGGGGCTGCGATAATACAACAATCGCCCACTCAAAGGCGCAAAATAAACTGTAGGCGGCAGTCGATTTTTATTACATCAGTGCTTTACTAGAAATATATAATTAAGAAACACTTAATACGGGAGACAATTCTTCCTTGTTGAAGAGCCATCTTACATAAACGGAAATGACGGGGGTTTCTGTGTAAAATTAAAAAAGAAAATACCCAAGTTACCAACTTTAGATATAATCGCTGACGTATTATGCATTGGTCAAATTCGGTCACTTTCAAAAATTGATACAAGAAAATCCGCTGGAACTCGTTTCAAAGTTAAGGTCCGGGTACTGAAAAATTCGGTCAATGTGTTTCTAAAGATGTTTACAGCCTTTGTCTATTTCTTTAAGTATCATGCCAGGTGGCGTGGGTGATCATGTCTCTTCACAACTTCCCGTTTCTAATGTTGCTTATCAATTATGTTATGGACTTCTTTCCACTCCACGATGTCTGACTGTTCAGTATCTTCTCTCTTTGTCGTCAGGTACCACTTTTCCCTTTAGTCTTTCTTGCTCTCACGTTATATCCCATCTTTATTTGTCTCCGAATGTGTACAATGCAACTGAGTTATCACCAGAATCGAATGCACAATGCAGCTGAGTTATCATCAGAACCCAATGTTCAATGCAACTGAGTTATCATCAGAATCGAATGTACAATGCAACTGAGTTATCACCAGAATGGAATGTACAATGCAACTGTTATCACCAGAATCGAATGTACAATGCAACTGAGTTATCACCAGAATCAAATGTACAATGCAGGTGAGTTATTACCAGAATCGAATGTACAATGCAACTGAGTTATCACCAGAATGGAATGTACAATGCAACTGAGTTATCACCAGAATGGAATGTACAATGCAACTGAGTTATCACCAGAATCGACATATCATAGTTCAGCTACAGCTACTAACACTACTGCCATGGCGACTAGCCTAACACAATGACCATCCTACACATAATCATTATTATCCCTCGTACCACAAAAATAGCCTCACCAAAGTTGTCTACACCATTGCTTGTTATTATCTACTCAAGTCATCACCTCTATAGTAAAAATAATGTATCACATGATCACGACTCTTCAATAATCAACGAATACCCTTTAGGTACACAAGGAGCATATGTCTTCAATAAACACGTGACAAGTCCTCCTGTCACGTGTCATCAGCTCGAGTTCTTTCCACCTTTTCCTCATTATTTTCACTTCTGTCTCCAATTCTCTTAACCATGTGTTTTTTGACCTACTTCTGCCTCTATTTCCATTGAGGATTCCAGAACAATGACTACCTTGTAATGCCTTTAACAGGTTTCCTCAATGTGTGTCTTATCCATCACCATCGTCTTCTTCTCATTTCTCTTTCCACTCACACCTGTCTGATTCTTGTCATCAGTTCCACGTTGGTAAGCTTGTCATGCCATTTCAATCCTTCTATTCTACGCAAGCACCCATTTATGAATGATCACGACTGTTACTTCAGTACAATAAATCAACTCATAGTGAGCGTGTGTAAAATCGTCACCACAACATCCTCAGCTTCATCAACATATAAGCACAACAACATGCTATAGAATCATGATCACCTTCAAACCTGTACAATTATCGCCACCATCATATTTGTAATACAACAACAACCACCACCGTAATTACACAATTATTTCCATCATCATAATTGTACTACAATAACAACCACCATGGTAATTACACAACTATTGCCATCATCATATTTGTACTACAACCACCACCATACTTTCACAACTATTGTTATCATCATATTTGTACTACAACAACCACCATAATTTCACAACTATTGGTATCATCATATTTGTATTACAACAACCACCATACTTTAACAACTATTGTTATCATCATATTTGTACTACAACAACCACCATACTTGCACAACTATTGTCATCATCATATTTGTACTACAACAACCACAATACATTCACAACTATTGCCATCATCATATTTGTATTACAACGACCACCATACTTTCACAACTATTGTTATCATCTTATTTGTACTACAACTATCATCACCATAATTTCACAGTTATCGCCATCATCATATTTATACTAAAACTACCACCACCATACATTCATAAATATCGCCATCATCATATTTGTACTACAACTACAAACATACTTTCGCAATTATCGCCATCATCATATTTGTACTACAACAACCCCCACCATTATTTCACAACTATCGCCATCCCACATGTATACAACAACAACCCCCACCACTATTTCACATCTATCGCCATCACCACATGTATACAACAACAACTACCACCATTATTTCACACCTATCGCCATCACCACATGTATACAACAACAACCACCACCATTATTTCACATTTATCGCTACCATCATCGTCATCTTATCATCTCATTTTTCGCTTCTTATGGAATATTAAGCCATCATTGCAAATTGCTTCCTTGAGGAAGCTTAAGCCAAAGACAAACTCCTACAGCGGTGGTTTGTGCAGCAATGTGTCTTAGATGATGAGGTTGCCAGCCATAAGCACAGCCTCATTTTAGTCGCCTTTTACGTCATGCTTGAAGGAGTTGTAGCCGTATTTCTTTTATTTGTATCTTTTCGGAGACTCCCAACCAAACAATACCACCGTTTCATAATATTATCATTATCCATCATCGTACCACAATAACCCCCACCAATATATGATAGTTACCATTAGCTGTTGTATAGCTCGAAAACGCGGAGAACAACAGAAACAACAACGAAGAAATTACAGATTGTCATAATTGGTTGCATAGAAGGATTGCCATTTTACAAGACCGCAAACGTGGAACTGATGACAATAACCAGACACGCGACAGTGGAACAAGAGATGAGAATAAGACGCTGGAATGGACAACAGAACACACAATGAGGATACCTGTTGGCAGCTTTACAATGCAGGCCTTGTTCTAGAATCCCCGGAATAAGAGAGGTAGACGGAAGAACACACAGAGAAGAGAACTGGAGACAGATATGAAAGGGATGAGGAACATATAGAACAATCTTGAGCTGATGTCACATGACAGGAAGACGTGGCATAAATTTGGTGAAGGGCTTATGCCGCTAAGGGGGCTGACGGATAATGAAGATGTTGATTAGCACCATCATTGTAGCCCAGTAGCCATCATCATGATTCCATAGTTATCGTCAACATCATCATTCCATAATTACCACCAGCACTATTTATCTACCGAAACAACCAAGAGTCAGGGCCGGGACTATCTATTAGGTTAAGTAGGCTGACCCTAGAGCCCGGAACTCTTGGGGGGGGGGGGGGGGGAGGAGGGGGGAGGGGGGGGAATCAGTGCATAAGTTACAATTTTTTTTAAAAAGCATAGATTTTTCAATAAAATGTGTGTGTGTGTGTGGTTTTTTTTCGTATTTATCTTAATAATAATAAAAATTAGATGACTAATAAACATTAATAAAAAACAATTAATAAAAGAGGTAAGCAATGCTAACAAACTAACAAACTAACATACCAGTCTATTAATAATACTAGTATGTACCATCACCATGCTAAAGGGGTTTTAAAAAACATATTAAAATTATTGCCTATTTAAAAAAAATGTCTAGAGGCCCTTCTTGGCTTAATCCTGCCCTGCCAAATGTACCATTTCGTAATAACCATTAGCACTATCGCTATACCACAACAACAGCCATTATTTCACAACTATTACCATTGCTTTCATCATCATACCACAACAACAACCACTATAATATCCGCAACCACGTCATTGTTACCATCATTATAATCGTCGTTCCAAAATAACCGCCACGAAAGTTGCCATCATTATCACAACCACCATCATTTTCACAACCACCATCATTATCACAACCACCATCATTATCACAACCACCATCATTATCACAACCACCATCATTATCACAACCACCATCATTATTGCCCAGTCATCATCATTTTCCTTTTCGATCCCCATGGAGCATAGAACCATTGCTGTAGATAGCACCTTACAGGAAGCCTGCGCAAAGCATTCATATGTTCTTGCAGCGGAGGTTTCTTTAGCAGTATGTTTTGTATGATGAGGTTACCAGCCCCATCAATATATATAAAATCCCAGCTGTTTCTGTCGGTGCGTAACGCTAAGGGATGCAAATTTGCTTGAAAGTTAGACATTAATTGTATTGTTTCCCTTATATGTACTCTCTCGAAAATATTAACATTCAACAAAGAAAAGTACGCAAATGACGGTGCGCACAAAAATATTTATAGAATGTGTGATCCCGTATACACACATTGGGAATCTCGTTGCTGCTACGTAGTTCGTGTACTGTAGTGATGCACATTGGTTTTTTAAATTACTTTTTAATAAGTAAAATTGCCGTTAGGTATTGGTGCTTTTGAATGTAATTCCCGTCTTATGACGGGCTTTTACTCTAGTGCTTTGGATAATCGCAGTTTAAAAAAATGTTCAAGGTAGTCTTATAGCAGTACTGACATAGGAAAGTGATAAGTTAGAGACTTGGCTACACTAGGGACATCTGCATGCGTTGGTGTGACCATTTCCTTTCCTTTCTGCCTTTCTTAACTCAACAGCAGAGTCGCGATAGAAAGACTAGATCCACTGCTACCTCTAGCATGTCGTAGCTAAATTTGACTTAGTGGTGCTTTATTCTACCTCCACTTTTGGCCAAAATTGATCTGAGTTTATAAATCGGCATAAAATATACTGTTCAAAATAAGAAACGCAACATTATTGCAGTGGTAATGGACACCAAATTTCAAACTTGTACCAAAATTTATTTTACGGAATTAATGTTTCAATCTTGGCATGAAGAAACTTTCAGACTTTAACAATGACATGATGTTCATTAAATTTGGTTTGGACTTTTATTCTTTGCGTCTGAGGCCTCCGTTTCAGTAAGGTGTATGGCCTCCTCTGGCCTCTATCAGAGAACGACATCTCCTTGACATGGATCCGATTAGCCGTTGGATCTGTTGTTGTGGGATGGCTACCCACTCTTCCCGCAGTGCAAGAGACAACTGTCGGAGATTGGCTGGAGCCACGTCTCGCTGGCGGAGTCGTCTGTCGAGTTCATCCCATAAGTGTTCTATGGGATTCATGTCTGATGACATGGCTGGCCACGGAATGGTCTGGACGTTGTTGTCAGCGAGGAAATGGGTTGTGAGTTGTGCCACATGAGGTCGAGCGTTATCCTGCTGCAAAATCGACCCTCGTGCAGCCAGAAGTGGAAGGACTTGAGAACGAAGAATTTCAGCGACGTATCGTTGGGCATTCAGGCGTCCTTCAATTTGCACCAGGTCACTTCTTCCAGTGAAGTTGATCGTCCCCCACATCAGTACACCTCCACCACCATGTGGAGAAGCCTCATCAACGCTGTTCTGGGCGTAGCGCTCATGGACTCTGCGGTAAACTCTTCTCCGTCTATCGTGTCACTGGAGCACAAAAAATGATTCATCACTAAACCAAACCCGTCTCCAGTGATTCCCAACGGTCCATTGACGACGCTGGTTCGCCCACTGCAGTCGGTTCTGGCGATGCCGGTCCGTAAGAACAGGACCTCTGTAGGGTCTTCTAGTTCAAAGACCAGAGTCGTGCAGTCGGTTCCTGACCGTTTGATCTGAAATTCGACGAGCTGCTGACATTGACTGGACTGTGGAGGACGCAGATGCAAGTCAATTCCTGAGATGACGCAGCCGTATGAAGCGGTCTTCGGCAGGAGTTGTGACTCTGGGTCTTCCACTGCGCGGCCGGTCTGCCACTGAGCCAGTTTCTTGAAATCGCCTCCAAAGGCGACTAATGGGGCTTCTAACCACATTAAATTGTCTGGCCACTACACTTTGTGACTGTCCAGTCTGTAAACGTCCAATGATGATGAGTCGTTGTTCTGTAGTGAGATGAGCCATGCTTGCGCATTGAATTTTCAACTGAATGTATTCGAGGAGCGTCAATCTTTTATAGGCATTCAATAATATGGTCAGAGAGTTTTGTGTTCAGTAAGTTTCAGGGGATTCTCATGAACCTGGCTGTGGTGAATTTGATGTTAAGAAATGTTGTTGTTATGTACTCTTAGTGTACTGAATGAGGTCAGCTGTGAAGGTCCCTGAATATAACAAATTATTATGGTAAGTGTACAGGGTACCTTTTTGCTACCACCTTTGTGATCTCATTCAGACTTATTCTTTGACTAGAATGTATGATGACTACGTTTGGTGTCTAGGGTTATGAATATGTAGTGTAATGTTGCATTAACCAACTGAACAGATAAACAAATATTTTATTATCCAACACAACACTACTACGACAATCACATACAAAGTACTCTTTAAAAGACTATCTTAAGTAAGTCAGTGGTTGAATGTTGTGTAACGTTAATTTTTTTTCTCAATTTATTTTGTCCTGACTCTATTTGTTTGAATCAGGACTGACAATCAAAGTGAAATCAAGGGAATTATTTGCATTAATCAATTTACACAATGGATCTTCTGTCCATAATACAAGTATTATTATAATAAAAGTGTTTAGGTGTAATTTTCTAAATTAGGTTAATGCTGGTATATATATATATATATATATAATGGTAGGTTGTTAGTTAACATCCCTCCCTATAGTTCATTTGCTTTTCATTTGTCACAGGTGGAATTTTTTTAATTAATATTTTCAGTCTTTATTCTTAAAAACTAGAGTTCATAGAGGTTGAGCTTTCTGGTGCCGAACAGGCACTTATCTTCGAAAGATAACCCAGGTAGATCATTTCCTAGGCTCGCTGGACAATCTGTTCCACTTATTGAAAGGCAATGGCATCCAGCACGTGCCCGAAATATGCAAACAGTGTCAGGATCAATCAGTTTTCACGAGCTTGGTTTTACGTCAATGTCAGGGCCACAAAAAACACTGAAATAAGAAGGTTATGCATCCTTCTTTATTTTTTTTTTTTTTTTTTTTTTTTGCGTTCGCCCGCTAATACTCGAGGCGAAATCTCAGGTTATCATTTATGTCTAACCTGACATTGATTTTACGTGAGTATCCCTTTATTTCTTGTACAGAGACAAATGTCCCATGCCATTCAGGCAAATACTCGCCGATTTCGGAGGTACCCATTGCAGCTGGGTCGGCTCAGGAGCCGCAAGTCCCTGGTCGACGACACTCCTTCAAATGTCCTCGCCAGGTCTCGAGTTAATCCAGTCCAAATCCCGGTCTACGAAAAATCCTCAAATGCCGTCGCCCGGGTTTGATCCTGTATCACCCGGTCGCCAGAGCGGTGTTGTAACCACTGCGCTAGCGCGGCTCCCATCCTTCTTTATAACAAGCATACAATAATATTCCACAATTTATTACAGGTACAGTACAAACAAACGAATAGGGTCAGCTCTTGATGACAACCTATTTTACCATTATATTTTGACGTGACAATGTATACCAGTATTCCTCTCCCCTAATGGTTACAACGCCTCTGCAATAACAGCAGTAATCTTTTTCCATACAATAGGATAGGTGTTATGCTCCTTGATGACAATCATATATAATTTTGTAGTTCTACACCTCTCTGATAGTCTATCATATGATGGATCAATCTCTAGGCTCTGCCTAAGTCTGCCATGGACCCACTTACTTACAGTTGTATTGCAGTATCTCCCCTTCAAACTTTATTTTAAATAAAAGGTTAATAAAATCAATCTTACCACAAATTTCAATGAATTATACACAAGTAAACGATGACTGGCAAACAATAATGGCACACTTTAGATCTGCCTTGTCCAGACTGCTTTCTATAGGTTTGAAAAGCACCAGCCTGCTCTCATCGCTCCTTGTTCATCAGAAAATTTTTTTCAAAATGGCAACGAGCAGTCTACGTTTCCGATAATATATAATGTATGGGCCAATGGGACCATGAACTCATTTAATTTGAATCAAACTTTAAAAAAAACAAACTCTCAAACTACTATGTTTACTACTGCAAATATATTTTTAGTTTTAGGTCAACCAATCCTATCGCGCCTTCCTTTCAACTACCGCCAATCAAATTACAGGTACCTTTTAGTCCTTATTTCCCCAAAAGCTTTTTTCAAAACATGCTATGAAAAAAATAAGCAGGCATGATTTTTGTTTTCGTCACTCCGTCTTACAATACAATGTATTATTGCCATTATCTTGGTTATTTTTTGTACTAGAGGGTAACTGACACCATATTATTGCTCAGGAGATCATAAGGCATCCGAATATATAATTTTTATGGCCCTATGTATTATGGTTCATAATTCCATATTTTTTCTATGTTAGTCGTTCAAATCTAGAAACTACCACCTGTTCCATTCTTTTTCTAACTATTTTCAAACTAAATACGAGACTTGTCCGTAGTACGTTAGAATTACGTCATTCCTTATAAGAGCTAAGGTTGTTTACATGATTCAATTGACGAACATTTTTTAGTTTTGTATCGTAATTTGAAAATCGCCCAAGGCTATGTCGCGCGAGTTGGCTTTTGTGCAACCAACGCGAGACGGCGTCCCTATGTTCTGTCTTTCTATCCCTCCCCTCCTTTTCTTTTATTCTATCACTCTATCGTCTTGAACTTGCACAAGTGTTACATTTAATCTCAAGGACGAATTTCGAAAAGACAGTATCTTTCATTCGGCTATAAGGCTTATCAAAATCCGCATACCGGCTGGCGTGGGGACGAAGAAGCTGGACTCAATTTTTATGTTCTATCTTATTTTTGACTTTATGCACTATAATAATCTCTAATTTAGCTATTGTATTTAGAATATCGTCACACATCTCCCCACTTTAGAACAGACTACATGATGTCAGTTCATAATTCGAAATACACATAGATAAATTTAAATCATTATGCCTGGTGACTACTCTGATTTTCGTCGTACGGGTGTCTACTTAAAAAATCTGCACCTTCGTTTTCTTACCCGGGGATATATTCTGTGATAAATTGGTATGGCTGTAAGAGCAATGACCAACGTAATAATCTAGCATTTTCATGCTTTGCTTGCGACAGAAATACGAGTGGTTTATGGTCTGTTTGGATCCTAAATGATCTACCATAGAGATAGACCTGGAACTTCTTTATCGCCCATATCAAAGCCAGACATTCCTTTTCACTAGTTGAATATTTTTGTTCCGCTGTGTTCGCTTACGGCTAGCATAAGCAACTGGGGTTAATTCACCATCAAGTGAATTGGATCTCTGTAATAGGGCTGCCCCTAATCCGACGTTACTCGCGTCCGTTCTCACAACAAAGTCTTGACTCAAGTCGGGCAATTTCAATATAGGCTTGCTTGTGAGTTTTTCTTTTAACTCTTGGTAGGCCGATTCACACTGCGCTGAAGAAAGTAATTTTATCAGGATTTCCTTTGCGCGTTAAATCCGTCAGTGGTGCACATATCGAGTTAAAATTTTTAATATACTTCTGGTAAAAACCACACAACGAGACAAAAGATCTCACATCTTTTTTTGTCTGTGGCCTTGGAGCTTTCTTCAATTTCTCCAAGTTCTTGGGGTCAGGGGTCATGCTTCCCTGAGATACTGTGTGTCCCAAGAATTCCAACTCTTTACATCCAATACAACATTTGGTCTGTCTAGCCGTCAAGTTTGCCTCCCTGAGTCTATCCAACAACATATTAAGAGAGTTAATGTGTTCCTCAAATGTTTCTGTAGCATTGAGATTATCATCCATGAAATTCGTGATACATGGATTATTCAGGGGATCCAACACTTTTCGCATCATTCTAGAAAACACACTCGGAGCATTTTTCAACCCAAAAGGCAACATGTTGAATTCATAATGTCCGTCCGAGGTGCTAAAGGCCAAATACTGTCTAACCTCAGGTTTTACTGGAATCTGATAATAGCCTTTGCTCAGATCCACTTTAGAGAAATATTTGGCTTTGTTCAGCCTAGCAAACAGCTGGTTTGTATCAGGTAATGGATCCACCTGACCTTCTGTGACAGCATTCAGTTTCCTGTAATCTATACACAGTCTGTGTTCCCCAGAGGGTTTTCTCAACAGAACCACACTAGAACTGTACGGAGATTCACTGTGTGAAATAATTCCTTGTTTCAACAAATAATCTTTCTCCCCCTTCAAAGCTGTCTCCTTTGCAAACGGAATCGTATAGACTCTCATACAGATTGGTGTTGGGTCTACAAGTTTCATATCATACTCCAACAAATTCGTATGCCCCGGTTTGTCCGTTAACACATCTGTATGATCATTAAAAACCTTGTGAACTCTCTCCCTCTGATTTTTCGTTAAGTGGTTACTGATTTTTACCTGTGCGGCTGTCTCACAGGGATGTAGGGGATATTCATGAGAGGTGAGTGGTTCGTATTTCATTCCCGTTGCGATGGACAAGGTAAGTAAGTGTGTCTCGTCCTGATTTTCTCTTTCCAGATATTTCTTCAGGAGATTAACATGATAGATTTTCTCTTTCCCTTTTTTATCTATCTTATAATTTGTTCTAGGCACCTTCTCTAGAACTGTATATGGACCTTGCCATCCAATTTGCAACTTGTTACTACTGCCTGGTAATAGAAGGTGCACCTTCTCTTCCACAGCTAAATCTCTATCCTTCGCCTTCTTATTATAATAGGCAGCATGTTTTTTTTCTGGCTTGTCTCAAATTATCATTAGCAAGTTTCCAGCCAGTTTTAAGACGAGTGGTCAGCTCGTTCACATATTGATATGATGAGGTAATATTTTCTTCTGCCTTATCATCAGTCCACGTCCTTAACAAGGTTACATATGGACTTTTAATTTTTCTGACATAATTTTCATAATATTGGAAGCCTTGTGTTTAGGACGTTTCTTCCTTTTGTCATCCCATAAGAATCTTCCACTACCAATTCTTTTCGTGGGGTTTTCTCCCCACTTTAAATTCCTGGTGAGAGATCTTCTCTCTTTCTTATCTTCACCCAGTTCACATAATTCCGACCGAGGGATTGTCGGCTTATTCTGGGATACAACCAATTTTGGCCCTCGACACAGAGTTGCCATATTAATACATTCAAGTGAAGACTGGGTGTGAAAAGGGGGTTCCCATTCCACTTTGTCTACATTTTTAAATTTATTTTTATTTTCAGGCCTGAGTTTGCCCCGTGGCGTTTCTAGGTCTTGATTATTACTTTCCCCACTTGTGGGGGTTCCCTCATGCATTATGCCACATGCTTCTACAAAATTTTCAACGATGACCATTACATCTGGCCAATAATAATTTTGAGCAACATTTTGGCAGATGGTACCTACTTTCTCGTGGTCCCCATCTTTTCCAACATGTAAGCTCCTTATTACATCTGCCCTATATGCCCTTGGAAGAACCAACTGTCCGTGACCAGTGGATCCAGTTCCGGCCTTCCTATATAACAATTTGTTCTTCATATAGAAGTCTCCCTTGCCTGGAGGTGTATGACATTTGGGCAATTTCTTAAAATAAGGCTTGAGGGTCTTATCCTCAGCTTGCGCCTTCCTCATCTCATCTGGATGGGTATTTATAGGATTATCCTCCTCCTTTTTGGACTGTGATTTGGTCTGCACTGTTGCCATGATCACAGGTCTCTTGGGATTCCCCAAGAAGACGTATCTACACCCCATTATCAAAGGGTAGATTGGTTCATTTATCACTGCTGCTTTGATAATTCTTTCCACATATCGCGTTTTTATATTTATCCTGGCGATGGGAAGTGTCATGGTCGCTACGTCCTTGGTTGCAGCCTGGATCTCCACTGTTTCTGTTGTGCATTGATCTGCTTGCACCAGGTGAGAACTCACAACTGAATCATAATCCAATCCAGTATCATACAAGCACCTTATGGTGACTCCATTACATATTACTTCTTCACATACTGGGGGGGGGGGGGTGATAAAGTTCCTGCTGTTTAGTAGGGTTGGCCATTACTCCCTTTCTCCCCGTTTTCATTGCAGCGAAGAAAGGAGGTTTCCTAGTACACTTTTCGGTGTTATGGTTGTCCATCTTACACCATCTACAATATAATCTACCTTAATGAAAGGGTTTTCTTTCCTCATATTTTCTGTCATTGAATTGTGGGTTTTTATTTCTATAATCATTTCGTAGCCTATCAAAATGTTGCTTTCCTTTGTTTCCCTGATCTTTGTTGTCATATCTGTTAGAGTTTTGAAGAGCCCTATAATTGTCTACCTGTTTCTTTTTTGTGCCCGCTACCTCTGCTTGGGCTGCCTGATATCTCTCAGCGACATTGAGTAACTCACCCAACCTCTCTGCACCTTGTTCCATGAGAAACTTTCTCAAGTCTGGAGCCATGGACTCTCTCAATTGCTCAATAAGGATCATTTCTTTAAGATCTTGGGTTTTCCCCACAGCAGTCCATTTCTCCAAGTAGGTCTCTAACCGTGCAGAGAACTGGTGATAGGTCTCACCCGACAGTAACTTGGCATTTCTAATTTTTTTCCTGTAAAATTATCCATTCTTTTCATACCTTAACAAAAGAGCCTGTTTAACATGTCATAATTGTCTTGATCATCCCTGCTCATTTTGGCAAAAACTTCATAAGCTGTTCCCCTAAGACCCTGGGATAACTTTAGGCTCCACCTTTCTTTCTCTAAACCATACGTGGTTGCCAAAAGTTCAAATCTACCCAGAAAACTTTCTATGTCATCGTCTTTCTCAACAAAATGGTCTAAATGAAATCCCATAGCCGAGGTTGAGGCTCCCTGACTAGCAGTGGCATCGGAGGTAAAGGGGCTGGCACCATTTTCAGGAGCATGGCCTTGTAATTCCAACTCCCTTAGTCGTAGCTCGTGCTCCCTCTGCAATCTCCAATCTTCTGCTTCCCTCTCAGCCTTTTTTTCTTCTAATTGGAGCCTTTTAATCTCCGCCTCCCTACCCGCCTCCAATGCCCTAGCGTCAGCCTCAATCTGCAACCTCTTAATTTCTTTTTCAGCCTCTAATTTTCTTTCTGCTTCTAATTTCCTGTCTTCCCTATCTCTTTCAATAAATTTGTCACATTCTGAGGTTACATACTGGACCAGCTCTGGCCCATCCATGCCTATCTCTCTAGCAGTCTGCACAGCAGCAGATCGAAACTTTGCCAGATCAGCCATTCTGTACTATGCAACCTTTAAAA
Organism: Oreohelix idahoensis; assembly: GCA_024509875.1. Lineage (NCBI taxonomy): Eukaryota > Metazoa > Mollusca > Gastropoda > Stylommatophora > Oreohelicidae > Oreohelix > Oreohelix idahoensis. The sequence goes on from JAMPIV010004897.1 coordinate 334,434, forward strand.
TTTCTAACTAGACAAATTTCTAATTGTGACTAACAATTTCTAATTATGACTAAGAACAACCACAGGCACTGATAGCTCAACCACTATTTAAATTCCACAAAAGAATACTTTTAGTTTTATTTTACAGGTATTTAAAATTCTCGGGACCTGAGACCCTAATATAATTTATAAGAATTTAAAAATCCCGGAATCGAGCTACCCAATATATATGGTGCATTTGATGTTAAGAAATGTTGTTGTTATGTACTCTTAGTGTACTGAATGAGGTCAGCTGTGAAGGTCCCTGAATATAACAAATTATTATGGTAAGTGTATAGGGTACCTTTCTGCTACTACCTTTATGATCTCATTCAGACTTATTCTTTGACTAGAATGTATGATGACAACGTTTGGTGTCTAGGGTTATGAATATGTAGTGTAATGTTGCATTAACCAACTGAACAGATAAACAACTATTTTATTATCCAACACAACACAACACTACTACGACAATCACATACAAAGTACACTTTAAAAGACTATCTTAAGTAAGTCAGTGGTTGAATGTTGTGTAACGTTAATTTTTTTTTCAATTTATTTTGTCCTGACTCTATTTGTTTGAATCAGGACTGACAATCAAAGTGAAATCAAGGGAATTATTTGCATTAATCAATTTACACAATTGTGGCGTGAGGTTTTATTTGGCTCACAGAAATAGAATTTCTGCAGAAAATGGTGAAGTCCCAGTGTCTGAGAGGACTACTGGTATCACAAATTAGTTACGACTGTGAATGATCTGATCTCGAAACAACAGTAGAGAGGAGACCGACATAAAGTGCCACCTCCGCTGTGTAACTAACTGTGATATTAAAAAAACAAGGAAACAGATTTTACTTAACAATGATAAAATTGACAAGTCGTTCAAATACAATTTCCTTATTATTTATTTAGTATATACACTATCTACTCTTGTGCTGAAGGGTGAATGTTGAAAATGGAATGTAATGAATTTGTAAGTTTACATATGATTTACAAATATTTATATTTATATAGATATGTAAATATATTATAACAAGTTTTCCAATTATAGGAACAAAAATTATATCAGCTGTGCTGTTATTCAATTATAGTACATGTATCAGCTGTGCTGTTAATTAAGGATATAACGTTTATCAGCTATGCTGTTATTTACGTATAATTTATCCACTATGATCTTATTATTGTCTCTTGCTACGCTAATTCACGTTTTCTTCATTGACTTAGATTTTGCTCACAATGCCGACAGAAATGGTACTAATGTGTACTCACCCCCTCGAAGTGCTGTCCTTCTTGGTTTGGTTGACACAAAACACCAGCTGTTGATCGTTTCGTTAGCCCACCCCAAGACTGAGGGGGACTAAAGATGTAGAGTCTTGACAACCTCTATGCTCCTGCGGAGTTCCAGGCAGCTGGATTGACGACCCACGATCTCAGTTTTTATGACACGTATAAAACCTGTAACAAGCAAAAATAGGGGCTAATTTCTGTCCTCAAGCCCACCTATTTCTATTGTATATGATATGAGCGTGTCTCAGTGTCTGCATGTAGGATGAATGACAACATGGCTCAGTATGATTTAGCAATAGCGAGACAAGACAGGTGTCTACTTGCACTTTCTGATAAACTAATACATGGATATCAATCAATAACATAAATTCAATGCATGAATACATTCAATACATGAATACATCCCATAATATAAGTTCAATACATGAATACATCCAATAATATGTACACCTAGGTGTGATACAACAATGTCCTTCCCCCTATAATATACCAGGCCCTCTCTGACAAGTGCTATAATATATCCTAACAATATTGTTATGTTCTTATGATAGGAGTATGTGAGACGAGGACTGTTTGGTGATATATCAGGTGGGAGTTATAGGAGACAATAGATTGGAGTTAGATGAGACAAGAGATTGAGTCCTAACAAGGACTGTTTTGATTATATTTCAGTTGGTTTTATCTGAGATAATAGACTGAAGTTATAGGAGACAATAGATTGAGTCCTAACAAGGACTGTTTTGGTTATATTGCAGTTGGTCTGAGAGAACAGATATAAGTATAGGAGACAATAGGTTGAGTCCTAACAAGGACTGTTTTGGTTATATGGCAGTTGGTCTTATCGGAGATAATAGACTGAAGTCATGTGAGACAATAGATTGAGTTATAGGTTGTTGCATACATATTTTTGAATGCACAGATTACAAATGTACGATATGTCTATTTAATATGGAAAATATATTGTTGTATTTAATTGGGTACGAAAATGCTTTCTTTTGTAAAGCCAGATAATCCATGTTTGATTCATACGTTTGATTATATGGATAATCTCCCTGATATTGATCGGGCGGAAGAATACTTATATTTTGGCATTCATCATTTGTCATAGCCAGAAAATAGATTGATCGTTCTTAGAATGTTTATGGCCTGAATTCATGTGTACTACTTGTCTAGTGAAAGAAGATTCAGTCGTATATTGTATACCTTTATATGTTCAGGTCGGACTATATTCTTTCTGCCGGAATCTAGCGCAGGTTTTCGTAGTCCTACTGGGTTGTGAAGAGTTCCGATAATGTCGCCAAGAATGGCTGAGTGTATTTTCCAGGGCTGGCACTGTTTAAGGTTTAACAGTGATTCGTAGATGTTTTTCCAGGAGAAGTTTATGTCTCTGCAAGAGTCTATTTGTCAGAGATCCTCCTCATATGTGTGATTCGGACTCCAGGTATGCCAGACCCTATTTTTGATGATCTCGAGTCGGTTAGACCTAGATGGAACATTGTGCTTCGTATCGCTAGGGTCGTGTTTTGTATCGACGAAGATGACAGGCTTTCCTACAGCAGTTATGTCTACATGAAGTAACGTGATTACTGTAGCGCTGTATGGAAAAACTTTATGAAATTATTTATATGCACATTCTAAATTAACTTTGGCTTATATCTACCCTCCTGCGAGTGAGTGAGCGACAACTCAGGAAGGCGGCCATGTTATATTCCTGTCATCATATTTTTGATCACTGTCAAGAGAACAGATTATGTATCCTACTATCGGGCAGTGGTATCGAGATCTTGTTATGAGGTGAAAACCCACTATCGTGGTTTATGTTTATTATACAAACATTGGACATATCTCAGCTTAAGAACTTAGCCATGAAATGAAGGTTGGGCCAATGACTTTTGTATGTTTACCGATCCTCATTGACGCGTTCAGTCAGTAGAGGATACGGCGATTAGTTACCAGAACAGTGAATGCTACCTTAGGTTGAATGATATTTCACTACTACATGAATGTATCTTCCACGATTCAAATAACCAATGAATTTATGTCAACATGTACCCATGACTGTATCCGTGCTGTCCAGTGTGCGTGCCTTCATTAAACTATTGAAATGTCAGCGGCAGTTCAAGTCGTCATTGCATTACATGAGAGTGTGTGAGAGGTATTATCAAGTGGTCTGTTACACCGAACTACTACACCATTCGCGTTACTTGACACTCCCACTCAATGTCAACATGACAGGTTCATTCGATGATGCAGAGGTAACTGAAGAAGACTTTCTTCAGTGATGATCAGTGCATGACCCTAAACATAACATCCGCATCCAGACATTGAACAGTGGCCAATACACAACAACACGATTATTCAGCAAAGTGTCTTTCTACAGTGGTGAACCAGATTCCTGGGGTTATGATAACCAGACCATCCCTGACGCCACATACGACACGCATGAACACCAGTGTACAAGTTACAACGGGGCAGTCGATGTCAGCTTGACCTGTATTACCGATCGGATGCTGTATCTAGGTCAGCGCTTGTTGACAGTTTTTCGCTGTACAGACGGTATTATACAGGACAGTTGTATCAAGAGTATAAAATATCGGGAGCAGTACTGTTGACATTTCTCATCGTACAGAAGAAAGAAGTGATTGTTGATCCTGTACAGAAGAATCACAGTGTTGTTGAACATAAAGTGCATATTTCATCGTTGGATCTTCATATGCTCAAAAAAAATTGAACATTGTAATAGTGTAGAAAACCAAATCTATTATTTAATTGTTCATTAAAAGTGGCAAGTTATTGTTATAATAAAGAAAAAAACTGTGCCTGCTTTGCAACACTATACCAGCATCACATTCTATCTACAATACATTCTATTAAGTATATATATGTATGCATTTATGCTATTAAGGTTTACATGTATTTATGTTTATATGTTATTTGTTGTGTGTTAAGTTAGTTTGTATTCTGCGGGCCTGGATGGGAGGTGACTAGAACAAGAAATACCAAGTGACATTGGTCTTGCTCTAGCGTTCTATAGGGAGCAAATTTCTTAATTGAAATTTGCATGCAACATTGTTTGCAAATATTTGTTAGCTGTGAAGACTGTACTTCTTGTTGTTTTTGTAATATTTTTCTGTTCTTTAGTTTGTTTTGATTTGTTTGTAATTTGTTGGTCTACTCTTTCCTATCTTTAATTTCTATACACAATTGATGTTTATACACTGTGGTGTTATTTGTATTGTTTATTAATTGCAGTTATCATTATTATTTACTTCAGTTTTCTATTTAATTTAATTTGATTCCTGCAATTGTTTTCATATTGTCTTTTCTGGTTTGTCCTTGTTAATGTCTTTGGTTGACATATAATATATAAGGTATATTTGAATATATTTATATTATAGTACAGACCAGTACTTATGATCATTGATTACACTAAGAAAGTGTACAAGACCTTTGTAAGGTTTGTCTCCCACAGTGATTGGGATAGAAAATATTATTTTCCACAGGTACTCAAGTGATCATTGATTACATTAAGGAAGTATACAAGACCTTTGTAAGGCTTGTCTCCCACAGTGTTTGGGATATACAGATATTGTTTTCCACAGGTACTCAAGTTATCATTGGTTAGATTATAAACAAAATAACCATACAAGTTTTTCACTAAGACTAAGTCTATAGTATAGACTTGTCTGCCATGAAAGTGAAATAAGGTAATTTATTTACTTTTTCAGGTTTCTGATTTAATAAGACAGGATGTCTACATTAGATTACTTTATTACACAAGGGAAATCCCTTGATAAGACTGGCAAAGAATTAGAAGAATGGACAACTGCTCAATTCTCTATGGTATTGAAGGCAGAAGAGAGAAAACTTCAAATAGAAGAAAAAAGATTAGAAGCTGCTGCTGAGGAAAGAAAAGCTGCTGCTGAGGACAGAGAAGCTGCTGCTGCTGCTGAACAAAAAAGATTAGACAGAGAAGCTGCTGCTGCTGCTGAACAAAAAAGATTAGACAGAGAAGCTGAGGCTGAACAAAAAAGAATAGACAGAGAATCTGAACAGAAAAGATTGGAAATTGAGAAACTGAAAGCTGAGTTGGCAAAATTAGACAAAGAAGCTGAACAGTGGCAGAGAGAAGATGAAGATAGACTCTTAGCTTTGGAGTTGAATGTATTAAAGAAAACGACAAATGAGCTTCAAAGTGACAAGAAAGCTCTTATTGATAAGTTATCAGCAGTGAATTATGAAAATACAATATTAAAGGATAAAATGATGATGTTGACAGAAGATAATAAGAAAATATATGACTCTTCTCTTAGTCAGAAGAAAAAGTTAGAAGTTGAAGTGAGCTTAATGAAGAACAATCATCTTAATAAAGAACAGTCTCTTATTAGTGAGCTTGAACAGGTCAAAAGAGACTATGGTGAATTAAAAGTGGAGGCTGAGAAACACAAGAAGATATATAATGATAAACTCACTAATCTATTGAGTCAGAATGTGTTTCTAAGCCGCCAACTAGAAGAAAAGAATTTAATATCTCGGGAGGAGATTAAGGTGTTTAAGAATAAGAAGGATATGGAGATTCAGTCACTGCAACTGGAGTTGACACAGTTGAGAGCGAAGAAAAAAAATGATGAAAAGATTGATAAACTGATGACTACTCATCATAGTGCTATGGAAGCACTGAAACTTGAACTTGTTCAAGAAAAGACTAAGGTTCTAGAAACTACGTCTCAGATGACAGAATTGAGAACAGATCTCAAAGATAGTATTGCTAGAGAGAAAACTCTTGTATCTCAGTTACGTGTTACAAAGTTAGATTATAACTGGGAAGTGAGAACTAATGAGAAAACTCAGAAAGCTTTTTCTAGAGACAAAGCTTTGGCAGAAGTGGAAGTTACAAAACTTCGTAAGAGGGTCGACGGTTTGTTAGATATTGTTTTGAACAATAAGATGTTGTCTAATAATAAGGTGAATAGATTTGAACACAAATCAGATGGTCACTATGTTAGTGCAAAGAGTCAACGACATGCTAGTGGTGACATGAAACAATATTTCAACAGATCTTTACGTGGAAAATATACTTTCCCACGAAATAACGATACTGCTTCTAATGGGAGTTGGCGGGAGGCCGACAAAAGTAAATCAAGTGTCAGTCTTTTGGATCACGGTGAGGGCTTTGATAAATGTCATGACAAGATTCCTCAGAAAAACCGTGCATCAACTTTTCAAGGTTCTGATAGATTGGTAAAAGAGAATAAAACTGTTAGTACACATCGTACTCAGCCCAAGCAGTACGATCCTTCTGTTAAGCACATTGCCACGGGCAAAAATAACAACAATTGTGCAAGAAAATGTAATCATAATTATGAACAGCGCCAAGGGCGTTCATCACGTGTTAATTTTCATTTTTCACGTAATGGTTCTTTTTCAAAGAACTGGAAGCAATTTGATGTTGCTCAACATTATAATTCCACTAACTATAGGAACTTCAATAGAGGTTGCCAACCTTATGATAATTATTTTTGTGGACAACAAAAACCCTACTGATAGGAATTTTGATCATAAGGGGAATAATAAATACAATTATGGTAACTTAAGTTCAAATACGAGAAATGGTCTCAACAGAGATCATAATTTTGATAGATCTCGTTATGATGGTAGATCTCAACATGAGTCCAAGCTTTCTTGATATTTCCAGACTTATGTCTGTCCTTTGTATGATATGTTGATTGTATAAATACTTAGCGGTGCATTGATGTATATTCACCGCAGGTTTTTGATATTTTTTTTCTTATTTGGTGATCATAATATTAAGATACCTAAGATGAACTATTGTAAAAATTGTGGCATTGCCAGTATTGTGTTATGCGTTGGTGACACCTCTCTGGAGATATTTATACTCAGAGAAAAATTTTCTCTGAATCCTGAGATAGATTCTCATTGGTCATGCTATATGACGACTTTGCCTTACATTAGGCGTTACATTTGTTTGAAATTTGCTTATCATCTGCGCATTGTTATTCGTGCGTTGTGAGCCTATTGTATGTTGCTCCTGGATGTATTTCAAAAAAAAAAATGTACCATTTTTTTTTCCCGGGGGTGTGGTAATCTGTTGCATACATATTTTTGAATGCACAGATTACAAATGTACGATATGTCTATTTAATATGGAAAATATATTGTTGTATTTAATTGGGTACGAAAATGCTTTCTTTTGTAAAACCAGATAATCCATGTTTGATTCATACGTTTGATTATATGGATAATCTCCCTGATATTGATCGGGCGGAAGAATACTTATATTTTGGCATTCATCTTTTGTCATAGCCAGAAAATAGATTGATCGTTCTTAGAATGTTTATGGCCTGAATTCATGTGTACTACTTGTCTAGTGAAAGAAGATTCAGTCGTATATTGTATACCTTTATATGTTCTTCTCTTCTTCTTCCGTCCTTAGCCACCGACCGTCAAAGCAGTCAGTGGCCATTACGCCTAGTGGCGTCTTAGGGCAACAGCAGATAGGTTTTCTTTGCCATTGTTTCCCATCACGCCTATTGGCGTCATTAGGGCAATGGCAAATCAATCCATTTGCCGTTGTTTCCGTAATCGAAGTGACTGGCAAACGGTTTTATATGTTCAGGTCGGACTATATTCTTTCTGCCGGAATCTAGCGCAGGTTTTCGTAGTCCTACTGGGTTGTGAAGAGTTCCGATAATGTCGCCAAGAATGGCTGAGTGTATTTTCCAGGGCTGGCACTGTTTAAGGTTTAACAGTGATTCGTAGATGTTTTTCCAGGAGAAGTTTATGTCTCTGCAAGAGTCTATTTGTCAGAGATCCTCCTCATATGTGTGATTCGGACTCCAGGTATGCCAGACCCTATTTTTGATGATCTCGAGTCGGTTAGACCTAGATGGAACATTGTGCTTCGTATCGCTAGGGTCGTGTTTTGTATCGACGAAGATGACAGGCTTTCTTACAGCAGTTATGTCTACATGAAGTAACGTGATTACTGTAGCGCTGTATGGAAAAACTTTATGAAATTATTTATATGCACATTCTAAATTAACTTTGGCTTATATCTACCCTCCTGCGAGTGAGTGAGCGACAACTCAGGAAGGCGGCCATGTTATATTCCTGTCATCATATTTTTGATCACTGTCAAGAGAACAGATTATGTATCCTACTATCGGGCAGTGGTATCGAGATCTTGTTATGAGGTGAAAACCCACTATCGTTGTTTATGTTTATTATACAAACATTGGACATATCTCAGCTTAAGAACTTAGCCATGAAATGAAGGTTGGGCCAATGACTTTTGTATGTTTACCGATCCTCATTGACGCGTTCAGTCAGTAGAGGATACGGCGATTAGTTACCAGAACAGTGAATGCTACCTTAGGTTGAATGATATTTCACTACTACATGAATGTATCTTCCACGATTCAAATAACCAATGAATTTATGTCAACATGTACCCATGACTGTGTCCGTGCTGTCCAGTGTGCGTGCCTTCATTAAACTATTGAAATGTCAGCGGCAGTTCAAGTCGTCATTGCATTACATGAGAGTGTGTGAGAGGTATTATCAAGTGGTCTGTTACACCGAACTACTACACAATTCGCGTTACTTGACACTCCCACTCAATGTCAACATGACAGGTTCATTCGATGATGCAGAGGTAACTGAAGAAGACTTTCTTCAGTGATGATCAGTGCATGACCCTAAACATAACATCCGCATCCAGACATTCAACAGTGGCCAATACACAACAACACGATTATTCAGCAAAGTGTCTTTCTACATAGGTCCTATTAGTCTTTGTCTATTCAATCATAATAGGAAATACAATCAGTATACTTAATTTCCCCAAGATACAATCAGTAACCTGATAGGTAGTATAAATGACACACAACAAATACCAACATTATAGACCTGCTAAAAACCTATTTTCCTAAAGGTTATCGTAAATATATTTACCCTCTAAGATTCAAACCGGCCAGATTTTGACTCGACTTAGCAAAGCAAGCTGCAGGTCATTGCACTCCAGGTAAGCTATAAATCAAGGTGACAGCTTCTCTCCTCTTTAGTCGGTCGGTATCTCTGGCGTCGTGTCGGTGATGTGTGATTATGCATAAAATCCGCCCGATTATATAGGTAGGTAAATGCTTAAGGAAAGCGTTTGGTTGGTTCCTGGCGGAGCAAAATGATTGGTTTCCTCCGGTTTAGTCTCAAGCGCTGTACAGCCTAATTTTATTCAGTTTTAATCCGCCATCTTGCGTGAACATGATGGCCGTTAATTTATTATGTCTCAGAGACTGGTGAACGTTGCTCGTTGATTGGTTGAAGCAAATCTGTATCTCGACATAGTGATTAACAAAGTAGTGGGTTACACTCGTTTCACGACAACAATGGATCTTCTGTCCATAATACAAGTATTATTATAATAAAAGTGTGTAGGTGTAATTTTCTAAATTAGGTTAATACTGGTATATATATATATATATATATATATATATATATATATATATATAGATATATATATATATATATATATATATATATATATATATATATATATATATATATATATATATATATATATATATATATATATATATATATATATATATAATGGTAGGTTGTTAGTTAACATCCCTCCCTATAGTTCATTTGCTTTTCATTTGTCACAGGTGGAATTTTTTTATTAATATTTTCAGTCTTTATTCTTAAAAAGTAGAGTTCATAGAGGTTGGGCTTCTTGGTGCCGAATAGGCACTTATCTTCGAAGGATAACACCAGTAGATCTTTTCCTAGGCTCGCTGGACAATCTGTTCCACTTATTGAAAGGCAATGGCATCCAGCACGTGCCCGAAATATGCAAACAGTGTCAGGAATCAATCAGTTCCCACGAGCTTGGTTTTACGTCAACGTCAGGGCCACAAAAAACCCTAAAATAAGAAGGTTATGCATCCTTCTTTATAACAAGCATACAATAATATTCCACAATTTATTACAGGTACAGTACAAACAAACGAATAGGGTCAGCTCTTGATGACAACCTATTTTACCATTATATTTTGACGTGACAATGTATACCAGTATTCCTCTCCCCTAATGGTTACAACGCCTCTGCAATTCCAGCAGTAATCTTTTTCCATACAATAGGATAGGTGTTATGCTCCTTGATGACAATCATATATAATTTTGTAGTTCTACACCTCTCTGATAGTCTATCATATAATGGATCAATCTCTAGGCTCTGCCTAAGTCTGCCATGGACCCACTTACTTACAGTCGTATTGCAGTATCTCCCATTCAAACTTTATTTTAAATAAAAGGTTAATAAAATCAATCTTACCACAAATTTCAATGAATTATACACAAGTAAACGATGACTGGCAAACAATAATGGCACACTTTAGATCTGCCTTGTCCAGACTGCTTTCTATAGGTTTGAAAAGCACCAGCCTGCTCTCATCGCTCCTTGTTCATCAGAAATTTGTTTTTCAAAATGGCAACGAGCAGTCTACGTTTCCGAGAATATATAATGTATGGGCCAATGGGACCATGAACTCATTTAATTTGAATCAAACTTTTAAAAAACAAACTCTCAAACTACTATGTTTACTACTGCAAATATAATTTTAGTTTTAGGTCAACCAATCCTATCGCGCCTTCCTTTCAACTACCGCCAATCAAATTACAGGTACCTTTTAGTCCGTATTTCCCCAAAAGCTTTTTCCAAAACATGCTACGAAAAAAATAAGCAGGCATGATTTTTGTTTTCGTCACTCCGTCTTACAATACAATGTATTATTGCCATTATCTTGGTTATCTTTTGTACTAGAGGGTAACTGACACCATATTATTGCTCAGGAGATCATAAGGCATCCGAATATATAATTTTTATGGCTCTATGTATTATGGTTCATAATTCCATATTTTTTCTATGTTAGTCGTTCAAATCTAGAAACTACCACCTGTTCCATTCTTTTTCTAACTATTTTCAAACTAAATACGAGACTTGTCCGTAGTACGTTAGAATTACGTCATTCCTTATAAGAGCTAAGGTTGTTTACATGATTCAATTGACGAACATTTTTTAGTTTTGTATCGTAATTTGAAAATCGCCCAAGGCTATGTCGCGCGAGTTGGCTTTTGTGCAACCAACGCGAGACGGCGTCCCTATGTTCTGTCTTTCTATCCCTCCCCTCCTTTTCTTTTATTCTATCACTCTATCGTCTTGAACTTGCACAAGTGTTACATTTAATCTCAAGGACGAATTTCGAAAAGACAGTATCTTTCATTCGGCTATAAGGCTTATCAAAATCCGCATACCGGCTGGCGTGGGGACGAAGATGCTGGACTCAATTTTTATGTTCTATCTTATTTTTGACTTTATGCACTATAATATTCTCTAATTTAGCTATTGTATTTAGAATATCGTCACACTGTCACGAGTTATTGTCAAAAATTTTGTTTTGACCTTGACCTCTTTCATGACCTCACGAATCATGAGGTGAGTACAATTCAGGTAACTACGAGAAGTTAATGACCAGGTGGACACAGTCGATAGGTTGACTGATGTCCAATCAGCTAATATCTGTTATAAAAGTAACACCAAAAAAGTTGCGTTTCTTTTTTTGAACAATATAGTTTAATCTATGATCATACACAACATGTTACCGTTAACAGTTTGAATCATCAATAAAACTTTCATGTTAATGTGATATATCCTTCTTTTCAACTAGTAACACGAAAACTTTGAACGCGTTTTTGTCAAAACAAGCTGAAGTGGAGATAGTAAATAAATATTAGACAAACATAAAGGTATGTTTTCAGGCACTCGTAAGAAGTGGTTCGAGTCCTGGGTTAGCCACTCACGTCTATTGTTTTTCTGTTGTCTAGTGTTCTACTTCTTTATTTCTTACGAGTGACTGAAAACATACCTTTATGTTTGTCTAATATTTATTTACTGTTTACAGGCCTCGGGTTTCCCTTCCTAATGTGTTATGAAGTGGAGAAGGAATGAAGTAGTAATAAGGTGACGTAATGTTAGGCTGAGCAATGGGGGCTGATAATTTAATCACATAAAGCAAAGCGCAACAAACAAGAGCAAGCTTTCTGCTCTAGTGCAAGCTTTCTGCTCTAGTGCAAGCTTTCTGCTCTAGTGCAAGCTTTCTGCTCTAGTGCAAGCTTTCTGCTCTAGTGCAAGCTTTCTGCTCTAGTGCAAGCTTGCTGCAAGGGGACCATCTGCAGGGATGGATCCATGCTCCCTAGGGAGCGAAAGTGGAAATGAAGAAGAAGACGCTACCAGGTTTTGAACCAGGAACCCTGTAACTTTGCCGCGTGAGGCAAGCGCTTTAACCACTCTGCAGTCGGATGCTCATAATTACTATCATTAAGTTTCATCATCATGTGACGTATTCTTTCCAGAACGTTGTCTCCATTACAGCTGCTCTGAACGCATCACGATTCTGGGCAAGTCGACCTGCATCAGCCAAAGACAAGTTCAGACTCTCTGTGATGTCCTGGGTCCACCGTCGTCTAGGTCGACCCCTTCCCCTTTTTCCAGGGACCATGCCTTCCATCACTGTTTTTCCAGACTATCGTTAAGTTTACATTACTAAAATTATCACCTCATGATTAAACTACCGTTCTAGGAACTGGAGAGGAGGTTTTTAATATTGTCAGGATCTGATGAGACACTGTCAAATGGAAGAGTATAGTACATCTGATACGAGATGAAAATAATATTTTCTTATTTCTTTGAAGCGAATTAGAAGATTTTCTAAAAATTCCCGTATAAAGTTATTGTTTAGTGTAATCTTTCCTGTTGACGCTAATCTGAAATAACCTTACTTGTCATATTTGATTGGGAAATTTAAGTAAGTTTTTTTCCGAACTGCTAAGTAAAATTTTTTTTAATTGCACTTTTTATATACGAACTTCATTTGGCTGCATTCCCGGACATATGAATGGGAAATGAGCATTTAAAAATCATACATTAATTATCAGAAATCAAGAATTTAAAGCGCACTGTACTCTTATTAACTCTAATAATGTCTTCCTATATATATTTTTAAAAAAAATATATTTTGCCTCGCTATGGCGAGGCGCGTCTCGTTCAATCTAGCCGGTTATATTAGGGCGCATGTCCAAATATAAAAGACCTTTAGGTCTGGAGAATTAGTTATGGTCTTCATATATCCTGATCTACTTACCTGATACCATTTATACTGACCTACATTCTTTAAGGTAACGAAAGGGGAATAGAGGTCACATATATGACGTAATTACAACGGGACCTCCAATGTCCCGTGACGTATACGAAGTCCCCATATTTTATATCATCCTATTGGTTCATAATGTATATATATATATATAACTATTCGGTAAATCCTTCCGTCTTCGTTTTTTTTTTTTTGAGTTCCTTGGGTGTCTCACGCAACAACTACGTTAGAAGGCAGTGTTTTTTTTTAGCCGATGAAAAAACAAGTGGGAAATCCCAAAACTGTTGAAGATTCCAATTTTCATTTTCATGACCCACATTGCAACAACTGCCTTAGTTGACTACATCTCCAGTTTATATTTACGATGAGGATTCTTGTGTCTTCAATAATTGAGCGGAAGTAAGAAACGGAAATAAAGACGGAAAGAATAAGTGCAAGGAATATACGAGCAGCCTTTCATGACTACAATTACAGATTTTGCAATAAATAATTTATTTATAAAGATAACATAAGTGTTATATATCAAAATGTGAGGAAATGAAACCCCTATATTATGCACGTAACTAAATTGTTCAGTGGTTTTAAACATGCATTCAGCTATAAATTTTCGCTATTGACGGGGATCGATCATCGGCCTCTCTAGAAGGCCGCTCGTATACTAAGAGTTAATATATTTTTTCTTGCCTCGTTTTGGTGAGGCCCGTCGGTTATATTACGGCGCATGTCCTTATGTTAAAGGTCGTGTGGTCTGGAATATTAAAATTAATGGAAAGAAATGTTATAGCTCATATGTAGCCTAGCCAATGTGCGGTTCATCATTGGTAGTGTTTGTGGGGGCAATTATAAATAGCTATTCAACAAATTACAATACTTTTTGTTACTTCTAAAATATGTCCTCAGCGCAGTTTCTGAACAGATGAATGCTATGGCAAATGTTTAAGTGTCAAATCTACTCAGCCGCACATCTTCTTGTCTCATTATCAGTATGTCCGTCTAGTTCTCCATTTGAATGTTTCTCGGTTTTGGTCTCCGTTTATAATGTTTCACTTTTGACTCCTTCTCTCTTCCCAATATGTTAGTTGGTCTTGATCTACATGACTTACCCTGTGGATTCCAGGACAAGGACTGCCTGGTAATGCTATCAACAGGTTTCGTTAACGTGTACCCAATCCATCGCCACGGTGTTCTCCTCATTTCTTGTTGCATCTGCTATTTGTCTGGTTCTTGTCACCAGTTCCACAATTACAGTTTTGACGTTTTACAGTATTTCGATAATTTTTGGGACTATTGTATCTTACCAAAGTTATGTGTAACGCTAAAAGGGAAAAATTGCGATTAAAAAAAGCGGGCTAAAGTGCAGAACTCTTGAAGAGGCAAATGATCAGAAATATTCAACGCAGATACCAATGTAAATATCCCCACAGTCAATGTCAGGAAACCCGTACAAGTTTTGCGAAAGAAGAAGGCCAAAATCCAGCTAGACAGCATAAAGAGAAAAATAAAATAATTCCCTATAAGAAATTGAAAGCATTCCAGACACGGTTTATTGGAGAGCCACATATATATTGGTCTGTAACAAAATCTTCTGAATGCAGACTATTGTACGTTATATGATGAAATCCTGTCTACTTGACTTGACTTCTTGACTTGACTTTGATCCACTATCACTGAGCGTCAGCTCTTGGTGACCTTGATGCCATTATGTGGTACTGTGCAGTTCGTTTAAGTTGTTCTGGGCTGCTATAAAATGTATTGTCTATGGATGGGTTGTGTGGTTGTCGTAGATTTGTGATAGGTGATTAAGACTTAGTTTGGTCTCTTCTGAATAGACATAGACATAATTGATAGCTCAGTGCGAGGTGAAAAAATAGAAATAGATTTCACGAGTGAGGTGGAGGAAATATAGTAGATTCTGTCTCTGACACTCGAGAAGCTTCTCGCAGTCAGCCTATCATCTACAACAGAGTTAGATTAGTCAGACAAATCTAATATAATATATATTAATATATATATGACCTCACATACCCACACACATAAGTGACGACAATAGACGCACAAACGTGAACTATGACAATGAAAATATATATAGATATTTGGGAACGAACTGACCGCCACACTGATTAAGTTTAATTGAATTTTTAATTATCGTAATAAAATTCCATCACAACACATAAAAAAATTACATTTAAGCAGATACAAATAGTCATAAAGTCAATGAATTGCTACAAGAATGATAGACCCATTGGTATGATCTTTTCCCCCGATGTATAGCCCACAGTCCTGTTAGAAGAAAAGTGATAGCCACAAAGAGTCACGGATACATATGATTTAGTCTAAGATTTCCCTTTAAAAGGTATGAACAGACTTGGATACTCTGATCTATCCTAAGGGAAAAATATTGTTAGCAACAACACTTGCATAAAGAAATTTAAGACATCAAAATGGGTACCAAAATACATTAATAAAAGAATCACTCAGTCACTTTCACTCTGTTCTTTCATCAAGGCCCCCGACATGCGTTCTTACCTAATAGCCTGCTGGTGTTCGCCGTCTGGCGCAAACTTTAGGACACCACCACTTTTACTCTGTTGTTCTTATGATGAAGCGGATCCCAGCTCTGCAGATTTTTTCCTTGGTTTCATCCAATGGATCCGGGGAGCGTCCTCTTCATGCGATATTTTTTGTTCAGAGTTAAGTTAGTGTCACTTTATCAGTTCAGGTAAGAATTAACGTAGGCGGGCACACAGTGTCAGAATCACGAGGTTTCCCTTCTTTAGGAAAATGACTGGTTTGTAACTTCGGTCAAAGGTAAAAATTCTTGGTCACACCACAAGTTGTCAAAAAAATGTCGGAATGTTAATGTTTGTAATATTATACTTGCCACAAGGGGCTGAAATGTACTTGAGAGTTTGTGAAGAAATATGATCTGGCTCACTAGGCACAGTATAGGCACTTAGTCTTTTAAAGATAAAATGTTTCTTCTCTCAGTTGTACTAACACACTGGCAAAGTTGGGTTACCCCATTTTTCACTGAATAAAGAAAAAACAACATATAAAATACTTATACATACTATGTACTCGGTTATAACTTACATTATAAACTGCAAGCGGAGAGCTTGACTTATCGTTTAAAACTCCGTGAAATAAGGTATAATTCATAAAATCAATCATCATGAATTAGAAATACACACGTATTTCGTCAATACTCAATGATAAATCAGTGCAGTTATAAGTTAGTTTAAAATATTCTCGACGGATTATTAGCAGTTTAATAAAATTCATTTACAGCTGCATGAGTTTAAGCTAGAAATTATAGTTTATTCTGCTTTCCACTGTAACACGTCGCTAGAGAATATAACAGACTTATAAATCAATTTCTTCTGCACAAAAGAAAACTAGTGAAATGATATAAGCGATTTATCACTAGATCACTCAACACACTAGATGTATAATAATTACCTCCACACAGAACTACAGATTAATACCACGAACTAGAATCGATCAATATAATGGTAGTCTTGAACTCGGCAAAATGTTGCCAAGAAACTAAAACTTCGCAATACACAAGATATTCTTCTAGCACTAGCGATCTGTCTACTGCAAATTTGGAGAACCGAATGAAGTCAACTTTCAGCTACTGGGTAGGTATATGAAACAGACAAAGGGTCCCACATTATTTCGAAAATCCGAAATAGCCTCCCCTTCTCGTCTGACACTTCATATTTCCTCAGACACCAGTCATAACTGCCAGACGCGTCTTAACACCTCCTACGAAATACGGCTATTCCTGAGCTACGCATGAGGGCGACGTTCACACCTCCTGCCGAGAAACTTAACCGTAGAGCACCGTGTCAGATGAAAATGTTAGACGATAAGTCTGCCATCATGTCTGACTAGCCGAATTGTTCACAGTTATCCGTCTAGTGCAGTGACTGACATATTATGTCATAAAATGCGTTCTCAGTAAGAGAAAAGAAACAGGTAAACGTTAGAATGGGAAAATATTTATAGTCGCAAACGAACGATGCGAAAAAACCCCAGGAAAAGGATAAAAGAGCGATAATAAAATAGAGGACACGGGTAGAATAAGAAAAGAATATAGAAAATTTATTGATCATAAATCTCTATGCGACAGTGGTAAGAGTTGTATCTTTTCCTGGAGTGTAGGGCACTGTAGTAGATGGTGTTCTATTGTCTCCAAAGGGTTTGGGCAATGTCTACACTTTGCTTTATTTTGTGAACACATTCTATTTCTGTGGCCATTTAGCGTAGAGTGACCTGTTCTCAATCTCAAAATTTTGGTTTGATATCGTCGCTCGATGTGGTTAATAGCATCTTCCTTATTTGGGCCTCTTAAATATATGAAGAGTCTTTTTCCTGTATTAGCCTATGCTCACGTGTTTAGCCAATCTTCTTTATAGTTATTTTTGATTATTTGTTTAATTGTTAACATATTCAATGGTTGGTCAATCTGTGGAATTCTTGCTCCCTTCTTTGCCAGTCTATCAGCAACTTCATTCAATGTGACGTTTATGTGGCCAGGTATCCATTGCATGTATATTTCTGTTCCATACAAGTTCACAATTTTGTGGCATGTTTCTTGAACCTTCTGGATAGGACTGATTGAGTTGGTTTTCCAGTTTCCTATTGCCAAGAGGGCATCCTGCGAGTTTGAGAATACTATGATATCATTTGGTTCTATTTCGTTTGATTCAATGACTTAAAAGATTCTAGTTAAGATTCTCTGTATGGTGACTACTTCGGCTTCGTGGTTTGTGCACCAGGTACCACAGGGGCCTGAAATTTTGATGGGTTCTTCTGTATTGGGTTGTATGATTATGGCCCCATATCCAGCATTTATGGCTGCTTTAAAAGCTGATACGTCTGTGTAAGCATGGGTAGTATTTTTTTTCGTATTGGCAGATGGTTTCCAAGGCAAGTGTTTTCAGCAGTGTAGGTATGAGGCTTTTATTTGCGGGTTACAGAAGGTTTGTACTTATTATTTGTCTTTTTAGTTCTATATTCGGTGGTGTCACGTACAGCTTGAGTAGGCAGTCTAATCTCTGGTAAGTAGTGCTTCACTGAAACCTCTTGGTACCGTGTAGCGAAGGAGGTCTTTTTAATTCGGTACTTAGAGTTGTGGTCGCTGTTAACATCATTTTTGCAGGGGTCATCCTTGTCAGCTCGCAAGAACCTTTCTGCCGTTAGGATAACTGATTTCTCTCTCCTTAGCACTAGGGGCTCCACATTGGCGGAAATCTCACATGCGTTGGTCGGGGTAGTTCGCAAGCCGCCGCAGATGAATCTGAGTTCCTGGTTTTGTATGCGATCTAGTTTCAGTCTAAGTGTTTGGATAGCAGTGGCTCGCAGGGGTAGAGAGTAATCCATATAACTGAGCGCACGTATCCCAAGTACAGTTGTAGGGTGCACTGATTAGCTCCCCAATCAGTGCTTGACAATCGCTTTATGAGGTTCAACCTTCTAGAGGCCTTTGCAATTAGAGACTCAACATGTGTTTTGTATGTGAGTTTGGTATCTAGTTGTATCCCCAGATAAGTCGGATTGTTCTCTTTAACAAGCTTTGTATCATCAAGTTTTAAATCCAGTTCTCTTCTTACTGTTTTGCTGCTGAGTGTGAATATAGTGTAGACTGTCTTACTCGTGTTGATCACCATTTTCAACAAGCTGCAGTAGTTTGTTAGAGCAGCCAATGCACGGTTTAGTTTCTTTTGCAGTTGCAAAGTGGACTTCCCTTCTGCCCATAAGACTAGGTCATCAGCAAACAGGGCGCTTGGTAATTCAAGGTGGTCTGCCAGGTCGTTTATGTATATGAGGAAAAGGGTGCAGCTTAGGACCGAGCCTTGTGGGAGGCCTTCTTGGATTGTTCTTTTTCCTGACGTTGTTCCGTTAAACGTTGTGAAGATGATTCGACATGTAAGAAATCTTTTATCAAACGAAACATTTCTTCCTTCTATGCCCATCTTCTGCATCTTGAAGTATAGACAATCTCTCCATACTCGGTTGAATGCCTGCTTGAGGTCTACGAAAACTGCAGCCACATGGTTTTTATCCTGGAAAGCATCAGCAATCTGTTGCACCAAACGGATTACCTGGTCAACGGTCTGTCTGCCTCTTCTAAATACTGCTTGGTTAGGATGGAGGGCTTTTCCTTTCTCTAACCACCAGTAGAGGCGTTCATTTATCATACGTTCTGCCATTTTCCCAATGCACGAAGTCAGGAAGATGGGCCGGTAGCTACTAACTTCGCTTGGTGGTTTGTCTTTTTTTAGAATTGGGATAATGTTAGCCGTTTTCCATCCTGTAGTTACAGTGCTACTTCTCAACGTCTTGTTTATAAATTCAAAGATCGTCAGTAGACCCTTTTCCCCAAGTTTAACTATCATGTCGTTGGTAACCTGGTCTGGCCCTGGTGCTTTTTTGAGTTTGGTCTTTAGGAGACTGGATTGTAGTTCAGCTAGAGTGAATTCTTGATCAAAGATACTGTCCACAGCCTTGCGTGCTTTTAGCATTCGCTTTGTAAGTGCCTTGATGGCTTTATCTAGATTGGCTCTTTTAAATGTTTTATTGACTTCATCAAAGAATCGATTTATGGCTCGGGCTTTTGCTCTGCTGGAGTTAGGTGTGTTATTGTTTGGAAGTTTTATAGGGGTTGGGTTTCACCTCTGGGATGTCCCTGCCATGTTGTCAACGAGTTTCCATGCTTTCTTCCCTTCTTTATTGAGGTCGAGGATTTTCGCATATTTCTTTCCATGTTTCCATTTGGACTTTTTTGCTCGCTAGCTTAACCTGCGCAGTGAGTCTGTTGTATGTGGGTTTTTTTTTCACGGCTTGGATTTTTCTGAGCTGTTTTCCGTGCTGTTTTCTTAGTTGTACTAAATGTTCTAATTCCTCATTCCAGAAAATGCTGTATTTGTTAGGACTGCCTTTGGGGATTGACTGTTTGGCTGCTTGCAGTATGGCTGTAGAGATCTATTCGTTCAAGGTATTAATGTCTTGGTTCATGTCTATTTCAGTAAGGAGCTGGTCTGATATGAGTTTGAAGTGTTTCCAGTTTGCTCGAGCGTAGTTCATGTCTATTTCAGTGAGGAGCTTGTCTGATATGAGTTTGAAGTGTTCCCAGTTTGCTCGAGCGTAGTTCATGTCTATTTCAGTGAGGAGCTGGTCTGATATGAGTTTGTAGTGTTCCCAGTTTGCTCGAGCGTAGTTTCACTTCGGCTGTCTTTCGGCTTTCGTTTTAGTTTTACCCTGTGAGATGGTGGTGAGGATGGGTAGGTGGTCACTTCCTGTGTTATCCAATACCCTCCATTTATATTGGTTGGTGAGGTCTGCAGACACTAGTGTTAAGTCTGGTCGGCTACTGGTTCCGCTAGCTTTATTGTAGAGGGTTGGTGGGGATCTTTCATTTTGGACGATAAGGTTGGATGCCAATGCCGGTCCCAAGCCCGGATGAAAAAGGAGGAGGGCGGCCTGCATGGAGGCCGTAAGGAGGCAGCCCCTCCACCATGCAAAGGCACAACAGGCCAATCACCTGTTTGCTTTAAATCACGATTACTAGCAACACAAGAGAGAAAACTGGACTGATTCTAAAGGCGACGAACTGGAACGGACTACGGACTACGACTTATGGAACTTGGAACACAAGAAGTATAAATGGGAAGGAAGAGGAGCTGGTGGAAGAGATGAGGAAAGCAAAACTAGAAATCCTGGCTATAACGGAAACAAGCATCAAGGCATGTAAGGAGAGAACAAGAAAGTATTCAGTCTGGTACTGGAAGATGAGACAGGTCTATATTTCGGAGCTGGCATTTGCTGATGATGTTGCCCTGATTGCTAAATCAGAGGCACATCTCCAATCCAAAATGCAAGTCTGGAAGGAAGAGCTGGAGAAGAGAGGGATGGTCATAAGCAGCTCTAAAACAAAATCCATGGTGATATCACGAGAAGAAAGAAAACATCAGATTAAGCTGGGAGAACAGGTCCTGGAGCAGGTCGACCACTTTAAATACCTCGGAGCTATTATAGACCGAAAGGGAGGCATCAAAGAAGAGTTGGCCACTCGAAAAGCAGCAGCTGGGAGACTTTTTCAGGCCATAAATCGAGGATTCCTCAGCAAGAGAGAGGTTGGTAAGAAAACGAAGATGGCTGTATACCGCTCCACCTATGTCCCAGTCTTGACATACGGATGCGAGTCATGGGCAATGACTACAACCCATAAAAGCCAGATCCAAACCTCAGAAATGAGGTATCTGAGGAAGGTGGTTGAAGTAACAAGAAGAGTCATGGTACGCAACCAGACGATACGTCAAGGCCTTAAATCCTACCCCCTGCAGACCCAAGTAGAACAGTCCCAATTAAGATGGTTTGGCCATGTCTGCAGAATGGGAGAAGATCGGATACCACGACAAGCATGGGAAACAAAGAGCCAAGGATCCAGATCCCGAGGACGACCCAGAGTCCGCTGGGAGGACAACATTAGACAATCTTTGAAGGATCGAGGACTAGAATGGAACCAGGCCAGGAGGAAGACAGCCGATAGGATAGTCTGGCGCTCTCTCTTCCAAACCTCTACACCTCACGGTAGAAGGGGAACGACTAAGTAAGTAAGTAAGGTTGGAAGCGTTAAACAGCTCTTCCACTGCCTGGCCTGAGGTGTTAATGTCCTGGTATCCCCAAAGTGAGGAGTGAGCGTTGACATTTTCTGCTATGATTGTTCTCTTGTATTCGATATCATCAAAGTAGATTCCATTAGTCTCTCAGGGGGGTCTGTAGACATTAAAGATTAGGAAATGTCTGTCATTTCCTCAGACTGTTACTTTTTGTATGTCAGTTTCATCATCGGCTCTAATACTTTCGACCTCTGCCTGTACATCATTCCTTACCAAGGTTAGGATTCCTCAACAACTGTTTTGGCAATGACATTTGTACATTGTGTAGCCTGGAAAATTGACGGATTTGTGTTTAAGTACGGTTTCTTGAATCAGTGCAATGTGAACTTTTTTTTATCCTTAAGTAGTTTCTTTAATTCTAAAGATTTAGTTCTTATTCCATCTACATTTAACTGTAGAATGTTAATGTACTCGGTAAGATACTTTTCGCCAGCAACAGCCGAGGGGTGGCCTGCTTGGCGCGGACCTTTTACGAGGCGACGTCCAAGCTCGTATATCTTAGGTTGTATTGGTGTTATGGCATCATGAGTAGTGGGGGTTGTGATGACTTTCTTTCATCCCGGTAGTTATCCTCTTTTTCCATGCAAGGCATGGTGGGCCCTTGCACCATCATCGGTGGAGAAGTATTATTTTCCCTTGCTGTCCTGATCGTGTGATGTTTGCATGTGACGGAATCATTGGGTCGATCTCTTCTCCTCTCCGGCAGGATTCGATTACAATTGTTGTGATTACTGATTACGTGAAATTTCCGTGGTCGGCACATTTTCTTTCTCTGCTATCAAGCAGATATTTGGTATTTTCAAATTGTCTTACACTCCTTTCAGTAATATTCGTCTTGACTGTTTTATCTGACCTTCCCTGCAGAGAGAGTAGACAGGTGATGAAATATTGACCGACAGTCATGTTGGTAAAATTCTCGTGTACCAAACCTTGGCCGCGCCGGATTAGCGCGACGTAAACCCAGTCATTTTATTTAGCGCTGATATGGCGATTGGGATTCACTAATTACTGTTGTGAAGAGTCACAGCCCAGATGGTTACACGAGGGTCGGTGTTTGCACAAGGACGGGGAGATAAATTACCCATCTGTGGACATATTACAGACATGCACCTGCAAGACGGAATGTTGTAATAAGCTTGTGGCAGACTTATTACAAGGATATTGCTTGAAATAAAAGTAAGATGTTATTTGTATTCATTGATGAGAATGATACGGATAATCTCACTTCCATATTTGGAAGACATGAACTTTGCATTAATGCACATACATTTATTAGAGGAAATATTGTGAATTGCCCCACCAAAACACACAGGTTTTGAAACGGTTGGAGGGCATTCTTAACATAGGAAGAACAAAATTCCTGTTTGGACCCAACCTAAATCGTAACAAAGTACTGCGGGAGGAGCGAAGTGTAATATAACCGGACACTTTAGTCAATTTAGAACACTGTGGAAATTCACCTTGCGCGAAGAAGACAACCAGACCTGCCAGAGTTAAGAATAGCAGCAGATTTCATTTACCAGACCGGACCTTCATTGAGCATTCTGATGACTTGGGGCCCAGGAAAACTCTACCATTTTAACTTTTTCAGTCCCAAGCAGAAAAGTGGGTTTGGCCCAAACAAACGTTTTTGTTGTTGTTTGGAAATAATTTTTTTAAATGTTCATATGCATAAAGAAATTTGTTGTTTTATCCAAGGTAAAATGGAAAGGAGCAAAAGATACGGAAGCCACTTATATGGCTCCCGGGTCAAATGTTTCTAAACCCCGAGCCTTTATAAAGTCGATTTGGACTTAAAGAGTTAACACTGAAAACCGGAATCTGAGCATAGTGTAACAAAAAGCCAAAGTGGGAACTTATTGCTAAAATAACAACACCTCAGACCACGTGCACGAGGCATCGTCAAGTGGCCTTAAACTATTTCTTCGAGCCAGCCGTCTGTGAGCTGAAAGATTGGCGTAAGTTGTACATTTTAAATTTTATATTTGCATTATTAACATGTGAACTAATATGTATGTATTGGCATGTGAATATTAATATGTGAAAATTGCTTGTGGATGTCCAAGTCATTTGAAGCTGGCAACCTCAGCATATAGAACGATGATTTCATGAACCACCACTGTCTAACTCTATTGACTGCTGTATTGCGAGTTTCTTACAGAAAACCAAAATTTAAAAATGGAGCAGGGAGTGAATGATGAAAGAAATGATGTACATAATTTATGTTATTAAACCTTTCAATCAATGTAAAGTTAAATATACATCTATTAAATTTAAATGTAAAGAAAGATTTTCGCTTAATGGGATTAAAATTAATTCTCATCAAGGGTAAAAGTTCTGAAGGCAGATGGGATGGTAGAATAGGAAGCGGGGGACACATAAGTATGAGTCGGAAAAAACAATACTCAAGATGGTATTTTTTCTCTTCTTTTATGATACTAGTTGGTGGTACCAGTTGAAGATACTATCTCTGGAACAAGTGAGGTTATAAGTGGCCTGAAATCGACGCTAGACACCTTCATAGACGGGTCTTAGAGACGCAGGACCAGCTTGGTAGTCACTCCCTGACACTTCTTGGAACGTGCTACAACTTTCAAACTTGACCAGTGACGAGTGTGATCCAGTCATCCGTCTACAAAGAACCAAACATGAGCTGGAGCAGAACAGACAAATTCATTGGCAGCTAAGTAGAAATATAAAAACTACCAAATGAACTATCCAATTTTTAACTCCATAACATCACTCGGTTATGACTATTGTTTGTTAAAGAATTGTTCATTTTTAAAACTGTTAAAAAATAATTGATTATTAAATGTGTTACTTGTATAAAGACAAACCTAAAGTTGATTTAGTCATTTTGAATGTACTACAACGGTATGTCTCAGACCATTTCTTAAATACACTTAAAAAGAGCTATTTAATAATAAGAGGAAATATGCTGAATTAACTCAGCTGGGCTCTTGAACGAGCTAACGAATTATAAGATAACCTTATCCTTCGCAAATGTTGACGGCAGATACTAGAGTTAACATTTGCTCAGCCTCATGCAGCATTGTTATCGCTTTCTGAATATCTTGTGAATGCTCCCTTGAGGTAGAACCAGCATTATCATTATATCTACAACTCTGCCAAGAGTAATCTTGTGCGAAGGTAGACACCTTTGAAGACCCACATTAGTTACTCTTGAGTTTTAGCCACTGTTGGACCACTACAGCAGAGCTAAGGGGAAGCAACCCGTGACATTACCCTGCTGCCTGGGGGTAGACAGTTTCAATTCCATGTTGCACCACCTCAGTGGGGCTCACCGTTGTGCAGTCCCCGCCACCAAATGACCGCTGTTTTCTGGAAACATCCATAATTTTTCAGCTATTTAATCCGCACTAGCGCTTCTAGTTGGTCAAAAGGATCGTCACGTCAGTAGTATGTAATGCGCAAAACGACGCGCTTTTGTGGATGATGAGCGGACTTTTATATAATAAAATATACCGATCGATTGTGGAGGATAAGCTGACTTTTATATAGGAAAATATACCAGCTCGATAATGGCGGGTGTGTAGGTAACTAAGGGGAGATAAGTAGGTATTTTAATTGTTGTGTATGACTTAACATTGTGTTGTTTGTTTATACAACGTATTTTACAACAGGTAGACAACAGTTATACAATATATATACAACATAGATAACAAAGGTCAAGGTTTATAAATAGAAGTATATATTTAATGATCTCTTTTAAAAGAATACTTGAGTTAAAGAGGAAAATATAAAAAATCGATAAATTCGCTTAGCATGAGTGCTATAGAAGAAGATGGCTAATGAGCGCAGTGTGGTGTTGATTTTTGAGTGCGCGGGGGGTATTGGTTTTGGCTGGCGGAGGTGATGACGCATGGGTGTATTGGCGCGGGCGTAAGACAATGTATAAGCACAGAGGCGTAATAAGTGTTTATATATAAATTTTTATTATATTATTATTATGAAATGGTGACATTATCGGCGTGTACCTGTCTTTTTATGTAAAGATATGGCAGGGAATGTCTGTGTTTGTAGCGGGGCACCGGAGTAAGACAATATATAAATAAGTATTGTCGTTAGGTGGTAGGTGGGGTATGGAGAGTGCGCGGGGGTATTGATTTTGGCAGGCGGGGGTGATGAGGGGTGAGAGAAAAACCAATGGGTTTATATAAGGAAATATGACGGCAAAAAACCGATAATATGGGGAGCAAAGGTTAATTATTGGCGTTAGGTGGTCGTTGGTGATTATAATGGAGAGTGTATTGATGCTGACTCGCGGGGTGATGACGCATAGTGTATATTTGTGCGGGAGTAAGACAATGTATAAGCATAGAGGCGTATAAACAGAGGCGTAATAAGTGTTTATATACATTTTTATTACATTATTATTATGAAGTGGGGACATTGTCGGCGTGTATCTGTCTTTTGATTTAAAAATATGACAGGAAATTTCTGTTGTTGGGTGAATGTAATTACATATTGATACGGGTTCTGGTCCACGGGGTAGTTTTCTTTATTATTTATATTATATCATGAGTAATAAGTCTACTCACCCCAATGTCCATCTAGTGGTATGTAAGTGACCCCACACACAGCCGTATTCTCCAAAATAAAAAATACTGTCAAAGGCCAGGCTGGACAATTCCAAATAGACAGTTTTATTGAACACAATGACGCTCCGTAGAGATATATCCCAGATGCAGACTAGATTATGGCGTCAACTAGACAATCCTTAGTGTCGTTGTACAGGCTGCAATCGGAACAATGTCGAGGCCATTTTCATCCATTTTTAATAAAGTTTAAACACGCACGTGCTTTTAAACTCACTAGTAAGAAACTCGATCGATTGTCGGCGCAGGACTTCGCGAAGACAACATTGATAGTAAACTTTATAAAATTCCATTAGCAGAGGGGTCTTTCTCGTTGCTTTTTTTGTTTTTGTTTGATTTCCTGTCTTTATTTACTTCAGAGTTTACTTTAATTTTGTCCTTGCTGGTTTTAATTGTGTCCTTAATTTCTGTGGCCTTTAGACCGGGGTTTTTGTTCCTTTCATTTTCTGTCCGTTTTGATGTTCCTTCCTTAGTATGTTTTTCTGTTGTTTTGCTCCAAGCTTTTCCCGCCCCGGACGGCAATCTGGTTAGCATTATGTTGGACTTATTTGCTCTTATTGTGCTTCAAATAGGTTGTTGAATACGAGTTGTCTTTACTCTTTTTTTTAAATATTGTCTAATTCCTCTATCTTTATTTTATACCTATCACCGATGACTTACAGTTAGACAAGTTATTAATATTGTTTTGTATATGTAAATTTTAAATTATGTTTAGATATCATTAGTTAAAAGCAGACTAGGCCTACTACAAAGTAAGTACATTTGAATTAAATTTAATTTTGTTCTCGCGCATGCTCACGCATGAAATCTCCTATATCGGCTCTCGTGACGTCGACATTTTTGAAAATGGGCGTCATTTCAGAAAAATGGTCTTTCAAGTTATCGGCGACGTGGATATCGCATTCGATGATGCCAAAACACGTCTCATCTATAACAGAGGCTAGAATCTGTTGTTCCGTTAGAGGATATCTAAATTTGCCGTAGCTCGGCTTTACACGGGTTAACGTCTTGCTCAGAAAACGACCGATTGCTCGATCGGTTTTCTTTAATCTTTGTTATTGTCACACCCACATTTCGACTTCTGGAACCATAACCTCTTTAGATAGGTACACGCGAATTTCGCGCGTTTTTTTGGTTTCAACGGGTTTTTATTGACTGGATTAATGTCTCTACCACGGGTAAGTGACCAGTCTGGATGACCGTGAAACAAACAACCGTGAAATTGATACACGGTTTGCGATACATTAAAAATATGTAACTAAGTATTTGTTCCAGTTATCAAACGGTTATCTACTTTTTTTTTGTCCTACAATTTTCAAACTTTAGTGAAAACTTTTCTTCCAATCAGCAAAGATGGTCCCAAAATGTTTCCCAGTCCTGCTCAAAGGTTCCAACCTGTAGGTAAATAGATCACCTGCCAAATACTTCTTTAAATATTTCTTTAAACATTTCTTGCAGTTTTCCAATTTTTTCATCAAATACTTTTTTCATTAAATATTTTTTCCTGTTGTCAGTACTTGACAAGGCAAAAAATTCTTCCCGCTGTCAAAAATTTCTTCCAGTTGTCAAATATTTCTTCAAACGTTTTGCCAGTTGTCAAATATTTATGCAAATGTTTCTTGCATGTGTCAAATATTTATGCAAATATTTTTTTCCAGTTGTCAAATATTTCTCCAAATTTTTTTTCCACTTGTCAAATATTTCTTACAGTTGTCAAATATTTCTTCAAACATTTTTTCCACTCGTCAAATATTTCTTACATTTGTCAAATATTTATGCAAATGTTTCTTCCACTTGTCAAATATTTCTTCAAATTTATTTTTCACTTTTCAAATATTTCTTACAGTTGTCAAATATTTGTGGAAATGTTTCTTGCATGTGTCAAATATTTATGCAAATATTTTTTCCAGTTGTCAAATATTTATGCAAATGTTTCTTCCACTTGTCAAATATTTCTTCAAATTTTTTTCCACTTGTCAAATATTTCTTTCAGTTGTCAAATAGTTATGCAAATGTTTCTTGTATGTGTCAAATATTTATATTTATGTATTTATTTTTGACAGCTGCAAGAATTATTTGCATTGTCAAGTACTGACAACAGGAAAAAAATATTTAATGAATAAAATATTTAATGAAAAGTTTAGAAAACTGCAAGAAACATTGAAAGAAATATTTAAAGAAGTATTTAGCAGCTGATCTATTTTCTTACAGTTTGGAACCTTTGAGCAGGACTGGGAAACATTTTGGGACCATCTTTGCTGATTGGAAGAAAAGTTTTCACTAAAGTTTGAAAATTGCAGGACAAAAAAAAAAAAGTAGATAACCGTTTGATAACTGGAACAAATCCTTAGTTACATTTATTTAATGTATCGCAAACCGTGTATCAATTTCACGGTTGTTAGTTTCATGGTCATCCTGACTGGTCACTTACCCGTGGTAGAGACATTAATCCAGTCAATAAAAACCCGTTGACACCGAAAAAACGTGCAAAATTTGCGCGTACCTATCTAAAGAGGTTAAGGTTCCAGTAGTCAAAATGTGGGAGTGTCAATAGCAAAGATTGAAGAAAACCGATCGAGCAATCGGTAGTTTTCTGAGCACGACGTTCACCCGTGTAAAGCCGAGCTACAGCAAATTTAGATATCCTCTAACGGAACAACAGATTCTAGCCTCTGTTATACATGAGACGTGTTTTGGCATCATCGAATGCGATATCCACGTCGCCGATAACTTGAAAGACCATTTTTCTGAAATGACGCCCATTTTCAAAAATGTCGACGTCACGAGAGCCGATATAGGAGATTTCATGCGTGAGCACGCGCGAGAACAAAATTAAATTTAATTCAAATGTACTAGCTTAGTAGTAGGCCTAGTCAGCTTTTAACTATTGATATCTAAACATAATTTAAAATTTATATATACAAAAAAATATTAATAACTTGTCTAACTGTAAGTCATCGGTGATAGGTATAAAATAAAGATAGAGGAATTAGACAATATTTTTTAAAAATGAGTAAAGACAACTCGTATACAAAAACCTATTTGTAGCACAATAAGAGCAAATAAGTCCAACATAATGCTAACCAGATTGCCGTCCGGGGCGGGAAAAGCTTGGAGCAAAACAACAGAAAAACATACTAAGGAAGGAACATCAAAACGGACAGAAAATGAAAGGAACAAAAACCCCGGTCTAAAGGCCACAGAAATTAAGGACACAATTAAAACCAGCAAGGACAAAATTAAAGTAAACTCTGAAGTAAATAAAGACAGGAAATCAAACAAAAACAAAAAAAGCAACGAGAAAGACCCCTCTGCTAATGGAATTTTATAAAGTATACGATCAATGTTTTCTTCGCGAAGTCTTGCGCCGACGATCGATCGAGTTTCTTACAAGTGAGGGTAAAAGCACGTGCGTGTTTAAACTTTATTAAAAATGGATGAAAATGGCCTCGACATTGTTCCGATTGCAGCCTGTACAACGACACTAAGGATTGTCTAGTTGACGCCATAATCTAGTCTGCATCTGGGATATATCTCTACGGAGCGTCATTGTGTTCAATAAAACTGTCTATTTGGAATTGTCCAGCCTGGCCTTTGACAGTATTTTTTATTTTGGAGAATACGGCTGTGTGTGGGGTCACTTACATACCACTAGATGGACATTGGGGTGAGTAGACTTATTACTCATGATATAATATAAATAATAAAGAAAACTACCCCGTGGACCAGAACCCGTATCAATATGTAATTACATTCACCCAACAACGGAAAATCCCTGTCATATTTTTAAATCAAAAGACAAAACGCCGACAATGTCCCCACTTCATAATAATAATATAATAAAAATTTATATAAACACTTATTACGCCTCTGTTTATACGCCTCAATGCTTATCATTGTCTTACTACCGCACCAATATACACCATGCGTCATCACCCCGCCAGTCAGCATCAATACACTCTCCATTAAAAACACCACCGACCAACTAACTCCAATAATTAACCTTTGCTCCCCCATATTATCGGTTTTTTGCCGTCATATTTCCTTATATAAACCCATTGGTTTTTCTCTCACCCCTCATCACCCCCGCCTGCCAAAATCAATACCCTTGCACACTCTCTATACCCCACCTACCACCTAACGACAATACTTATTTATATATTGTCTTACTCCTGTGCCCCGTTATCCCCAACACAGACATTCCCTGTCATCTTTTTACATAAAAAGACAGGTACACGCCGATAATGTCACCACTTCATAATAATAATATAAAGAAATGTATATATAATAAACAGCAAAAAAGAATAATGAACGAGAGCTAAGAGAGATACAGTAGACAGAAAAGAGGAATGAGCGAGAGAAAAGTGAGTACAGTAGACAAAGAAAGATGAATGTACGGAAGACAAGAGAGATACAGTAGACAGAGAAAATATGAATCAATAAGAGACAGGAAAGATACAGCAGACATAATACATATGAATAACAGATATGAATAAATAAGAGACATCAAAGTTACAGTAGACATAGAAATGAATAATGTATGAGAGACAGCAGAAATGCTGTAGGGCAGAATTCAGGAATGTAAAATTATGGTAAAAGAGAGATAAATGGGAAGCAAGGACATTTGTAAGGGAGATTACACGAGAAACAATAGAGAGACCACTGAGGCAATAAATATGATATGTAACCGAGGCAAAAAAAGATATTATTCTTTTATGTAGGTTACAGATAACGCACGTTATTGTTTATATACCCTTTTTTTTCTAATGCTATGGTTCCCAAACTTTTATCTCTAGGTTACGCACCTGGCATGAAAATGTACTCGCGCCACGCCGAATTTTTATTCATAACAAATACCTTTAAAAAAAAAACCCCCAAAGGAGCAAATTGAAGAATAACCAACCGGTGTTTCGCTGGACACTGAGGAAGTACGGGCAGCGTTGGCGTAGCTGGTGAGTCCTTATTAGGGCAAGTCCTTTTCAGGGCTTTATACTAGCAGGTGGATAAAGTTGGTCCTTTTTAGGACTTCGTATATATCAACGTTGACCGGACTAGCAGTCTTCATGCTAGCTGATAGAAGCTAGTAGTGCTTTTCAGGGCTTAGAGTCTATCAACAAATAGCTTCAGTTAACACTTATTTTTGACTGGCAAAATGCGATCTATTTATAACCAATTAGGTTGAAAGGAACAAGAAGGCAAAACATCAAAGCAACAACAACAAACAACAACAAAGCAGCAAATCTTAGCAGTGCTTTATTCATAACTCAGATCACGACTACTTGATAAAATGATCATGAGACTTACAGATAGTGTAAAAAAAAAGAAGCTACAATTGCATAAAAACATGAATCATTCACAATATATACAAATTCAATGAGTGGTGTGAGCTTTCTGTTGTAGAGTAATCTCATTTATGTTAAGTCTTATGTGAGACAAACTCTCATCTCCTCATCAACAATAAAGCAGCATTTCTCTTTTCCGGTCTTTGATATTTGTCAGAGCTGAAAATCCCTGTTCACAACATTATGTCGTGGAAAACGGTAGCTATTTGATATAAGATAAATTATATTCCTGATAAAATCTGGAAAATTGTGTGTGTTTTAATACATATATTCCCCATATTATATCACAGGTAAACAAAATAAATACAATTAATAAAATGACCTCCATATTTACTTTTGGCATATGAATTTTGTGAAAATCTCTCTTGAGTCCTTGATTGTCTTAGAATTTTATGCCCAGACCTGCCATCATTTCGCGCCACACTAGTGTAGCGCGTCAAACCGTTTGGGAACCACTGCTCTGGTGGAATGGGGGAATATTCTGATAATGAGTGGGCGGATTAAGACAACGTTACATCCAAGAATTCATGCCTCATGGTACCCTACAACCCCCCCCCCCCCCCCAATGTAGATCCGCCACAATTATATTCCATGTGCTGGGAGCAAACCTGGTAAGTTTAGAATTAGTGGCGACGCCATTCGAACGATGCCCTGGCAAAATTTTAAAAACATTTAAGGAAACCTACCCACCAGAAAAATGGTGATTCACACATTGGGATCCTCGCCGGTGCTGCGAAGTTGGTACACTGTGCTGAGATCCTCCTAGTGTGATCTACGGGAGGGGGTCGGAGCACTTATGGAGTTGTCCGTGTGCAATGAAGAGAGTCCTTAAAACCAAACCAAGCCAAACCAAACCAAACCAAACCAAGCCAAACCAAGCCAAA
>JAMPIV010004897.1:372500-409606 GCA_024509875.1 Oreohelix idahoensis
CAGAAGTTGTATGAAAGATATTCTAATAGTCGCACACACGCACACACATAGAAGTTGTATGAAAGCCCCCCCCCCCCCCCCCCCCGTCCCACACCACCACCCCCCCCACGCCCCCCCCCCCGCACACCCACACACACACACACCCAGTAGAGAGAGAGAGAAGTTTGTATGAAAGCCCCCCCTAATCCCCCCCCCCCACACACCATAAGTTGCCCCCCCCCCCCCCCCCATGCACACACCCCACAGAAGTTGTATGAAATATATTCTAATAGTTCCCCCCCCCCCCCCCCACCCACACCCCCCCCCCCACACACACACCCACGACCCGCACGCACGCACGCCCCACGCACCCCGCACGCACGCACCCCCACGCACCCACGCACGCACCACCCCCCACCCCGCCCGCACGCCCCCCCCCCCAACCACGCACGCCCCCACCACGCACCCCCCACGCCCCCGCACGCACGCACGCACACACACACACACACACACACACACACGCGCACGCGCACGCGCACGCGCACGCGCACGCGCACGCGCACGCGCACGCGCACACGCACACACGCACACACGCACACACGCACACACGCACACACGCACACACGCACACACGCACACACACACACATGTTGTATGAAAGATATTCTAATAGTCACAGACATACACGCAAACAGAAGTTGAATGAAAGATATTCTATTAGTCTCACACACACATTGTGACAAAACTTCTGTACGTGTTCTTTTCGTTGCTCTCTCACACCTTTAGCGACTATGGCAGTATCATTTCTTTTCTTCATTTTTCTCACTCACCGCTTTTATTTGGCAATTTTTTGCCCTTTTATTCATTATTTTGCTGTATGTTGGATCAGTAGGGTGAAATCTCTAACACTGTACTCTCACATAGACGTATCTGCTTTACACGCAGAATTGTTTACGTTCCGCCAGGTAAATGCGATAATACCAGGTAATTATACCAGTCATACGCTTATCTATTCTCTCAGTCTTTTGAAACATTTGATCCCAGGTGAAAAGCTGATGACGGTGTTTACACATGACGGTAATGCGTCCGATCGCTGAATAGAACCAGATTGTTTGTCTGGGGCTGCCGACGACCGTGTCTTTGTCTGGCAGATTACACAGAGGGTAGATGCGTTTATCGTTTTTAGTGGGACAATCCCTGATGATTGTTACAGATAATCTGTTGGGTAAACATCTTGGCGGAAAACATTACGCCAGGCAAACATGGTCACATCTTGTTTATGAAAGTGCACAAGATGTCACCGAAAATATTACGTCTTATTATAAAGAGGTCACGCGTTGGAATATTAAATGTAATATCTTAAACACGTGGGGGATTTTTTGAATTAAACACCCCGACCCACATAGTGTAAAGAGATTCCATTGATTGGAAATCAGCGCCTGGATATACATTGAATGTCATTTGAAAACTCGGCGGAAAGACCATCTGTGATCTGAACTGGAAACTGGAAATAAAATCTAGTGAAATCAGAGACACAGAGAGACTGCAGCGCACGTCATATGAGCGACTCTCAGCAACCAGTGAGACATCGGATTTAGAATTCCTTTATTACAAGTGACAGATCGAAGTATTTGGGAAACTTAAAATCTTAAAAGTAAACATGCTTTTATAAATACAGCAGAGACTAAAAAACATAAGGGACCAGGACTTAAAATACGAAGACTGGAAACCTAGGAATTGGATCACCCGTCAAAGAGGAATTCTTACAGTTTACCAGACCAAGTGTATCGCAGAAAACCCGTCGAAGAGGAATTATGAGTTTCCCAGACAAAGTGTATCGCAGAACACCAGTCATAAGAAGGAATTAATATAATTTCCCATACAAAACTGATTCGAGAGCATATAACCTTAATTGCTCGTGTCAATTCTACCCTGCGCGTGAAGATTGTGTATTCCTAAAACTTTGGGGTAAGTGTAGTAAAATCTGCGAGAATAATCGCAGATTTCAGTAAGATTTTAGTCATACAATGATAATAAATAAACCCGCCCTATTGTGTCTGACGGTGATCCTCTCACACGCCAGCATAGCGCTGAATTTTGTGCCGTGGAAAGGCTTAGAACCGACCCCGCCGTTTAAACCTCCTCGCGTTCCTTGTGACGTACAATTTTAACATTTTGCCCGATCTGATAGAGACTGCAGCAAGACTTACAATTAACGATTTTGCGGAAGTGTGCCGCCAAACTACTGTCTGAATTAACGTAATATTTTGACTTTAACGCTGGTAATCAGTAGTAATCCTTACAAATTTGGTAGTGTAACACAAGACAACAGTTATAATTAACGCAAATTCTTACACCCGCCGCTCAAAACCCCGCTTCGCTTGACACATTATGCCATGCATATATACACGCTGCGGCAAAGCCAACAGAGGCAAACACGCAGACAATTTTATTTTCTCCTCGCGGTAGTATTTCTGACGTCACTAAAACAAGTAGTTATTTGAAAATACATGCTAGCGAGAGATGAAGGGGGAAAAGTTGGCCGTCTTGTGTAAAATTTTTATTTGACGATTGCCGGTGACAAAATTGAAAATCTAAACCATAATGAAACTGACCATAAAAATCATACGATAGTATAACTTAGAGTCCACTGAGCAAGAATGTGTTTTAAATAATATGGTAGTACAAGAAAACATATGAAGACATGACATGCAGAGTTCTTCACGAAGGACAGCTTACAGAACCGTTTGGGATAAGAACAGGAGTGCGACAGGGATGCCTCTTGTCTCCATTTCTTTTCTTGCTGGCAATAGATTGGGTTATGAGATCATCGACAACACACAACAGAAATGGAATCCAGTGGACTCTGACTAAGCAGTTGGATGATCTGGATTTTGCTGATGACTTGACTCTTCTGTCCCATAACCGTAATCAGATGCAGGACAAATTGAAAACACTCGATGAGAGGTCACAGCAATTGGGTCTGAAAATACACAGGTAAAAGACAAAAATAATGAGAATAAATGCAGGTAATGATAACAGGGTTGAACTTGAAGAAACACCAATTCAAGATGTTGAATCATACACATATCTTGGCAGTAATATAGACAAAGTTGGAGGGACAGACAGCGATATCAAAATAAGAATACAAAAGGCAAGAGGAGCTTTCATTGCATTGGGAAATATATGGAGATCAAGAGAAATTGGATCCAACACGAAAATAAGAATCTTCAACTCAAATGTGAAGTCAGTCCTATTGTATGGCTCGGAGACATGGAGAACAACAAAGACAACAACCAAAAAGCTACAGACTTTCATAAATGGGTTCTTGCGTAGAATAGAGGGAATAAAATGGTATGACAAGGTTACCAACGTGGAACTGATGACAAGAACTAGACAAGTGCCAGTGGAACAAGAGATGAGAAGAAGACGATGGCGATGGATAGGACACACACTGAGGAAACCTGTTGATAGCATTACAAGGCAGTCCTTGTTCTGGAACCCCCAGGGCAAGAGAGGCAGAGGAAGACCAAGAAGTACATGGAGAAGAGAGTTGGAAACAGAGGTGAAAATGATGAGGAGAACATGGAAAGAACTTGAGATGATGGCACGGGACAGGAGGACTTGGCATGTGTTTGTTGAAGGCCTATGCTCCTTTAAGAGTGGAGGGTTATGAATGAATGAATGACAAGTATTAGCTAAGTTATTGAGAAAATACTGAAGGTCTACGGACGCGCGACCAGACAGACTGTTGTTCCTGCTTGTTTTTTTATAACGTTAGTGGGGACGGCAGCTTAGAAAAGAGGCATTGGGGTACATTTAAATTCGCTTGAGTAACAAGAGTATAGGAGGGAAAGGGGAGCGGTAGGAAAATGTAATCCAAAACGAAACATCTTTTTGTATTGGCATAACTAAGGCAGACTGGCCAATCGACTACCAGACGCAGAGTTTGTTTGGAATTATTTTTGTTTTTCAAAAAAACTACATTTGAATTCTGGTAGTCGCAAGCTTTCGATTGGCCAGTGCTAATAAATATTAGCAAAAGGCTTTCACTATTCATTGCCAGTTGAACAAAACTTTTCATTCAAATACGCTGAGATCAGCTGTGTTTATTTTAAAATTAAATAAAGAAGTATTCACAGTCTGGACAGTGCAGAAGAAACTGAGGCCACTTCTTTGCAAGTCAGCGTCATTTGTTTATATTTCTTGAAATTTGTGGTAAGAATGCTTTATGAATTCATATGTTTAATCCCACTGCCAGAGTTAGATACTGCTATTGGGAAAAGTGAACGACGTGCCGGGAGCAGACATTGTTGAGTTCTCACATTGAACTGTATCTAACTGATGTATGTGGTCATAATTGTGTTTGAATATTATTGCATTAGAATATTAGTAAGCCTCCGTGTTCCATGAACACTGTTTAACATGCCTGAGGCATTTATATTTAAAAAAAGAAAAGAAGAGATAATCATATCAAAGGAAATGTGGTTACTCCACATTATTTTATTGAGGAAAACTATGTAAACGTACAGTGGCGTATCTGCCATAGGGACCTGAGGTGTGGTCACAGCAAGGTGGGAGTCATGTAAAATTAGGGGCGAGTAAACCTGTAATGCACGCGAGGCTGACCCCATAGCACCGTAGGAAAATAATAAATATAATAAGTGATCAGATATAAAAGGCCAGGGTGTCCTTTTGTTGCAGAGGTTTTATTTCCCGTTGCCAGACGGTAACGGGAAACCTACTGAGAGAAAATAAAGCCATCAAGTCTGCGACCATTCGTTTATGCTGTCAAAAGATAACGGGAGGAGCTTGGGCATTTGGAGAGATCGAGATTTTCTGCAACTTCATACCTTATTATCATTCTACAAGGAATCCAAGGTGATGTGTTAAGCATCTGGATATATCTGACACTTTCGTTTGAATAAACTCTGGTATTTCAAAATCATACTCAGGAAGTTTATGGGGTGTGAAGACACTACAGCCCCTCATACACAGTGACTCTCCCTCTTAGATGAATAAAGTGTAAGCTGTGAACATTCCAATAGGAAAGATATATATTGACTTTATAGTTATTGGGCTAATGTTCCACACATTTTTAGTTGATCTTTTCTGTAAACTATCTTGTCCTCATTTTCAAAGACCTGTCCAAAAGATATGGCTGGACAGGCAGATTAAATTGTACAGAAAAAATATTCATTTTAAAAGAAAAACTTAACCACTGGTTTTATTCACTTCCTCATGGAAAATTAAAGTGTTTTTGTGTTGTGTACCATCATTTCCTATCTCCCCTAGACACTAGGTACATCATACACTAGACACTAGGTACATCATACACCAGACACTAGAGCCAAAATAGTGACCGTGTGAGATATAGGGAGGTAGCGTTAGGTTCCCTGCACATAATTCATCATCATCATTTTAGAGTCAGGGGCCTACATGTGCTTGACCTCACACGGTTAATACAGACACGGATTTCATTCTTTTGTAGGATACTATCACAACCTCCCCAGCAAATCAGACTTTGCTACAGTAAGTGTAAACCTTTATTTTACAAATGTAAATTTAACATGTTTTCTTGCTAAGAGGTTATATATGAGGCTGGCAACCTCAACATATGAAAATAGTACAATCATAAACCACTACAGCAAGCGCTGGTGATTTCTTCTGGCTAGTCGTGCGGAAAACCGATAGCTGAGGTGACCCCAGACTCCGAATCGAACAGTGATGACTGATGATTACATCACATGTGTCTAAAGTGTTTAATATTTTGTGAGATATATGCACTTTTTTATGGTAACTCAGGCCACTCATTATTCGCGCTGTCCAGACACATTTTCCCAGTTAATACCCAGAGGAATAGGGTGAAATTTATTCATCTTCTCTCAACTACACTGTGCATTTGAGTTTTAATTCTTCTGAGAGATTAACATTTGGTGGGTTGACAACGAGAAAAGTGCGCCTGTTAATTGGCAATCAACAAATGTACTTAGCAGAGGCATTTGTTTCATATTTTTCCAAAAGTTCGTGGTTACAAGCCATCAGACGATTTGTGGTACTTACGCTGCTAGTGTGAAAAAAGAGCATCACCACTAACCGCCTACATTGGAAGAGTGTGTGGAGAGGTTCCCTCAGCATCACCATATTGATGAACCATAGCTGAAGGTCTCATCTTGAGTTAAGTTTTGTTGTAACAGACAACAGCAAAACAAGGACATTTATAGCGCCCGATCAAACCTCTATGAGGAAACTTGAATTTAAATTTCACCAATCTTTCCATATTTATTTTAACTTGTTGAAGACTAACTCACTTTTAAATTTGTTACATGTTATTTTAAACTTACTACTTACTTAGTCGTTCCCCTTCTACCTTGAGGTGCAGAGGTTTGGAAGAGAGAGCGCCAAACTATCCTATCGGCTGTCTTCCTCCTGGCCTGGTTCCATTCTAGTCCTCGGTCCTTCAAAGATTGTCTAATGTTGTCCTCCCAGCGGACTCTGGGTAGTCCTGGGGATCTGGATCCCTGGCTCTTTGTTTCCCATGCTTGCCGTGGTAGCCGATCTTCTTCCATTCTGCAGACATGGCCAAACCATCTTAGTTGGGACTGTTCTACTTGGATCTGCAGGGGTTCGGATTTTAGGCCTTGTTTTGTGTTGTTTCGTTGTTCACAACGATTTTGTTTACTTGTACTGATGTGATTACTTGGGTGGTTTGGTTATTTGTCATAAACTATTTACTGTACTTGGTTGATAGCTTTGTGAAGTGTTTTGTTGGTTTACTTACAGTATAATCTTTACTGATTGTACTTTGTGTGGATTATTGTAGTGTATTTTTAGTTATAAATCTAAAAAATGAGTGTCACAACTTGTTGGTATTTATTTACTACTGTTTAGTATTTTCAAAAAACAATCAAATAAAGCTTGATTACTTTTAATTATATACTTCACAATGTCTTAATCAACGCGGACTGCGCCTTCACTCAGTATAATCACTCATTTCTTTCTTGAGTGCGGGACTATATTGGAAAATACTCGCAGTATCTGGCTTTATGATTTTATATGAGATCATGTACGAGCTGTCCATTAAAAATGCAACATTAATAAATAACAAACATAAAAGAATAGAACATATTATCTGATATCTATATGTCAAGAACTTTACTACTAAGACACGAAGAACTACTATTAAATCACACAGCGGACAATAAGGTGGACCGCTGCCCTGACACACGATATATCCACAAGATCACATCAAATATATCTCTAATTAGTCATAGAGAAATAGTGAATACCAACTCAAACGACTGAACACCAAGATAGCATCACCAAACAAGAAATGAGTGAATACGTGCGGATTCTATAGACAAGCGACAGCACTATGATGAGAGGAATCGAGTATGATAACAGGTCGTCTTCACACACAACTAGATACGCGAAAGGCCGCACAT
Source organism: Oreohelix idahoensis (assembly GCA_024509875.1). Lineage (NCBI taxonomy): Eukaryota > Metazoa > Mollusca > Gastropoda > Stylommatophora > Oreohelicidae > Oreohelix > Oreohelix idahoensis. The sequence continues at coordinate 379,925 of JAMPIV010004897.1, forward strand.
AGTTTTTACGAGACTCACATTGCAGCCATTAACAGATGAGATCAAGCTAGCACAACACTAAATGATAGCCTTTTGCGAATGCAATTACGATAGAAGTGAGTTATCCTTTCGCGCGATAAAATGATCAACACCCTTAATTCTCGCGCGGGGCTATGCGAAACAAATAGTATGTAGCAAGGCATAACATGAACACCAACAGAAAGTAGATACGTACAACTTTGAGTCAATTAGCACAGTGTAGCACAGAGACTTGGTGCACTGAATCATCTTGACGCACCGAGAGACGCGACTACACTACTGTACACATGGCCATATGTGGAAGACAGCCCGATATTGAGATCTCATTGGAGAGGATCGCTGCTACCGAACTAAACTCGTCTATCCAGAAACGATAACGGACTAGCACCTTACAAGTGTAAATGGGATGAATCGACTGTATGCACCTAAGAGTAGCGTCCAGTTATGTCATGTACAACTAGAGAGTCACATGAGAGAGCGAGAATTTACAAGTGACTTGCTCATCACGTATCAGATAAAGTAGTCTAGAAATAATATGGACGATTGCGTAGAAAGTGATCTAGAGATATGACAGAGTTTCACACTCGAACTAGAGGTTTGATCTGTACGAAGCGCTGGACATCAAAAACGAGGGTCGAGCTATGTAGGATATTGACTGTTGAGCTGCTTGTGTAAACAAAACCTTGGTAGTGGCATGAGTGGACAATCTGCTAATAATCAGCTATGCGTTCTTCTGCGATTTAGATGTGTGGTCATAACGAGAAAAAAGGGGCCAACCAGCAGACGCGAGTGGCATAAGCATTCTCGCCACTACACTACTGTAAATGGTTGGCGCGATTTGTATCTATATGGCAATCAGACTACTTCGGATACTATAATCTCTGTCATCAGCTAGCAGCATGTAGAGTACCACAAAACCAGAGTTCAGGTGTTCAGGGGCGTGTGGGTTAACGCGAGAGGAGGGGAGAGGAGAAGGAGGGGGGGGAAAGCAGCGCGCGCGAGAGAGAGTGTAGAAAATAGAGAGAGAGACAAAGTGCATGTGGGTGGTAGAGTGTGGCGACACTACAACGTGACATTGTTGATGCCAATTAACATGCGCGCCTTATATCTGAGCGTGGAGACAACGACATAACTCTACACATAGTAACTGTAATACTCCAGACATATACTCTCATAGCGTACATATAAAGAAATTAACATAGGATATCTAATAACTCAGCGAATGACATCGTGTAGTGCGGTACAGATATGAAGAAAACAGACTGAATCAAATTTACAAAAACACTACTACTCGTAACTGGTACTGAACCAAGGGTAAACACATGGACAGCTGGACCATACAAAGCGAGAGAATAATAGTTGTGAGTCTCGTGATCCTACCTGGACTTTATTATTCAGTAATATACTACAGTATAATAACATTTTGAGAGTTTTACATAATTTTGAATATACTGGATCCTATCTAGACTTTATATGCAAGTAGAGATGGTAAACTGATTCGTTTCAAGGTCTCTGAGTCTTTGTGTAGTGTGTAATGGTGTTCATAAGAATCAAAGCTCATCGTATCTAATGCGCTTCATCACTACGCACACAATAAACGAATTGTGAGACAACAATGGACTCAGCGAGTAGGGAACGGCTAGTGTGGGAAACTTTCGAGTCACATTCTTTCATATGTTGAGTGGGCACATCGCATAAATAATAGGTTCAACGACAGATTGACATTTAATTTTCTTGTTGATACAAGCTTGTTTATAGGGCGAACTATGTGTTGATATATCTACAATTCTTTCGATTATGTTATTTTATATGCTGTATGAGCTTGCACATCAGTGATGCAATCTTGTAGATGTAGTAGATATCATTAATAGTCAATAAATCAACAGTGTAGGAGAGGTTTTGCGTAGTGAGGCTAAATGCAAATGACAGGGTAAAATATAAATGCACTAGACGAAATTGATCGCTTGATTCAGATACTTCGGAGATACAAGAGGCTATAGTCATCTAAGACAAAGGCATAATAAGACGCGATGTATGGGATCAGAACTCATGTTGAATATATTTGATCGATGTTAGGTGTAGCATGTGGGGTGTGATGGAAGGAGATGTTGGAGTCAGGGTGGTAAACAATAGCTGCTCAGTGTGGTATGTATCCCGTACGGAGCCTGCAATGTATTTGCGAGATAACAGACAAGAATAACTAATGAATGTATGAGTATATCAATTGAGTTGTCGTTATACAGGGGTGGGGAAGTTCACTTCTCCATATTTCTGATCATTGTGGTGGAGAGGCTACGCAAGTATGTCAGGAGAAGGGAACATCGACGACACAGTGCAGACGGGGGATAATTAAATAAGTGTCTTGGTCTAACTGCGGACAAGATAAGTATTACAGCTCTAAAGATGATATCAACAATGGTTTAACCACAGAGGTGAGCCTACACATTATGCAACATGTTACTAGTATACGCGAAACATGATAGTACAAGTACATGTACTTCCTTGGAATGTTACAAATAGTCGATCTAACACATGCTCATCTGAATCTAGAGCAGTAAGCAAAGTGCAAAACTGCGTGTTACTGATGTGCGGGAGCTGTGAGTGTAATTACAACAAACACTCCCCGTCGACGACCTCTCATCAATCGGAGTGAACGTAGGTCAGAATGAGATTTGAATGCGAGACTGCTAAACAGTTGCTTGTTGATATTTAACGATCTCGTAAAGATGATTAGGCGATTATGGAGAGCGTTAGATACATCATATTAGTGATATACACACGTGCGACACTCTGTAGTATGATACCTATGCATATTGGGTTCATCAAGTTGGAAAGAGAAAACTCTATCAAAATGAGATCTCTGCCTTCAAACGAAATGAGCGCCCAAGCTCGCTCTGGCAAAACGACTAGATCGTTTAGAATATATTCAAGTCAGAAAATGAACACGAAATAGGTGCCCTGATTAAGACGTGACTGATTACTATCTCTTTATAATCTAGTAGCTTTCCAGTTACAAAGCAACAAAAGCGACATACGTTGCAGAGCAGGGGATATTGCCCTTTACATCTGCAACGAGAAGGCTAATCTACATTCGAGCCATATTCTTCTAAGACATGCGCTCATCTAGTTTTTGGCTATTTATTGTTAATTATGATGAAAACCAGAACTAGACATCTTGGTGTGTCGGCAGACAGAATAACGTATCTCAAATGAAAGCACACAAAAAAGTGCAGGAGCTGTCAAAGCATACCACTGTGCATAAAGTGAAAATAAAACAAAAATGAATAGCTAAAAGAGTAGGCTGTATCACAATCATAGTATCATCTATGGCGAGTATCCACACAGCGATAACAATCCGATTGACTCTTATGATATGATTGATGTTTCGGCTTACTATAAACATTGACTATACACACGTGCTCTAAGTACTATATTGAATTCAAGCGCGCTGTTTTTATGTAGTCGGTCACTTATAAAAACCGGATGAAAAGAGCATATATAGAATAACATAACGGGAGATGATGTCATTTGAGCGAAGTATGCATTATAATAATACATTTCGCCACATAAATCATACAACCTTCCTTCTCCAGACTTCAAAAAAATAAAAGGTGGAGAACTATACTTTATTTTGTGTACACTTAGGTCAGAGAAATACTCAAAGAGAAGTCGGAGCGCGATAAAGCGGGGTCAATACTAAAGTAGATGGTCACGGTTTCTTCTGGGGAAAGCGTCGGGATACAACATTTCGTTATGACAAATTTTGAGAGCGCTCAGATAGACAAAACAAGAGTGATATTTTTATATTTTATTTAATATATGCAAGACTCTTCCTGTAGGTGAATAGAGAAGATACGCTCAAGCCGATGTAAGTAGGGCAAAACAATGGGAAAAATTTAGTCAGCAGATCAGATTGGTGGCTTATTCTTCTTTGGTACGAGTATGACGGTATGGTACGACACGACACACGGTAGTTCACGCGTCAGTTTCTTAATGTCGCTTGTCAGATCTAATCAACATGAGATATGCGTATGATCTAAGAGTGAAAGCCTTTTGAAGTATCTATTGTATTCTGAGCATTAAAGCAGCAATACTCTAAGCGTAAATATAGTTCGCTTTACAATAACAGGAAATATGTTTTACAAACTCCGTGATGTTGGAGTAAGCAGATTTCTATACTATTACAGTCTACATTCCTTTAGAAGTTCATGAGCTCAATCTGACAATGCGTATACCTAGCGAGATAGAAACAGTTAAACTCTACATGAACGATCCAGGTCTATATCTCTGGTATTTTTCGGCCGAGAGGGTAAGTACATCACGCGATAGACGCTGTCTATGCGATAATGAGACTAAATTTAGCACATCTTATCGCTGTGAGGATCTACATAGGAAACATCTACTGACACAAAAGATCTTACATAAATCAGTTACTCCCTTGATTACTAGCACAAGAGAATATATAAATGTTACAAGAACATTGCTACAATTACATAGACTATCTATATGCTTGTCCAGTCCACATATATAGGTTGTTAAAATAAAGAAGTAGCAATACACAGTATATTATTAATAAACATGTGGAGCTGATGATTAAACAGAGTATACACTATTAGGCGAGAGTCCGTCCTATTCACACGGAGATTGAACTTATATCGTCTTAGCCTCACTCTATATCTTAAATCATTCTCATCTCAACAAGACACAACGTAACAAAGAAGTACAACATAATGCGACGCAATTAGCGTGATTTTGTACTATCAAGGTAAAAGTTAGCAGACGATGCTAATCTCAGTGCACATCTATGAGTGAAATGCATACTCAAGTACTGTGTCACAGCAGGGCATCAATCATACAAGAGTTTAATAAATCAAGAGGTACAGAACATTAGAACGAGGACAACACAAGGAGAAATGTATGAGTGAGTGTGGGAGATTGGGGCATAGAGATTATCTTGAGTACATGTAACGTATCGCATAGCATATTAAATACCTGGAGGGACAGTCTCTAACTTGGGAATAAGTCTCGCCTTGTATCCGGAGTAAGATGATACATAGAGTTTAAAACTGAGATGAGTGGGGCTAATAATATGGCGGAGAAATGAAACAAGGAAGTCAATGGGCGGATCAATGACACAACTCACTTCACAATATATGCGATACAGATCCTGTGGAAATACAGTGCTGGGAATAAGGAGGGCTGCATGTGCTATGTGCGGAAATATGCGAGCGGTTAACATGAGGGATAGATAAGTCGCGGCTCGAAAGATGGTAAGGTGAAACGTTTGATAAGATTTGAGTATTAAACACGGAGATTGACTCAAGCCGGTTAGAAGCGTATGGCTTGGGGAGGGGGGGGGATAATGGCGAGGAACAGCGCACGGAGACAACTAATCTGTGAGTATTCTTATGAAGCGAGCATTGCATGATTGCCTCGTGCTTCCTGAGTGGAATTTTTACAGTGAGATCTTGAATTGCTACAGACAAGCGGTTGCAGCACACGAGTAGTGGAGGAAGAATGTGAGAATGAGTCGTTTTATGAGGCGCTTAAAAACAAAAAAAGCAAACCATGGAAAATGCGAGCAAACACAATAAAACTGAACGTTGAAGTGGCACAGGTGGGCGACTGTACAGTGAGGACAACAGAACAAGAAGTCCTATCAAGAAGTAGGTAAACTTAATTAGTAAAGTAATGGGAGTGTAATGACGAATGAGGAGTAGTGATGATATTCTCTAATCGACGATTTGGAGTTTCGGAGATGTCATGACATTGACATAGTGAGTCTATATCTTCAGGTATTAACTGCAACGCAATGATTTATGCAGCATTATTATTTAGGGGTCTAGGAAATCGGCTTATCTTATATAGGCGAACGTCGGATTTTTAGATAAATAGTGCGAGGTAATAGACATAGTGGGGGTCCATTGCAGAGGAGAATGACTGTCTGGTACGGGATTTTGGGAAAATAGATTGTTGTCACTTGAATCAGCACTATGTAAAAACATTGATTTAAGAACAACTCATTATCAGGACAGTCATTTGAAACATAAGTGATTCTCTTTCGGTAGTAGTATCTAGTGCGTGTCGATTAGTTGTGAAATAAAATAGAGTTGGAATGATTTTAGTAAAGGTGAGTCTAGAGAGTATTGATTACAGTCACGAAATTCTCAGGTGGAACGTGAGATATACGAGTGGTCGTCTGTATTTCAAGAGGATAACAGGTCCTATGGAGGATTATGAGACCGGACTGAGTTAAGATAAGAGAGGGGAGGTGGGATTATTGACATAGAAAGAAGACGCATCAGACTATAACTGTAAGCGTATGCACAGGGAAGTAATGTTTGTTAGTGTACATTTTAATGAGAATGAGGTTACCATACTGACAATTGATGGATGAGATGTGGAACAGAGATGTGTGGGGGAGTTGGGGATGGGATTTTTTGGTGATCACGCATAAAAGTTGGAGATTATAATCTTTCCTATATAGAAGATTCAATGTGATTTGTATTTTTGGTCAAGATATAGGTAGATATAAAGTATGCGAATGCATCCGAACGATGTGATAACCATTAGCAAACACTATCGAAGCGAATCACATGACGTAATTGTGGATGCGACATGATAAGTTATATGGGGCAATGGTGGGGTACGGATGATTATCGCTATAGGAGAAAGAACCTATCATTAGTATGCAAAGTTCACAAAATACTCTCTGAATAATAGCATGGAGAGGCGCGACCAAGTAGTGGCGATCTTGCTAAGGGACTAAGAGGATTTTAGGGGGAGATCGAACGTTCGACTGCTAGAAGTTAGGATCGGTGGGTGTCCTAGTAGAGCATTGAGAAGGGATTCGTTAGGTACGAATGAGAGCTGGTGGATGAATACGTAATCACAGATATTTGTAAGGAATGTTACTAAAGAGCAGTAAAATACGTCTTCTTAAACACATATTGCGGTATCATCAGGGTACTTTCGAGACGTCGAACTTTGAGGACCCTGAATTCGAAATGCGAAAGAATCGCTCGGTGCAGAGACAATATCGTAAAGTGATCTATCTACATCTCTACAGCGTTTCGGCGAGTCTATATAAGCGATGATAGAGACAGCTACATGAAGAGTACAAGGGATTTTATGGTGTGATTTTAGGAGAATCGAAATTAAGGAGATCTAGAGTATTAGTTTATTTTTACAGAGCTGTGGAATCGATGGTCTATACCATTTGTAAAGATAATACTCTATTCGCACTTACTAAGCATGAGAGAAGAGTTAGTAGTGGATACACACACGTCGAAGGAACTATGCGCTTTGACAAGGCGCGGGGTATGAGATGGTGATGGGAGTATATATAAGGAGTACTAGAGGTAACATTAAGTTTGTATGAATCAGATAGTTAGTGGACTATAGGTGGTGACCTATCATTAGGGAGTGAAATTTTGCCAGGGATGAGTTTGTTCATAAGATTGACAGGGTAGAGAAGCGTTGGCGCGTAATATGTTTCAGTCTAAATATGGTCTGTGACTGTAGTAGATAGTGACAGATTTGCGTTCGAGTTGGGTTTGCGCACCATTACGATTTGTCCAGGGTGAGGATGACAGAGGCCGAGGGACAAACATTGATACGCAAGATAGTCTGCGATGGGAAGAGTAATAAGTGAAGCCACTATGTGTATGGGAACAAGCTGACGGTGAGAGCTCAGGGGGGACAAGGATGGTCGAACTGAGGGTGAGGCTGGTGTTACAGGCTTGACAGTACATATATGGAACAGGAGCTCAGGGACATGGGACTACGAATAATAAGTCGCGGGTGAAGATGCAGCGAAGGTTGGGAGCGGAAAGCATGCGTCAGATGTTGCGCGGGAGAAGAGACTCATGATGCGAGTATACATATATATAATGTCCATAGGTGTACTTGCAAGTGTTATGTCTCGGCTTTTATGCCGAATGACAGGACATATATTATATAACTTGAAGGTAATGGAGTTGGAAAGTGTGATTATTATGCATTTTATCGAGGTAATAAAAAAATTTAAAACAACAAACAAAAACATACAAATACACACAAAGAACAAAAAAATTTATTCATCTCATCACACACACACAAACCATACACTATCCGACAGGATGAGGGAGCACTATATACTAGTTGGTCAAGGACGAGAGAGCGCAAGTCATAGCATGGGAAGCTAAGTAGTGGTAATATACTTTTATGCGTGCCGAGAAATGTGGGGGAACTGTATCAGATGTGAACACGTCATAGCTGGGTACTTAGATGTCGGTCCTTGACACATATTGGTAACTGGTGTTAGGTGTGCGAGAGTAGAGAATCATGGCACTAACATATTGACTGATGTTTAGAGGGACATCAGAGAACTGTGGGCGTAGCCGTAGCGGTCTTTATCATATTTATAGCTTGAAAAACATAGGGCTGTGTATATGGTCGAGTTTGGCTATGATGATGAGCATTGTGGACAATCTATGAGCAGAGAGGAGGTAAGTATTGCGTGAGTGTTGTACGTATGTGGTGCAGCGCATCTAGCGGCGAGGTATGTGAGTTGAATTCGGTGACACACTATTATTTATTTGCTATTCGCTGATTGATTACACGACGTGGCAGGATAGGGAAAGAGATGGCGTGAGGTGGACATATAAACAAAGTGGGCGTAACATTATGTGGGTCGCGTGTATGTGGATAGATCAGTCTGCTGCGATCGAGAAAAAATAGTATCATTAGTGTGTAGAGGACAAAAAATTACTGTCTAATGCGTGTGTTTCGAATTCAGAGTGATCATTTATATCAGCTATAATGGAGTAGGACAAGAGAAGACAATGCTGAGAGTAAAAACCTCTAGTGCGCTATTCTGAATTTCTAGTGACAGTAGTTAATCTACACAGGTGGCGTATAGTTACTGCGGGTTCAGTAGAAAAGAGGATGAATTATTGAGGATAAGCTATGACTCATGTCGGCGCGATTCTAGTAATCAGTAATATATATAGTTTGTGACTTGTAGGGGAGGAGTATGATATCTACTGAGACAGTAATAGTCTTGTTACAAATTTGCGTGTATACGATTAGGTTTATTGGAGTGCAGAGTTAGCGACATTGAACTGCACAGGTGCTTATGGGAGATGTAGACAGATGATACACAAAAGTGATATTGAGTGCATACGATATCACGTAGACACATTTGAAATCTATTCAGGCACACTCTTTAATTTTGGTGGAAAAACTCTCAAGAGAGATAAATGAACGCATAGTGGTGTTATTTGCATCTCAGATATGGTAGAAATCAGAGAACATTGCAGACATATTCTGATGGTGTTGATTTCTAGTTTTTGTAATATAGAGGTATTTGCGCGCTTAGGGGATAAGAGAGGTGAATATGAGCTGCGTCAGCAGAGCAGTAGTCGTTTTGAGTGCGGACACAGGAGTCTGAGACGACGACGGGTGGTGAGAAGTGCTGAGTGAGAGAAGAGTAAGTCGGGCTCTATGGAGGCGTGCACATAAGACACCTTGGGACAAAGGGGGACGGCGAATACTGATATCATTGGTGATGCCATTTTCTGAAACGGCCGAATAGGAGGAAGGTCGGTTGCAGGCCGTGTAGGAGCCAGATTGACTCGTGGTGAGTCCGCTTCTATATCTGGAGGACAGATCAGGCGGACATGACTATAGCATGAGTATCAATCCAAGATTTTCTATTTGTATCCTGATTCGGATCACCTTTCTTCGCAAGAACGAAGAATTTTTTTAAAGAAGGATCTTCTTCTTGCAATTTTATGAAAGAGTCACGAGTGATTACTAAGTGACTATCTTGGCTATCAACTTCATTATCACTATTCAGTGAAGTTTCGGGTGTTTGTAGAGCTTGTGCTCTTGTAACTACTGCATTTGTAGCTTGCATGTTATTATCTTCCCAAGCAGCAATCTGCTGTGGGGTACACTCCCTAACTCCGTGAATACGACCAATAATAAGGTCCGCAATAGGATTAGGTAAGAGACAAGCATGCACATCTCCAGTAAAGAAAGGAGTGGCAATGCGAATTACAGCAGTAGGATATTTTTCTAGAGTGCCGCCAAATGTGACACATTTAATAACCCTTCCTGTAGCACAAGATGGATCTACAAGCGATTGTCTAACACCAATAGTGGTGCATCCGGAATCGAAAAGTAGTGAGACCGGAGTATCATTAACAAGACCCTTATGTAGAATTAAAGAACCCCTCCCGTCATGCGCAACAGCAGCAGGAAGAGCGGGAAGTGGGTGACCACAACTCAAAGTAGATGGTACCCGGTTCGAATAAAGTACTGCATTGGGGGCATTTGTTTGCTCTCTCAAAGTCAAAAGCAGAACCAGTGACAGCGTCAAAGTTTTTACTATCAACAACATGATTACAGGCTCCCTCAGTTTCCTGTTGTACAGCATTAGCCTGCTGATATCTCTTTTTTTTGTGTTGAGATCTACCCCGACTATTATTACCTCTGAAGTTATCAAAGTTATTATTATCTCTGCAGTTATTATTGTCTCTATTGTAATTGTTATCCTGGTTCGAATTCCAGTTTCCACGATTACTATCATGTTCACATTGATGCGAACATCTATTTGTTTGGTTCTGAGGTCTTCGGCAGGAATAACCTCTATTACCATATCCTCTTTTGAAATGCCTATAATTATTAGGGTGATAGTAACGAGTACTATCAGGTTGTCTCCAATTCTTCGAAGAAGAATCACCATGAAATTGATTTCCATGATTTTGACAGAAATTACCGCTACTCTTTCTATCAAAATTTTGTTGGGCTCTACGAGCAAAGTTTTGACCATACGGAGCTGCCGAAGCAACTGGTAAACCTTCTTTCACCTTAGAGTTACCCATGGTTATGTGTGGGTGCGCAGTTACGTATTGGCAACAGAAATCTTCCATTTCTTTTATTGTTTTAGGTTTACGTTCATGAAGGAAAGCAAGGAAAGACTCATTGACAGACGACATGACTTTGTCTCTAAGTATTAAGTCCATAAGTCCTTCATAAGTTTTTTCCGTCTTAGATAGTTCAACCCATCGTGAGAAAGTAATGCGTATTCTTGCAATAAACTCGGAGAATTCAACTCCATTTTCAGGTAACATGTTTTTAAATTGTAGACGATAGCCGTCTTCGTTAAGCTGATATTTCTTTAACAAAGCGGCCCTGACAACCTCATAATTGTTCTTGTCAGGTTCATCCACCATATTTAATATACTTAGAGCTTTACCTGTCAGTATCCCTGATAAACTGATAAACATATTTTGCTTTGTCTATGTTATGAGCTGTACATGCTTGTTCAAATCTGTCCAGATAGAACATTATGTCATCACTGGAAGGACTAAATGTTGGTAACTTAATCTTAAAAGTATCATTATTAGCCTTACCAGAAGATGAACCCTTGTTTGAATCATTACCATTACTCATGCTTGTCAATTTCAATTTTTCCAACTCTAAAGCTAAGACCTTTTCTTCATGTTCCATTTTTGCTTTCTCTTTCCTCTCATCAGACTCTCTCTGTAATCTTCTTTCCTCAGCCTGAGCCTCTTTTTGAAGTCTTTCATTTTTCAGCTTCTTTTTCAAGTCTTTTATTTTCAGCCTCTTTTTCAAGTCTTTTATTCTCAGCCTCTTTTTCAAGTCTTTTATTCTCAGCCTCTTTTTCAAGTCTTTTATTCTCAGCTTCTAGCTGTAGCTGGAGTTTTCTTTCCTCAGCTTCTGATTCCCTTTTTTGTTTTTCCATTTCCATTTGGAATCTTTTTTCATCCACCTGCATCTGCAGTTTCTTTTGTTCAGCTTCCATATGCAGTTTCTTTTGTTCAGCTTCCATTGCTTTATCATATCGAGCAGTTGCAAATTCTTCTAACTTATCACCAGTCTTGCCAAGCAATTTACCCTGCTCAATAAAGTGCTCAAATGTAGACATGTTGTCTAACATATGAGTCCAAAACCTGAAATAATTAACTAATTTATTTCAAACCTAAGTGTAACAAGTCTTAATTAAGCACTTGTATATTCACATCACCTTATATTATCCCAGTCTCTGTGGGAAACAAGTCTCCAATCAAAGAACTTGTATATGAAATATCAGCACTCAATTCTTGATCATAAGTGCACTTCTCATTCAATAGTGCACGACACTATTCATCATTCATTTATCATCAGTGTAGTAGTAACAGTGCATTAGCATAGCCCATTAACTAATTACTATAACTGTAAACAATGACTATGTAAACACATGCAGAATGTAAACATTGAAAATGTAAACAATACAAACAATGTAAACAATAACAATGTAAACAATAACAAAGATCAGCAACAATACAAAAACTTTCGCAGAAATCAACTAAAAATAAAGCAGAAATTAATGAAATATCACAAAAAATGTGACGATATCTGCGATAGAATTAAACAAAATACATGACACCACAGTGTATAAACAAAAATGTTGTATGAAACTAAATTATAGACAAGAGTAGGCTAACAAATACAAACAAATCAAAACAAAACTAAAGAATGCGAAATAATAACGAAAACAATATTAAAACATGTCATCACAGCTAACATAAATAGCAACAGAAGTCGCTTAGCAAATTCCAGTATCGGAAATTTGCAAACCTTACAGAAAACGCTCACAATAGACGACCTCTATGACGTGGCATAATCTAACGGAGACACCACCCAACCGAGAACCCGCTGAAATATAAACATATAAATATACAAATAACATATAGACATATAACATATAGAATGAGATGATACACAGAAGACTCAGCAGAAGTATAAGGGCACATTTTACATACAAACAGGCCACTTAACTTATAGGCTTCCAATCGTCGAACAGCAGAAAAACGGATGTCAATCAAAGTCCTAAAGAGCGAAGCTCCAACGATGATGGCACATCTGAACTGCTTCCACTGCTAACACGATGGTACAAGAGCTTCTGAAGTACTGTGTGTTGAGTTGTTTCGGCACTTGACCTTCTAATCCAAAAGTAAGTTGATGGAAATCGGTACTTGGCCTTCTTCAGAAAACAACCCGTTTCAACCGGCACTTGACCTTCACAAAAACGACAGCACTGGAACCTTGACAGCAGCAACTTGCTTGACTTGCGTAAAAGATAACAGCAGTCCGAGTTATCCGGCAACATGTAACAACGCCGGGTACTGTCAAATTCTTGTTTTCCGTCAAAAAGTTGAAATTTTGACTTTTACCGGGCAACGCCGAGTACTTTGAAAATTTTGAAGATGTTGACTGTATTGAAGAATGTTAATTTCTTGAAGGATGCTGATGAATTCTTGTTGAAAATGAAGTGGGTAAGGGACCCCGTGTTTGCTAGTACCAGAATCAAACCAGCTTATGGCCACCAAATGATGCGTGATGCCATATGATGATGGATGGTATCCGCATGTCTGGTTTTGTGTAGTGTGTAGATGTGTTCAGTCAAAACAATGTTCATACAACAATAACAGGGCAATCCACATAGGCCGTCAGTAAACTCACGACGTATAAAGTCAATGAGTCTTGAAACAGCCGTTGACGTTTTTCTTCATTATTTATTGTGGACGCCACAGTGACAAAATGGTTACGCAAATGTGTAGGCACATCAAACAGTCATTATCACAGCAACATTCAATACAGCAATAGACGGTAGACAGCATTACAATGATGAGTCAGATGCATGTTATATTTCATAGTGCTGTAAATGTAGTCAGGTGGAAAACTCCATCCTTTTCTATAACAGCCAGGAGATAACCAGATGTATGAGATCAGTTCACTCTCCTTAATCTGACTTCAGCAAGACATACACGTCTGCCGAAGTATAAATAATGTCCACAAAAATATCCTCTAGATAATAAAGGTTTTCCAAACCTAATTCATTTAACAAAGTAGCAAGTAATGGTCCTTGGTACATGCATCAACCGATGCAGTACAATGCAGCGACATGTGAACTGGGAAAAAACATCTCGTGGCGACGACTTTCGGAGACAGGCTATGAATCGAAATCGCTCACGACCCAAAATCGATAGAGTTAATGAAAAAGTCAATTTACCTTGCTTTCATGGAATACACAGAAATATCACGCCTCCCGACATGTGGGAAAACATTAGAGGTATTATCTCGAATAAACGAAATATCCATTAAGAGGACTACACATCCCTGACAGAACAAAAAATAGCGGAGATCCCCTCTTCAACGAGGCATCTCTTTCGCCATTCCAAATCGCTCACTCCACTAGTCGTGGGCGGAAACCGATTGACCAAACAACAAGACAAGTCATGCGCAGTCCAGCGCAAAAATGACCACAGCTCAAACTTAACTGCATTCGATACCAACGCGAGAAGACAAATGCTTACCGAGAAAAATGACTATAAATTCCAAGCAGTTGTTGCCCTTGCGTTATAAAACAGACATTGAAACAAAACGATGTTGCGAGAATTTATCACGCAACAGTTATCAATTACACAAATAGTCCACTAAATGACCAAATTATAGCCATAATACTAAAGAGGATCCGACAGACTGTCAGGACAAGTCATGCCTGCTTTTTTTTTTATGGCATATTTTGAAAACAACTTTGTGGAAAGAAGGTACATGGAATTGGATTGGATAGTATTTAAAGCAAGGCGAAATATTATTGGCTGACCTAGATATACAAATATAGTTGGTAGTAGTAACGCATAGTGGTTTGAGATATTTTTTTTAAAGTTCATTCAAAAATAAGAGATGCTTGGTCCCATTGGCCAAAGGTTTTTACATTATAGGAAAAGTAGGCTGCTCGCTGCCATTTTTTCAAAATATTCTGAGGAGCAAGCAGCGATGAGCAGACTTGTGCTTTGTTTAAAATACTAATAACAGAAAGCAGTCTGAACAGGGGCAGTGCTGAAAGTGTGCCATATTCTATTGCCTATTCATCGTTACCTGTTTATATTTCCTTGATATGTGGTAAGATTGATTTTATTGACTTTTTAATTAAACAAGGGTTGGGTGTAAGAAAAGGCCATGTAAAAAGATTGTAATTAAATGGTTCCATGGCAGACTTAGGCATGGCCTAGATGTTGATCCATCATATAATGGACTATCCAAGAAGTTTAGAACTACAGGACTATATATGTGATGGTCATACAGGAGCATTACACCTATCTTATTGCATGGAAAAGATTACTGCTGGAATGACAGAGGCGTAGCAGCCATTAGGGAAAAGAAAAGAAAACTGGTACAATTTGTTCCATCAAACTAGAGTGGAGAAGATAGGTTGGTCAGAGAGAGCTGACCAAGTTCTTTATGTTGACTTTATTATTACATGTAACTTTGGAGAAATTAGTTTGATATTGAGACAGAAACATAACTTGCATTTACGGTGGTTTCTGCTGGCACTTGTCTGGTGCTGGTACTTGCTGATTGAGAAATTCTGCACGATTTCTAAGAGTCTCTGGTACCTGCTTATAGTAAAGAAGTTCAAGACCAGAGGAGACTGAGGTGTTTGGCCAAACCAACTACAACCGCTGTGATTCCAGGGTCCAGATAAGTCTTAGTATCTGGCCTGGGACAACTTATCAGTGACTAAAGAAAATCTCCTGTGTATACATAAACTGTCCTCCCAAAGGAATAAAATAAACATATATTTAACAAAAGAACTTTGGGATGATGACAATCCCCAACCTGCCTCCAAGTACCAGTTAGTTAAAATAGAGTAATTAACATCAAATTGAAAATTTGTAACAATGTACTATGGACATATTGTCTTTTGTACGTAAATATTTCTATATATATATGTAAATATATCTATCTATCTAAATTGATTCTCATTGAGAGGTAGTCCTGACCAAAACAACTTCAGGCTAAAAACCAATAAAGTTTAACAAAAGAAATTCTAAATATAAAATTTAACAACTGGAGTTAGTTGAGTTTATCATAGTACTTAGTATATGTATGTGTATGTTTTTGTATTGAGGTTCTTTAATATCACTCTTACATTACCCTAGACAATAAACATAGCTCTCAATCATACTAGGCCAAAATATAACTTAGAGTGAGATCGTAGGTGGTACCAGCAAGGTGCTCTGAAACACAGTTATCAAGTGTCTACATCAGGGACCTTCAGAGATTGACCTCACTCAAGTACAGCCTTACCATACACCAACCTTCTTAACATCAAAACCCACCACAAGCGGTATACAGCCATCTTCGTTTTCTTACCAACCTCTCTCTTGCTGAGGTATCCTCGATTTATGGCCTGAAAAAGTCTCCCAGCTGCTGCTTTTCGAGTGGCCAACTCTTCTTTGATGCCTCCATTTCGGTCTATAATAGCTCCGAGATATTTTAAGTGGTCGATCTGCCCCAGGACCTGTTCTCCCAGCTTAATCTGATGTCTTCTTTCTTCTCGTGATATCACCATGGATTTTGTTTTAGAGCTGCTTATGACCATCCCTCTCTTATCCAGCTCTTCCTTCCAGACTTGCAGGTTGGATTTGAGATGTGCCTCTGATTTAGCAATCAGGGCAACATCATCAGCAAATGCCAGCTCTGAAATACAGACCTGTCTCATCTTCCAGTACCCCACTGAATACTTTCCTGTTCTCTCCTTACATGCCTTGATAACATCGTCCACGAGGAGTATGAAAAGATAAGGTGACAGGATATCATCTTGTTTTACACCAGTGGTGACCCTGAACTCTTCAGACGTATGGTTTTCTGTCCTCACATAATTTCTGCAAGACTTGTAGAAGCTCTGTATAGCTTGAATCAGAGGTGCTGGAATGTTCTTCCTTGCCAAACAGTCCCAAAGTTTGCTCCAGGGGACCCTGTCAAATGCCTTTTCCAGAGCTATGAAACAAAGATGGATCTCTTATACTCAAGGGCCTTTTCACTCAGCTGTCTGAGTGTGAAGATTAGGTCTTGAGTACTTCAGTTATCTCGGAATCCGCACTGGACCTCATCTAATTGTGGCTTAGCTAGGCGTCGGAGTCTCTGCTCTACGATTCTAGAGTAGATTTTACCAGGGACGCTGAGAAGGGATATGCCTCTATGGTTTCCACATTGTCGATTGTCATCCTTTTTGAAAACTGGTGTTATGATGGCAATCTCCCAATCATTTGGTATGGTCTTGTTGCACCACGCTGCCTGTATGACCCTTAAGAGTAATAGGTCGCCTGATGCTCCCATGTACTTAACCATTTCTGGTGTTATACCATCATGCCCTGCTGCTTTGACCATCTTGATTTTCTCCAGTGCTGCCTTCAGTTCTTCCATCTTTATGTCATCTTCATCACCATTGGTTTCCTCTTCTGTGCTAGTGGTTATCATTTCTGATGCTTGACCTTGCTCACCATCAAGGAGTTCTGAAAAATATTCTTTCCATCTTTCCATTACTTCCTTCGGGGCAGTAAGCAATTTGCCTTGCTTGTCCTTTATAAATTTGAGAGGGCATTGTTTTTCCTTCCTCATGTTCTTTAGGGTCTTATAGAACAATTTCTGGTTTTCTTGCGCATCTTTTTCTAGCTTTTCTCCAAATTCTTCCCAGGACTTCTGTTTTGCCGCTAGCACCTTTGTCACCGTTTGGTTATACAGCGTAAGATACGCTGCAGTTTAAGTCAGTTGAACAGTTATTTGGGGTTAACAAGATGAAAGAGTATATAAAAATGGGTTAGAAAATCAGAATAATCTAAGTGATAACTTATTTGTTCTTAACATGGGAGATAAAAGAATGAAAATGTAGTGTTTTTTGTAAGGGAGGGAACCTTTTTAGACCTTAAAGTAATCTAAGTATATATCATTAGAGTTTACCAAATTTGCATATCAGACTAGTTTTAGTAAAGAGATAGAAGGATTAATGAAACTAAGGTAAAAAGTGCTAAGGGGAATAACTATGAATATTAACGCCCTTTACAAGTTTAGTGAGTTAGGATAGGGAACCGCACGTGAAAAGTGGGCGAAATGTAAACAGTTATGTAGCACAGTTCACGGGGTGACAGCATAGAATTAAGCGTGGCGATAGGTGAGTGAACTGAACAACGGACCAATCGTATTAACTAAAACAACTTTGGACCATCAGATAGGAAATTGAAGGACGAAAGGAGATCAGTCCAGATATTGACGCGCTACTGAGCGGTCATGTTTACAGAGTCCTACCAGAGAAGTTGACGGAGCAAGTCCAGGTTTGCTGGGCTCTCGTGTTTTCATTTTGGACTTAGGTATTTTTTCCAGGATTTTGTGTTGGCTTAGCTATTCGTTAGCTAGGCTAACTTTGTGACTGTGTTTGTACTAATTTGGTTGTATAACCAAGAAGTAAAAATAAGAAAAATGTCAGCACCTATTGTGCCAATAATTGAAATTAATGCAGAGGAGGATCTGGAAGGAGGAGTCCTTCATAAACCAGGGACACTAGTAATTACGGTAACCGGCCCACAGGCCAATAGAGCGTCTTATTCGTTATTGGCGAGTATCCTGGCAGGGCCTGCAGGGGTAGGTCTGAGTGGCATTGCCACATTATACAGGTTTTCGGGACCCTTTAGGTGGTACGCCACTCTGACTGCGGCAGCGCAGATCAAACATTATCAAGGCCTACATGGCAAGAATCTAGAGTGGACCAATCCACAAATGACTGTGCACATTGAGCACCTGGACAAGGAAACGTCCAAGGGTATCCTGCACTGGATACCACCAACGATGAAAGCAGAGGCGGTGAGGAGGATCGCTGCGGAAGTGACTGGCGATAAGAATGCTGAAGTCAGCAGAATTAAGACGGCATATGACATGTGGAACTTTTCCTATAGGCCGTCCAAGCATCAAGTGCCGCACTTCGCGCATCTGAAGATGTCGGAGGACAAAATACAGCGAATATGGGTGGCCTTGCCCGGGCGCAGAATTCAATGTGCGATATGTGGGCTTGATACGCACTGGGTCAGCCAGTGCCCAAAAAAGCGGGCGGCCCCCACTCAGGCCAAGCAAGCAAGACAAGATGAGGCAGTGGCAGACAAAACTCCAGCGGAGCAGAGTAGGGCAACTGACTCCCTCGCCCCAGAAAATACTGAATCAGAGTCCGAAAATGAGAAGAACACAGAAGTAGAATTTACAGATGTGCTTTCTAGAAGGAATGAGAAGAACAGGAAGAGGATGTTATTGCAGGCAACAAGGGCCGTTAAATCGAAGGAGGTAAGGCTAAACAGTAGCAGGTCGCCGGTGAAACACTCCCCCAGCAAGAAAGCCCTGCCCCTATCGCCCAGGGCGTCGACATCAGAACCTTCCCCTAGAGCGTGTCAACACCAACAATTGATGAGCCGAATCAAACAGAGTCCGAAGATAAAGAGTACCCCGATATGACAGGGGCTTTTCAGATGGAAGAAGAGGCGGCGCCAGAGGAACCCCACCCCAACTGGGCGAGTATGACCGAGGACATAGACTCGATGATGTCACAAGCAAGTATATATATAGACGGGCAGGAGTTTGAACCTGTTAGCGCATGAGCTTACACCCACGAGTCCTTTCTCCCTGCGCTGGGACCCAGCGTAAGATGTCCGGCGTCAAGCGAGTAAGATGTGTGTGCTCCAGATGGCAGTTGACGAATGGTGCATGTGAGGTCAAGATGCACCCCGTGGTCATCCCCCCCTGTGAGTGTACTGACGTGGTGAACAAAATAATACCAGTGTGTGGGAGAAGACACTCTTTCCAGTCGGCAAGAAAGAAAGAAAGAAAGAAATTCGGAAAAAACAATGTAAATTTAAAAGTAAATGATATAAATAACTATAGTTTAGGTGCTTTTTTACAGTGTATTTTAAGAGTTGTGTTGATTGTAAATAGTTTTTTGATATTTAGTTTGTTCGCAAATACACACACTTAAGCATGCGCACAGTTTCCTTTAAGCAGACAACTCCCCCCCGTACTAGGGTGGAAGTTTTAGGCGACGCGGTTTCATCTGCGTCGAGCCTGAATAATCATAACAGAACGGATAGTCAGCCCCAGATCACTATTCCGTCAGACAGTCATGTAACTAGGTTAGCAGGTCAGCCCCTATGCACCGCTTCACCAAGCAATGTAAACAGAAATGTGTCGAGTGGCCTAGTTACGACAGAAAGCGGTCAGCCTACGGTCACCGCTATGCTGTGCAAACCATGTGCAATAAATGACCAGATTATCACTTTGCCCACTACAGCCTTTAAAACACACGATAAATTACCAACTAGCGTTTTATTGAGCAACTCACCTGTAGCGAGTAGCCAGCCTCAGACCACTACTCAGCTTTGTAACCTAAAAAGGACAGACGGTTCGCAAGCCCCCGTTTTGTCAAATAGTTTAGATATGACAGGTGGCCACTCTGCCACTTTGCCATGTAGACAGTTTGTGACAAGTGGCCAACCCTCAGATACCACTCTGTCAAGCAGCCTAGTTGTTATATCCCTCAATGTCAACGGCTTGAGGAATAAACTGGAGCACGTTATCAAACTGATTAAAAAAGAGAAACCCGACTTTTTGTTCTTGCAACAAACGGGGATTACTTCTAGGTATCATGCCGACCAGATAGTAACTAGATTAGGACTGAAACATGGTTGGTTCGCCCGGGGCACCTGCCATGGGGGTACTGCCATCCTCCAGATAAATGAAGATTGGGAAGCAGTACATTATAGAACAGACAATTGTGGCAGAATTGTCATTATACAAATACAAAACAAACACAATAAACATGACACGCACACACTTATCAATATATACGCACCCGCACTATACACTGACCAACCCAAATTTTATGACGGACTGTATGACACTATAGATAAACACTACAAAGGGACTAGAATAGTGTTAGGGGGGATTTTAACTGTGTTTTGACTAGTATGGACAGTAGTTCCTTGGGCCCCGTATCCCAGAGAAAGAAAATTCAAATCCCCCTATCAATACGACATTTACAACCCATCCTTGACAAACATGACCTAGTGGACGTATACAGAAAACTACAACCAAACACACAAGCTTTCACATTTCACGACAAGACAAACCCTTATTTTAGACAGGCCTCAAGACTGGACAGAATATACGCAACAAACAGTTACAATATACATAAAACTTACCATATAAAAACACGCTTAAATTTACAGACCATCAAGCAGTATACACAGTTTTAAGTACGGGGCACACATATACAAAATTAAAGAGATCCCCACATTGGAAATTCAACAATAATTTGCTAACAAACACTTTCTTCACAGACACAATAACACAACTCATTCAGGGTTACACACAGGATATCCCCAATAACAACATTGCAGAATATTGGGACCTGTTAAAAAACACAATAAGGGATAGAACACAGATTTTAGCAACAACAATACACAGGGCTTTTAAGAGGGAACAAAATATATTAGAAGACGCAATAAGTTTAACAAAGCAGATAGACAAATCTAACCCACACATTCATTCTTTAGAAGAGCAGTTAGACCTGTACAAACAACACACATACCAAGGAGCTCTCCTTAGGTCAAAATTAAATACTATTACACAAGAAACACCCAGTAGACAATATTTAGCGATTGAACAAAATGTACAACACAGTAGACAGATTCACGAAATATTTGATATGAATGGGAAACAACAGACAGAAGACACTAATATTAGACACGCCTTTTTTGAATACTACACAAAACTATACACTAAAGAACCAACGACCGTAAACACACAGGATAAATTTTTACACTACACAAAACGTTTAAGTGATGATTAGAGCAAAACATTGGATGAAATTTTAACTTTAGAAAACTTAAGGGAAGCGATTAGTACTTTCCAGAAAAATAAATCACCCGGCCCAGATGGGTTAACGGCAGAATTTTACTTCTTCTTTTTCCCACTTTTAGGCCCCCTTTTAATTAAAGTGTTTGAGGAAGCCTTCCAGAAAGGAGAGCTTCCAAATAGTCTAAATGAATCTTTTATTACTTTAATACCTAAAGATAATGCTGACAGAAAGTCAATCAAAAATTACAGGCCTATTTCGCTTTTAAATACTGATTATAAAATTTTGGCCAAAGCTCTCACTCTGAAGCTTAAATTATTCATGAAAAATTTGGTACATCCTGACCAACAATGTAGCGTACATGGTAGGAACATTTGTAGACATACACATTTCATAAGGGATTTCATTACATACACGCATGATAGACAGTGTCAAAGCGCAATACTATCACTAGATCAGGAAAAAGCCTTTGACAGGGTATCACATTCCTTTCTACACAAAACTTTACAAGCAAACAACATAGGTACTTATTTTAGAACATGGATAGAGATCTTATATAAAAAAACCCACAGTAGAATATTAATTAATCACAGTTTAAGTGACCCAGTTAGGCTGACACGATCAGTGAGACAAGGCTGCCCTTTGTCTCCACTGTTATACGTTTTAACACTAGAACCAGTGCTGGAAAGAATAAGACAAGATGTAAACATCACGGGGACTTTTGTACCCGGGCAGGGGGAAAGAAAATCATTAGCGTACGCTGATGATACTCTATTCCTTCCAGCAACTGTAGATTCCATAAGAAAGATATTAGAAACCTTTACAGAGTTTGGATACGCTAACGAATCCAAACTAAATATTCAAAAATCTAGTTTAATGGGATTAGGTAAATGGGCTAATAAGACAGATTTCCCCTTTCAGTTAACGCAAGTTAACAGAATCAAAATTTATGGGATAAATTATTCTTGCAACCCCCACGACCCTAATACAGAGACATGGGTAAAGTTAGTAGATAAAATTCAAAACATGTTAGAGAAATATAAATACAAGACAGCTACTATTTTTGGGAGAAGTGTCATAGTGAACTGTTTCATTATGCCTAAAATAATATATATAGCAAATATTCAGATTGTGCCAAAGTCAGTGGTAACTAAAATAAATGTATTAATTAGGAATTTCATTTTTAAAAGCACCTTTAAAAGCATCAAACATTTAACCCTAATACAGCCCAAACATAAAGGGGGGATAGCCTTACAAGACATTAGCACTAAGATTAAAGCTTTAAGGATTAAATATATAGGGGAGATAATTAAAAACCCAAGCTTGTACCCCCTAGCACATTACTACATCGGACTTAGGCTAATTAAGTTACACAAACTACTAGAAAACAACCAACCACATTCCTTTGACACCCCACCACCTTTTTATAGGATATGCATAGAAAATCTAAAAGGAAACGAACAATTAGTGAAACAAGACACCAAACTCATATATATAAATTACTAGTTGCAGCACAGGAACCCTATTTGGGCACACGGATTAAACGAGGGTACAACCTTTTCATAACAGACTACACACAAAGCTTCACAAACATCCATGCAATAGACATCAAGCCACAAGCCAAACAAGTTACATTTAGGTTACTGTACGGTTTAACACCTACCATGAGTAAGCATTCAGCAATGAAAACAGGCAAGGCGCCACCAAGGTGTAAACTGTGCAGTAACAATACAATAGAAACAGAGGACCACTTGTTCTACTCATGTAGGACAGTGGTCCCTACATTAAACAAACTAAGAACACTGATAGCTTCCAAAACAACACGACCACTCAACATGTACCAAGCGGTCATGTTGAATACTTTACCTACATTACCGAGACAGACAGAACTTAAATTGTTAACTCTATTAGCTGAATTTAGATATTTAGTGTGGACATGTAGGAATAGGGCAGTACATGACGGCATACATTACGACAGTAGAATTTTTTCACAGATATATGAACAAGTAACACATAACATAACAGAACAAATTTGAATTCTTTTTTGATTGTTTAAATAAATATTTGACCTTTTGGTCATTATACAAAGCAGGCAGCTTTGTTTGTAAATATTATAAATGTAAATACTCCATCACATATGTCTTCATTAATCATTTCATGGTAGGGGGTCACCACCCCTTTGTTGATGTATCATTAATCATTTCATTGTTCAACTGTTTTCGAATATTGACTTGTAATATATTGGGGGGGGGGGGGGGGGGGGGGGGGTGGGTGGGGGGGGGGGGGGGGGGGGGGGGGGGGGGGGGGGGGGGGGGGGGGGGGGGGGGCGGGTTTCTTTATTGATGTGATATTTGTAAAAATTTCTGTACATAATATTGTTATACTGACCTGAATAAAGGTATTTTAAAAAATAAAAAAAAAGGACATTGGTGTTTTTTTCCAGGACTTGTGTGTGTTAGTTAGGCGTTAGCCTAGCTAACTTTTGTGACTTTGTTTTTTTGCTTTCCAAATTTGGTTGTCAGGGCCAAGAAAGGAAGGAAATATTTAAAAAATGTCTGCACCATTGTGCCAATTTTTACTTTGAATATGGAGAAAGATTTAGAAGGAGGTGAGCTGCACAAAAAAGGAACACTTGGTTATTACTGTCACAGGGCCGCAGGCCAAACAGGGCCTCATATTCTTTAATAACCAGTATATACTGGCTGGACCAGCGGAGTTGGCCTGAGTGGCATTGCCACACTTTACCGTTTTGCGACCCATTTAAGTGGTTTGCTACACTGACAGCAGCGGCCCACAAATGCAACATTAAGGGCCTACATGGCAAAAAAGGACTTGAGTGGACCAACCCACAATGTCTGTTTTACATAGAACACTTGGATAAGGAAAGTCCAAGGGACATGCTGCACTGGATGCCCCCACGATTAAAGGCAGTAAGAGGGGTGCAGCGACTATCAGCAGAAGTATCGGGGGACAAAGACGCAGAAGTTTATAGAGTAAAAAAACCGCCCACGATAATGTGGAACTTTCTCATACAAGCCTTCCGCACACCAAATACCCACTTTGTTCACTTTGGAAGCTGCAGAGGAAAAGTTTTGAGGGTGTGGGTGGGCCCTGCCCGGACGGAGGATTCAGTTGCTATGTGGGCAGGATGACCACTGGGTCAGCCAATGCCCCATGAAGAGAGGGGCCCCCACCAACCAAGCCAAAAACAAGAGGGAAGAAGAGGCGGTGTCAAACAAAACACCAGCGGAATTAAATAGCCGGGAAGAGAGGCCTGCCCAGAAAAGCCCAGCAGAGGGGAGCCTGAAGTAGAGAGCACCCGGGCCGAATTGAAGAAAAATGAACCAGACTTTCACATGTGCTCTCCTTTGAACTAAACAGGAAAAACTTTCGTTCCAGGCAAGGGCCGGTTAAACAAGGAGGTGAACTTTTACGCCAGCAGCAAGTCGCCTGGTAAACCTCCCCCAGTAGGAAAGCCCTACCCGCCATCACCAAGGGCCTACTCAGAACCCTCACCCCGAGCAAGAAGACGCCCCGACACCTTAGGTCGACTGAAAAAAGAACCCAGCCCATAAGAGGATCACCCAAGGAAATTCCAGAGGCGCCAAGTCGAAGATGAAATACTCAGAGTTCCCAGGGCAGCACAGCAGAAAGATGATGACAGTCCTTTTGGAAGGGGTCTTGAGCCCAGCAAGCCTGGGCGGCGGACGGGACAAACCTTTTGATGACGAGAACTTCATGAGTGTGTCCGATTTTCTTCGCCTGCACTGGGGCCCAGTTTATAGTATCAAGTTTCAAGCTTTGAGCAGGTGAGACGAGCGAGAGGGTTTATGACGAACGGTGTATGTGAAGGACGCCGGAGCTTAAAGTTCGTACTCTCCCTGCACTTGAGCCTGTGCAAACCTGACCATTAGACCGCCAGTTTCAAGGGAAGATTGCCCCCTCAAACAGACCCAAGTACAGAAGTAAAAGGGAAATAAATAAAAATAATGTATTTTAATGAAAGTAAAGTATGCCAACACCCATAGTTTAGGTGTGGTGTTAAAATGTTTTATTATGAGTTGTGATATTGTAAATAGTTTTTTGATAATTAGTAGTTTTTCCACAAATACACACATTTTAAACATGCGCACAGTTTCATTTAAGCAGTCAACCCCCCTCCCCCCTACTGGGGTGAGTGTGTTAGGCGACGCGGTTTCATCTGCGTCGAGCCTAAATAATCATAGCAGAACGGATAGTCAACCCCAGATCACTATTCCGTCAGGCAGTCATGTAACTAGGTTAGCAGGTCAGCCCCTATGCACCGCTTCGTCGAGAAATGCAAACATGAATGTGTCGAGTGACCTAGTTACGACAGAAAGCGGTCAGCCGACCGGCACCGCTATGCTGTGTAAACCATGTGTAACAAATGACCAGTTTACTACTTTGCCTCCTAAAATCATTAAAACACAAAATAAACCATCAACTAGTGTTCTACTGAGTAACTCACCTGTAGCGAGTAGCCAGCCTCAGATCACTACTCAGCTTTGTAATTCTACAGACGGTTCGCAAGCCCCCGTTTTGTCAAATAGTTTAGATATGGCAAGTGGCCACTCTGCCACTTTGCCATGTAGACAGTTTATAGAGAGTGGCCAACCTCAGCCTACCACTCCGACATGCAGTCTAGTGATAATATCTCTCAATATCAATGGTTTGAGAAATAAGCTGGACCATGTAATTAAACTAATGAAAAGAGAGAAACCCGACTTTTTGTTCTTGCAACAAACGGGGATTACTTCTAGGTATCATGCCGACCAGATAGTAACTAGATTAGGACTGAAACATGGTTGGTTCGCCCGGGGCACCTGCCATGGGGGTACTGCCATCCTCCAGATAAATGAAGATTGGGAAGCAGTACATTATAGAACAGACAATTGTGGCAGAATTGTCATTATACAAATACAAAACAAACAAAATAAACATGACACGCACACACTTATCAATATATACGCACCCGCACTATACACTGACCAACCTAAATTTTACGACGGACTGTATGACACTATAGATAAGCATTACAAAGGGACTAGAATAGTGTTAGGGGGGGATTTTAACTGTGTTTTGGCCGATTTAGACAGTAATTCCTTTGGACCTGTATCCCAGAGAAAGAAAATTCAAATCCCCCTATCAATACGACATTTACAACCCATCCTTGACAAACATGACCTAGTAGACGTTTACAGAAAACTACAACCGAACACACAAGCTTTCACATTTCATGACAAGACAAACCCATATTTTAGACAGGCCTCAAGACTAGACAGAATATACGCAACAAACAGTTACAATATACACAAAACTCACCACATAAAAAACACGCTTAAATTCACAGATCACGAAGCAGTATACACAATTTTAAGTACGGGGCACACATATACAAAATTAAAGAGATCCCCACATTGGAAATTCAACAATAATCTGCTAACAAATACTTTCTTCACAGACACAATAACACAACTCATTCAGGGTTACACACAGGATATCCCCAATAACAACATTGCAGAATATTGGGACCTGTTAAAAAACACAATAAGGGATAGAACACAGACTTTAGCAACAACAATACACAGGGCTTTTAAGAGGGAACAAAATATATTAGAAGACGCAATAAATTTAACAAAGCAGATAGACAAATCTAACCCACACATTCATTCTTTAGAAGAGCAATTAGACTTGTACAAACAACACACATACCAAGGAGCTCTCCTTAGATCAAAATTAAATACTATTACACAAGAAACACCCAGTAGACAATATTTAGCGATTGAACAAAACGTACAACACAATAGACAAATTCACGAAATACTTGACATGAATGGAAAGCATCAGACAGAAGATACTAATATTAGACACGCTTTTTTTGAATACTACACACATTTATACACTAAAGAACCAACTAATGTAAACACACAGGATAAATTTCTACATTACACAAAACGTTTAAGTGATGATGAGAGCAAGAAATTAGACGAAACTTTAACTTTAGAAAACTTAAGGGAAGCAATTAGTACTTTCCAGAAAAATAAATCACCCGGCCCAGATGGGTTAACGGCAGAATTTTACTTCTTCTTTTTCCCACTTTTAGGCCCCCTTTTAATTAAAGTGTTTGAGGAAGCCTTCCAGAAAGGAGAGCTTCCAAATAGTTTAAATGAATCCTTTATCACATTAATACCTAAAGATAATGCTGACAGAAAGTCAATCAAAAATTACAGGCCTATTTCGCTTTTAAATACTGATTACAAAATTTTGGCCAAAGCTCTCACTCTGAAGCTTAAATTATTCATGAAAAATTTGGTACATCCTGACCAACAATGTAGTGTACATGGTAGGAACATTTGTAGACATACACACTTCATAAGGGATTTCATTACATACACGCATGATAGACAGTGTCAAAGTGCAATACTATCACTAGATCAGGAAAAAGCCTTTGACAGGGTATCACATTCCTTTCTACACAAAACTTTACAAGCAAACAACATAGGTACTTATTTTAGAACTTGGATAGAGATTTTATATAAAAAACCCCACAGTAGAATACTAATTAATCATAGTTTAAGTGACCCAGTTAGGCTGACACGATCAGTGAGACAAGGCTGCCCTTTGTCTCCCCTGTTATACGTTTTAACACTAGAACC
Organism: Oreohelix idahoensis; assembly: GCA_024509875.1. Taxonomy (NCBI): domain Eukaryota; kingdom Metazoa; phylum Mollusca; class Gastropoda; order Stylommatophora; family Oreohelicidae; genus Oreohelix; species Oreohelix idahoensis. The sequence goes on from JAMPIV010004897.1 coordinate 408,350, forward strand.
AGTGCTGGAAAGAATAAGACAAGATGTAAACATCACGGGGACTTTTGTACCCGGGCAGGGGGAAAGAAAATCATTAGCGTACGCTGATGATACTCTATTCCTTCCAGCAACTGTAGATTCCATAAGAAAGATATTAGAAACCTTTACAGAGTTTGGATACGCTAACGAATCCAAACTAAATATTCAAAAATCTAGTTTAATGGGATTAGGTAAATGGGCTAATAAGACAGATTTCCCCTTTCAGTTAACGCAAGTTAACAGAATCAAAATTTATGGGATAAATTATTCTTGCAACCCCCACGACCCTAATACAGAGACATGGGTAAAGTTAGTAGATAAAATTCAAAACATGTTAGAGAAATATAAATACAAGACAGCTACTATTTTTGGGAGAAGTGTCATAGTGAACTGTTTCATTATGCCTAAAATAATATATACAGCAAATATTCAGATTGTGCCAAAGTCAGTGGTAACTAAAATAAATGTATTAATTAGGAATTTCATTTTTAAAAGCACCTTTAAAAGCATCAAACATTTAACCCTAATACAGCCCAAACATAAAGGGGGGATAGCCTTACAAGACATTAGCACTAAGATTAAAGCTTTAAGGATTAAATATATAGGGGAGATAATTAAAAACCCATGCTTGTACCCCCTAGCACATTACTACATCGGACTTAGGCTAATTAAGTTACACAAACTAGAAAACAACCAACCACATTCCTTTGACACCCCACCACCTTTTTATAGGATATGCATAGAAAATCTAAAAGGAAACGAACAATTAGTGAAACAAGACACCAAACTCATATATAAATTACTAGTTGCAGCACAGGAACCCTATTTAGGCACACGGATTAAACGAGGGTACAACCTTTTCATAACAGACTACACACAAAGCTTCTCGAACATTCATGCAATAGACATCAAGCCACAAGCCAAACAAGTTACATTTAGGTTACTGTACGGTTTAACACCTATCATGAGTAAGCATTCAGCAATGAAAGCAGGCAAGGCGCCACCAAGGTGTAAACTGTGCAGTAACAACGCAATAGAAACAGAGGACCACTTGTACTACACATGTAGGACAGTGGTCCCTACATTAAACAAACTAAGAACACTGATAGCTTCCAAAACACCAGGATCACTCAACATGTACCAAGCGGTCATGTTGAATACTTTACCTACATTACAGAGACAGACAGAACTTAAATTGTTAACTCTATTAGCTGAATTTAGATATTTAGTGTGGATATG
>JAMPIV010004898.1:600000-855000 GCA_024509875.1 Oreohelix idahoensis
GTTTCTGCCTTATGCGCCGTGTTTGGTGCTTAAAGAATTTATTATTATTATTATTATTCATATCCCACATTTATGTTTCAAAACTTGCTCAGTTACCTTTTGCACAGCCTTTCCCACATATCCATTCTCAGTCTAAGTCACTCACTATTTTCTTCATCAAATCTATATGATCCACTAATAGAAGTGCAGACTTCTCTAACGAAGTAATGGCACCAGGCAGAAATCCAAAATTTGACATTATGTAGGAACATTTACCAGCAGCATTTGTTTTTAGAGGTTTAGTGGAAATGATTAAACAGTATGGGAAAAATAGTGAAGTAATGTGTAAAAAAGAAACAATAAATAAGAAAACACTAAAAAATGCCAATTTTTTTTTTTTTGTTGAAAATACTAAGATATGCAAAATAACGACAGACAAAAGAACAAAAATGCTGTAAAATGACAGAAAAATCTAAAATAAAAAGCCTTAACATGCAAAAAATAGTGCCTTAACAAAGGCTCTTAAATCAGCTTAATTTTTTTATGAAACACATTTATATTCAACTGAGCAACATTTTGGTTAAGCCAACAAAAAAGAAAAAAAAATCATCAAAATCCTAGCCCTAACATATATTCATTAATGCTTTTTCTTCTGATTACTTCCTTTTGAAATGGACAGATAGATTATGTCCCTCATGCAATCATTAAAAGCAATACAGATATTGTTAATAATGTTTTTTCTGTGTCAGGGACAAACATGCACTTAAAAATATTTTGTCATTACCCGAACTATTGGAAGGAGTAACTCTGCAAAGTTTGGCACCGGTTGCTGTAAGCATGTGCAAATGCTTTAATAACAGACATTCACACTTTACCTTTTATATATCTATAAATAATGCAAAGATGAAACCTTTTTTGGAAAAGAGAGCTGAAAGCAAGTATAAAAAAGGATATTGATGTAGAAAAGATTTTAAAAGATGAGCAAGACAGAAGGGTTGGGCAAAATTTAATTCAAGTTATATATTCCACAGGAAGCTGAAGAGCAAAGAAGAGGATGTAGCAAATAGCTCTGTGATTAGTTGTTTGAAATATGTGTATATGTATACCAGTGTGTGTGTGTGTGTGTGCTGTGATTAGTTGTTTGAAATATGTGTATATGTATACCAGTGTGTGTGTGTGTGTGTGCTGTGATTAGTTGTTTGAAATATGTGTATATGTATACCAGTGTGTGTGTGTGTGTGTGTGTGTGTGTGTGTGCTGTGATTAGTTGTTTGAAATATGTGTATATGTATACCAGTGTGTGTGTGTGCTGTGATTAGTTGTTTGAAATATGTGTATATGTATACCAGTGTGTGTGTGTGTGTGCTGTGATTAGTTGTTTGAAACATGTGCATATGTATACCAGTGTGTGTGTGTGTGTGTGTGTGTGCGCGTGCGTGCGTGCGTGCGTGCGTGCGTGCTGACACATGTTTATATTTTTTTTCTCTAATATCATTAAATGTCAGAAGAGCTTGACTGCTGCTGTGACCTTGAAGAATCATAGTGTCACTGGTGGTCTGGTGTGGACTAAGAAGTGAAAGTGACAAAAAAATCAAGTTGATTTTACTGATTTATCTTATATTAAATTTGTTTTCTTCATAAGAATTACTTGACAGAGACTTAGGAATGTCATGGTAATTATCTTAGTACATTATTTCTGACAGAACTGGTTAGTATTTCATCATCATCATTTCTGGCAGAACTGGTTAGTGTTTCATCATCATCATTTCTGACAATCAATCAATCAATACCCTTTAGCTCCCCAAGGAGCATAGGCCTTCAATAAACAAATGCCAAGTCTTCCTGTCCTGTGCCATCCGCTCAAATTCTTTCCATGTTTTCCTCATCATTTTCACCTCTGTATCTAGCTCTCTGCTCCACGTGATTTTTGGTCTACCTCTGCCTCTCTTTCCCGTGGATTCCAGAACAAGGACTGCCTTGTAATGCTATCAACAGGTTTCCTCAATGTATGTCCTATCCATCGCCAGCGTCTTCTTCTCAACTCTTGTTCCACTGGCACTTGTCTGGTTCTTGTCATCAATTCCACATTTGTGACTTTGTCATACCATTTCAGTCCTTCTGTTCTACGCAAGCACCTATTAATGAAAGTCTGTAGCTTTTTGGTTGTTGTTTTTGTTGCTGTCCATGTCTCAGAGCCATACAATAGGACTGACTTGACATTTGAGTTGAAGATTCTTATTTTGGTGTTGGACTTGATTTCTCTAATTCTCCATATGTTTCCCAATGCAATGAAATGTCTTCTTGCTATTTGTATTCTTATTTTGACATCACTGTCTGTCCCTCCAACTTTGTCTATATTACTGCCATGATATGTGTACGATTCTACATCTTTTAGTGGTGTTTCAAGTTCAACCTAGTTATCATTTCTTGCATTTATTCTCATAATCTTTGTCTTTTCCTTGTGTATTTTTATGCCCACTTGTTGTGACCTCATCAAGAATTTTCATTTTCTCTTGCAAATGATTATGGTTATGAGACAGAAGAGCAAACTCATTTGCAAAATCTAGATCATCAAGCTGTTTAGTCAGGATCCACACTGGATTCCATTTCTGTTGTGTGATATCGATGTTTTCACCACCCAATGAATTGCTAGTAAGACAGTACTGGTTAGTATTTCATCATCATCATTTATGACGGAACTGGTTAGTATTTCATCATCATTTCAGACAGAACTGGTTAGTATTTCATCATCATCATTTCTGACAGAACTGGTTAGTATTTCATCATCATCATCATTTCTGACAGAACTGGTTAGTATTTCATCATCATCATCATCATCATCATCATCATCATTTCAGACAGAACTGGTTAGTATTTCATCATCATCATCATTTCTGACAGAACTGGTTAGTATTTCATCATCATCATCATCATTTCTGACAGAACTGGTTAGTATTTCATCATCATCATTATTTCTGACAGAACTGGTTAGTATTTCATCATCATCATCATTTCTGACAGAACTGGTTAGTATTTCATCATCATCATTTCTGACAGAACTGGTTAGTATTTCATCATCATTTCAGACAGAACTGGTTAGTATTTCATCATCATCATTTCTGACAGAACTGGTTAGTATTTCATCATCATCATTTCTGACAGTACTGGTTAGTATTTCATCATCATCATTTATGACGGAACTGGTTAGTATTTTATCATCATTTCAGACACAACTGGTTAGTATTTCATCATCATCATTTCTGACAGAACTGGTTAGTATTTCATCATCATCATCATTTCTGACAGAACTGGTTAGTATTTCATCATCATCATCATTTCTGACAGAACTGGTTAGTATTTCATCATTGTTGCAAACCCCGTCGGTGTTGGAATGATGATGGTGTGTTGCATAGTTAGGGTATCTCCAGTGTTGCAAGTGGATATACTAGTAATGATGAAGACTGGACGAATGATGGAAATGAACAACTCGACCGACGCAGTGTTGTGTATCTAGGTCACCTTGCTCGCCAAGTGTTGAGGCGCTAGCAAAAGGCAATGTTTATTTGGAGTGAGAGTGCAAGGTACGCGAATGGATGGAATGTTCTGTGGAGTTGACAAGTAGACTGGACACTCACTCACTCATAGCTGGAAGTCAATGACATAGACTACTGTTGACGTTTTCTTATAATTTAATGGGACGCACACTCCGACAACACGGTTTACAGTTACTTGAACAGGTTGGCACAAAAATCATCGTATATTTGAAAAATGGGTGACAACATCAAATGGACATTCGTGTAGCATGTGAATACAATAGAACAATAGTAGGCAAGCATTCAATATTCTGGTTGTCTATCGTCTCATGTCTTAACTCCATTAATTGATTAATCGCATCAGTTAATGTGGATACATAATCATCAACAATGGTTCACTGTCAGAACCTTCTTCTAGCTAAGTCTTTTAGGCCGTAAATTCAGCCGACTCTTATGACGACAATCTTAAATAGACAAGGAGTGGGCTTCAATATAATATAGGTCCTGGTATCGCCATCAGGTAATAAGGCATTCCTGTTCTCTGATCGATAATCCGAATAGACCGAAAGTGGGATCCAAAATGGCGCTAGTTCCAGTGAGCGTCGCTCACTCTGAAGATGTCTTAAACGTAAGTGAAGGCTCCGTTCATTACTCAAATAATATATTGGGCTTTACATATCCCATGATAAATATTGTAGTGATATTATTTGTGCGGTCGAATGATTCGCGCACTGACGTGCACAAAGCAGTGTGTGTTGCTTTGGGACGCACGGGTAACCTAGTTGAGTAGTTTCTGACGTCATGATTTGAAGGGCAACATGGACTTGGCTTATGTCCGTGATTGATATAATATGTTAGTATTCCTTGGCATGTTTATGGAAGCCATTTATTCTAGTGATCTGTATTGGTCTTCAGGTCGAAACCAATAGCAGCAATGTCACGTAAGTTATCGCCCCACTTCTTATTGAATGCTGTATTTTAAGGCCGCTCTTATACTAGTCTAGCGGGAATATGTTATTCCTAGAATGGACCTACAGAGTCGATAGCCTTTTGGATTCGTATCGTAGAAGAAGGATTCCTACGAGTGGAAGAAGTTATTGATTACCTTATGCACATGTTTTAATATGCTGTTACAACAATGCCAGAAGCGTGGCATAGAATGGGAGAGGTTAGTCAACTGGAATCTCTAACCTGTTCGTATTATCGTGTATGACTTTGTTTGAAACTATATGCTATCTAACGTTATGTTTTGGAGAACGTATGGGATTGTGAAGTATGATATGGAAGATTTTATCCTGGAGTATGAATACGTTACCATGATAGACGTCCTTGAAGGAAGGTCAATGGACTTGAATGAGAAGAATATTATACGGTAACAGTTTTGTGATCCTTAGTCACTTGAGTCAGAGGACTTTATTGGTAGAGAATCTTCAGGAACTTTAAAAGTAATTACCATTATGCTGATGTATGATCTTTGCGCCTGTGACGATGTTAGTCTTGTCCACTCCGTATGTGTCATGTTGAATAAAATCTATGTACAGTCATCACCGACTTATGTACTGCCAGTACTTGCCCAGTTCACCCAGTTCAACACTACTTGTTGAAGTTCGTTGAAGAATATTGTTGACATTCGTTCATTTTAACCATTCGCGTTTTAAGCTACCTCTTCACCAGTATAAACTGTACTCAACCATAAAACGGAGTCAACAGTAATTGGTGTGCCAGTCTGGTTTTGAAATCAAGAATTTCACAGGAAACGTACCCAATACAATTATCATTAATGGAAGATCTGAACTTTCAAGGCGACAACATCTTGGGATCATCTGAAGATCTGAACTTTCAAGGCGACAACATCTTGGGATCATCTGAAGATCTGAACTTTCAAGGCGACAACATCTTGGGATCATCTCTTTGTCACTATTACGTGCAAGCTGTGGTCTAATACTCAGAACGAAGTATTTTATCCTCACACGTACATACACGGAGACGAGGCACATTGGTTTTTTTTTCCTGCACGCGAGATGAGTATAACGTGTTGTCGTTGTACCCTTTATTACGTTTAGCTGTGCCTTAAATAATTATGTCCATATTTATATTTTCCTTGTTATATGTTATATGTTGTTCATTTGTCGTGGGAGGTAGGGAGGTTGATCTGTCGAACGAGATCCATCTCGAAGCCAATTCGGGCTCTTCGTCAGACGTTCTGTAGGGCTTTTTTGTAAGTTTCAATTGAGCGATAATTCCGGTACAAGGCTAGAAACCTTGCCGAAGTTCTGATCGCTAGTTGTCCCTTATGATAGTATCTGTTTAGCTGTTTCGTCACGTTTACTTGTTGTTTTTGGCAGTTATTTTTACTCGTATTTTGTTTTATGATGAATTTTGTTTGTATTATGCGTCCGTCTAATCTTCCTGTCGTTCAGTTTTTTTACAAAACCTATGTTTTTACACTGTGTTGTTAATTGTCTTGTGTAAGATTATCGCATATTTCATTGCATTTTTTGCAACAGTACTTCTTAATTTTTCCATTTTTTATTTTTTTTTTGATTTATGCGAACGTTTTCAGTCGTTGATTATATCGTGTCTTGTCGGTAATGTTTCTATTGTCTTTCACGTTGTTCATTGCATGACATTTCATTACATAAATTACTATATTGATTATTGATATATTTCATAACTATATGATAACAAAAGATACCGTTCTAGGACAGGAACGAAGAACACTTGTTATAGTAACAAGGTTAATTAATTTACATTGATTAATTATCATTTTATAAATCAAGAGTATTGTGACTACTTATAAAGCATAATGTATTCACTAGATTATTTCATTAAGCAAGCAAAAGCTCTTCAGATGGCTCCTGATGAAGCAAAAGCATTTGCACTTGCAGAATATAAGAAAGCTCAAGAAATAGAAGCCGAACAGAGAAAGTTAGAAACTTTAAGACTAGAAAAACTTCAATTTGAGGCAGATCAAAAAAGGATTGAGGCGGAGGAAAATGAGAAGAGGAGGAAATTTGAGGCGGAGGAGAATGAGAAAAAAATGAGATTAGCCGCTGAAATTGAAAAGAAGGAGGCTGAGGAAAGGAGAAAAAAATTAACCGCTGAATTGGAAGAGAAACGATTTCAGCGAGAGGCAGAACAGAAACAAAAAGAAATGGAAGTTAAACAAAAAGAAATGGAAGTTAAACAAAAGGAAATGGAAGAAAGAAGATTAATAGCTGAACAAAATACATTACGACTTCAGCTTGAGAGGGAAGAGAATGATAGAAAACGACAGCATGAACTAAAATTAGCAGAGTCAGAATATGAGAGACTTAGGTTAACTCAGGAATCTAATTCTCAGAGAACTTTTGAAAGCCAAACTTCATCCAGACAGGATCATTTTAAGGAAATTCACCTTAAATTACCAAAATTTAATCCCCCGTCTGATGACGTAATATTCTTCCTAGATAGGTTTGAGGCCACTTGTGGGTCTTATAACGTGGATAAAGCGCTATACTGTACATATTTATCCAGATTACTTACAGGGGATGCATTAGCAGTTTATCATACCACCAGCATTGGTGAGAAAAATGACTATAATGCTCTTAGAGCAGCACTTCTGCAAAAATTCCAAATGACAGAAGACGAATATCGATTAAGATTTCATACATTACTACCTCAATCTGGCAGAAATTTTAGTGATTTTCTGTCACAGATACGACTAACATTAGAAAGATGGATCGAATTATCCAAAATTGAAAAGTCGTATGAAGGTCTCTTCGATTTACTGATGCGCGATAAGGTACTATCGTCTGTAAATCCTACATTTCTCGCATTTTTACACGAACGGAAACCTTTATCAATGAAAAACTTAGAAGAACATGCAAAAAACTTCTGCACTGCTCACCCAACCATGGATCTGAGTAATGCGCAGATTAAGAGTGAATTGCCTGTTGCTTTTGCAGCACAACAAAACAATTTTTCACGCAATCGTTCTTTTAGTGCTGATAGGTATGTCAATAAGGGAAATAATTACAATTTTAACAATAACTTTTACAAAGGGAAGCAATTTCAACAATCTGCTCCATTTAATGTTTCTTGGAACCAGGCTCACAGATCGCGAGATTTTGGTAACAATTATTTTAAAAATAATCAAGGACATTATAATAGACAAAACTGGAGATCAAAATCTCAGGGTCCGCAAAACAGACAAGGTTCTTGGAATAAAAATTTTAAAGAACATCATAACTTTAATTATACAAATTATCGGACTCATCCAAATTTTAACTCAAGCAGAAACGACAATTGTAGCAATTTTAATGACAAAAATCACAATCGATCGCGCCGACGAGATAGATCGTCGAGTAATACAGGTAGACATTCTAATGTTGCTTTTAGTGATACACAGGCTAACATTGAACAGGGTAAAGGAGCTGAAACTCATAATGCTATGTGTTGTTCTCTTGATTGTACCCAAGTCAAAGATTGTTCAGAATGCTCTACTCTTTTCCAGCCCAAGGCGATCACGACGCTGCGTTGCGGTCATACTTTGCCTAGTCTACCTGCAGTCTGCATGGCCACTCCTGCGTCAGTACACCAGGGACAGGGCTCTCTTAAGTTTAACAGAGGATTTGTTAACAATATTTCATGCTCTCTTTTATTCGACTCAGGTTGTACCACTGTGGGCGTCCGGACTTCGCTGATCGACCCTAGTTGTGCGACGGGCAGGGTTGTGAAATGTGTGACGTTTGGCGGAACTGTGGAAACATTTCCCACAGCCATTATAACACTTCATACACCATTTTTTTCAGGACAGATCCAGGCTTGTCTTCTTCCAAATCCAATTTGTGATTTAATACTTGGTCGCATACATGGTATTAAAGAGTGTTCACCACAGCAAATTGCTGAATGGGAAGAGCGACATATTCAAACTGCAAATGTAGTAGTGACTAGAGCGCAAGCTACCAATATGTCGCATGATACACCTGTTGAACCTACAGTTCATACCACTTGTGATGATGATGCTCCTATTTCACGGGAGTTGTTTGCAACATTACAAAAAAGTGATGATTCATTAAAAAAAAATTTTTCAGTATGTGAACAAAAAGAATACCAGCAACAAACTTGCAAAATCTAGACATGACTTTATACTTAAAAATGGGATTTTGGTTAGAGTAATACGGGAAAAGGATTCATCCTTATGTTTTCAGATTCTAGTCCCATCCTGTATGAGATCTCGGATATTACGGCATGCTCATGACTCGCAATGTGCGGGCCATATGGGTTTTTCGCGTACCAAATCCAGAGTGCTTTCTGCATTCTACTGGCCAGGCGTTCATAGAGATGTTACTCTCTATTGTCGGTCCTGTTTGATATGTCAAGAAGTTAAGGTACGGGGTCCATTTCATGCGGCTCCTATTCAAGCTGCGGACATCCCGATTAGACCATTTGATAAAATGGCTATAGACATTATTGGTCCTATGCTACCATCTGCTAGAGGGCATACGCATATCCTTACGTGCATTGATATGTGCACTCGTTGGCCTGAGGCCATCCCTCTCAAAAACACTTCATCTGCCAGTGTAGCAGAGGCATTGATGTTAATCTTCTCACGCATTGGTTTTCCACGGAAAATCTTGTCGGATCATGGGGTTCAGTTCATTTCTGAATCCATGTCTCAAGTTATGAAGACATTAGGTATAGACAGATCTCTTAGTTCTATTTATCATCCGATGTCAAATGGGTTAATTGAGCGTCTCAATAGGACACTCAAGCAGTTGTTGGGTAAGATGACTCAAGACCATCCCCAAGACTGGGATCGGGTCCTACCCGCTTGTCTCTTTGCGTATCGCGAAGTACAAAATCAAGCCACGGGGTTTTCTCCATTCCAGCTTGTTTTTGGCATGCAACCACGCGGTCCGATGTCGTTAATCCACGACTTATTGGTTGATGAGAATATTGAAGAGGAAACTCAATCATCCTATGAGTATGTGATCTCTCTTAGAAAGAGAATCATAGATGCTTGTAGACTAGCTACTGCATCATCCGAACAAGCCAAAGAAAAAGCTCGTCTATTTGCAAACAAGTATAGACGTCTTCGCCAGCTTATTCCTGGTGATGAAGCTTTTGTCTTACTACCTGCGCATAACAATCGTCTTTTAATTACCTGGAGAGGTCCTTTCAGGATCATCTCAAGAATATCCGATGTCGACTACATCGTTGATGTTAATGGTAAACATAAAACCTTCCATATTAACATGTTGAAGGAGTATTACTCACGTCCTGATTATCTACAGTCAGTGTTTCAAGCAACTGACGATCCTACACCTCCTATTCAACACTATTCTAGTTTGTCAGTCATCCAAGAAGAAGAATCTTCTTTCGATGATGTACAACTACCAATACCAGTTGTACCACTCCATTCCACTGAGAAATGGAATGATGTTACTATCTCATCTACTCTTTCGGCTGATCAACGTCAGCAAGTCTCTAATATTCTACACACGTATGAGGATGTCCTCACTGACATCCCAGGTCATACGTCAGTCATCCAACATGACATTATTCTGACTGACGATACACCTATTCGAGTTCGCCCATATCCTATCCCTTTACACTTCCGTGATAAGGTTGATAAGGAATTGGATGAGATGCTTCAATTAAATATAATTGAACCATCTTCATCACCATATTCTTCTTCTATGGTAATCATTAGGAAGAAGGACAATAATATACGTCTTTGCGTAGATTACAGGAAATTAAACAAAGTTACAAAATTCGATGCGGAACCGTTACCTCTTTTAGACGACTTATTGGAGAAATTATCTCATGCCACATTCTTTTCGAAATTTGACCTTTCAAAGGGTTATTGGCAAGTGCCACTCACTACTAAAGCAAAGCCATTTACCGCTTTCTCGACGCCACGGGGTCTTTTTCAATGGAATTTTATGCCATTCGGATTAATGAATGCGCCAGCTACCTTTGTACGCATGATGCGTCGCATATTGTCTCATCGTCCCGATGTCATTACTTATATAGATGACATCTGTCTTTTCAGTGACTCTTGGGATGAACATATTCAGGGTTTAAAATCTTTACTTTCTACCTTACGGGATTATAACTTAACAGCGAAACCTTCAAAGGCTTTTGTCGGGTTTCATGACATCTCATTTCTTGGTCACCGTATAGGTCGCGGTTTAATGTATACAGAAGACAGTAACGTCTCTAAAATTTTAAACATCTCAGCACCTAAGACAAAAAAACAAGTGAGATCGCTCTTAGGACTAATACAGTTCTATTCTAAATTCATCCCTCATTTGTCTACTATAACTGCACCTTTTTCTTCGTTACTTAAAAAAGGCACATCTAATGTAATAAAGTGGTCGCAGGATCACCAAGCGGCTTTAGACTATATAAAACAATTTTTTTCAAATAAGCCTTTTTTAAGGTTGCCTAACAAAGATCTCACCTTTGTTCTTCGCAGTGATGCTTCTTCCTACGCTATTGCGGCAGTTTTGATGCAGGAATACGGAGGCACCTTATTTCCGATTATGTACGTATCCAGAAAGCTTACGACGAGCGAGATGAAATATTCCGTTCTGGATAAAGAGCTCCTCGCTCTTGTTTGGGCAATCACAAAACTGGATCGTTATCTCCTCGGATCACACTTTGTGGTGGAATCCGACCAGAAAGCCCTTACAGCACTGAACACAGGGAACGTTAAGTCATCAAAGTCAGCGCGTTACGCTATAGCACTTCAACCGTTCCATTTTGAGATACGAGCTATTCCTGGAGTACAGAATGTGTTCGCAGACTGTCTGTCAAGATGCCCTAGTGAACGTGTTGAAACTAAACCACTTCCAGATGGTGAAACATCCTCACCGAAACATGAATAACTATGTACAGTGTCATTGATTGTACATCTGTAAAGACTATGTATAGATCTGCATTATTCGTACAAGTATAACTTCCAGGATATACTTACTTCTGGATTATAACATGACTTTTTGTGTAGTAACGTTTTGTTAGAACGGGAACATTGGTACTACAGTAACTTTTTTATTACTATGGAAACATTGTTAAAAGCAACAAATAGACATTCATTATCGTTATGGAACATATTACACTACATATCGTGTTCGTAAACGTATTTCGGGCATGGAACATTGAGAACATATTCTTGTCGATTCTAAACAGTTCTAAACGAATATTCACAATGATTGAAATTAGAATTACTTAAAATAAATTAGTAGTTATTTATTTGTGTGTAATTAAGTACTAGAATTAGAATAATTCAATTTAATCGATTTGATTGATTATAAATCACACATCTACTAACTTTATTAGTGTCTCGCAATACGTGTATTCACGTATCCCACTACATGATATCTCACTTTTAGATAACTAGTCAAACTTACTAGTGTTAGAAAATAGTAAGTGTGTTGCTTCTTAAAGTGTTTAATTATTCTTTGTTTCATTTTGCATGTTGTATTTTAAAATTTTCTGTTTTATTGATTCTCTTATCATTGATTGTCATCAGCTTTGCTGTTCATTTTCATTTGAAATCACATATTTCGATTTTTTTTTGAAAACTTAGTTGAATTTTATTATCATCTTTTTTGTTGGTTTTTCATTTTCATTTTCTTTTCAACTTGTTTTACTTCGAATATTACCACATCGTTCCAAAGTAGGTCGAGTGTGGATGTGTGCTTTAATGCATACTGTCATTTAGTTATATTGATTTCAATTTAATATTCTTTTCTTAATATGATATAACTTTATGCATTTCATATCTTGTTGTAGTTCTGACTCACCTCTCTCGGGTACTTAGTTCGAAAAAAATTAATAGAATTAATTTTTTTAAGGGGAGGTGATAAGGTAGCTGTTACGTACATTTATTACCTAAGGGGGTAGTCTTCGGTCCTGCCAAATGTACGCACCAGTCTTGATGTAGTGATATTATTTGTGCGGTCGAATGATTCGCGCACTGACGTGCAGAAAGCAGTGTGTGTTGCTTTGGGACGCACGGGTAACCTAGTTGAGTAGTTTCTGACGTCATGATTTGAAGGGCAACATGGACTTGGCTTATGTCCGTGATTGATATAATATGTTAGTATTCCTTGGCATGTTTATGGAAGCCATTTATTCTAGTGATCTGTATTGGTCTTCAGGTCGAAACCAATAGCAGCAATGTCACGTAAGTTATCGCCCCACTTCTTATTGAATGCTGTATTTTAAGGCCGCTCTTATACTAGTCTAGCGGGAATATGTTATTCCTAGAATGGACCTACAGAGTCGATAGCCTTTTGGATTCGTATCGTAGAAGAAGGATTCCTATGAGTGGAAGAAGTTATTGATTACCTTATGCACATGTTTTAATATGCTGTTACAACAATGCCAGAAGCGTGGCATAGAATGGGAGAGGTTAGTCAACTGGAATCTCTAACCTGTTCGTATTATCGTGTATGACTTTGTTTGAAACTATATGCTATCTAACGTTATGTTTTGGAGAATGTATGGGATTGTGAAGTATGATATGGAAGATTTTATCCTGGAGTATGAATACGTTACCATGATAGACGTCCTTGAAGGAAGGTCAATGGACTTGAATGAGAAGAATATTATACGGTAACAGTTTTGTGATCCTTAGTCACTTGAGTCAGAGGACTTTATTGGTAGAGAATCTTCAGGAACTTTAAAAGTAATTACCATTATGCTGATGTAAGATCTTTGCGCCTGTGACGATGTTAGTCTTGTCCACTCCTTATGTGTCATGTTGAATAAAATCTATGTACAGTCATCACCGACTTATGTACTGCCAGTACTTGCCCAGTTCACCCAGTTCAACACTACTTGTTGAAGTTCGTTTGAAGAATATTGTTGACATTCGTTCATTTTAACCATTCGCGTTTTAAGCTACCTCTTCACCAGTATAAACTGTACTCAACCATAAAACGGAGTCAACACCAATGCATAGTGCTGCTAGTAGAAGAGTCGTCTAAGCACAATCAATCAAATACATCGGCAGACAGCATGATGTCTGCATAAAGTTAGGCCTAAGGAAAGTTCAGTAAATGTTTTTTGCTTTACCTTAAGTCCAGAAAAACACTAGCAAATAGCACACGCCATCCCTTGGCGTTTAGAATAACTGTTGGGGAGAACTACGGACATCATAGTTGATACAGACGATCCGGTTAGCATAGCATGTTTGTGATCAAAGTATCATGGAAGCTGCTTTAGACAGTGGAATATCGAATGAATAAAGAATGTTCAAAATCGCTGTCCATGACTGGATTGTTCTGGTTCTCATTCATTGATTATTATCGTGCTGTAATTATTTGAAACGCGAATGTGTGAAAAGGATAACTAACAAGTGAATCGCTCATTGATCAACTTAATAAGTCCGCCTTGTTAGTGTCCACGAGAAAACAGTTTATTACGGAAGAACACACATATTTGACGACATCATTAATATAGTTCATGGTAAGCATATATGACAAATTGAATACTTGCAAACATCTTTTTATGGGTCCATGTCGTACTTGAAAAAACTGTCAAACGAACATCATGGCTATATACTCGCTCTGCTGGGTTTCAGACAACCGGTAGTGAGCGCATGTGTCTTGACGAGAATGAATCAACTACTTAATCATTTATCTCTTCATCAATTACAATGGACTGACCCGTGTCCGTACTTGACTAAAATATATATATGTGCAGTAGCATCATGCACAACCCTGGAAGGGTAACAAAATCCGTCTTCACTGCTTGACGGTCAATACAAAAGGGGTACGGTAACCTAGTCACCAAGCGTGACCATATCGACGCTAACACGTCATGACTTGACCGTACATTTCGCGTTCATAACTCCGTAAAGTATAAAGATCAATTTATATTAATTCCATTGACCCTAAACATGCGCACTGCCAATTCTAGCAGACGCCATCAATAAAACTACCGTAACAATAGTCATACTGAGAAAACTTCTCCTTCCCCATGGATCAACCACAAAGACAAAATCTTCGGACTTTCCTTCGTCCGAGCAGAATACACCGTTCGCCATTACGGAAGCCTCTCGTCGACACCCAAATCGACGCATGCGCAGAAATACATTTGACCCCAGAGTTCAACTCAAAAAATAGGCCGACATAGACATTACAAAGATACAAAGATATAAGACCGAATCACCTTAAATAGACAAGGAATAAATATAAACTCGGGCCATAAACATTCTAAGCAAGACCAATATGTTTCTGGCCGTACCAGAAGTAAACTGACGTAAATCTAGTATTCATACGCCCGGTTGAGATTCAAGAAAAGATAACCCATATAACGGGATATCACCTCAACCAATTACGGGTTGTGTGCCCCTGATTATCAAGTAAGTATTATTGATTCTCAAATAAATAAATTCATCAGACAGATAGATATTACTTTACATTTGTATGCCTACCAAAAGAATCTGTGCGTCACAGACTACCACACAAAAGAATCTGTGTGCAACAATTATCATCATCATCATTTCTGACAGAACTGGTTAGTATTTCATCATCATCATCATTTCTGACAGAACTGGTTAGTATTTCATCATCATTTCTGACAGAACTGGTTAGTATTTCATCATCATCATCATTTCTGACAGTACTGGTTAGTATTTCATCATCATCATCATTTCTGACAGAACTGGTTAGTATTTCATCATCATCATCATTTCTGACAGAACTGGTTAGTATTTCATCATCATCATCATTTCTGACAGAACTGGTTAGTATTTCATCATCATCATCATTTCTGACAGAACTGGTTAGTATTTCATCATCATCATCATTTCTGACAGAACTGGTTAGTATTTCATCATCATCATCATTTCTGACAGAACTGGTTAGTATTTCATCATCATCATCATTTCTGACAGAACTGGTTAGTATTTCATCATCATCATTTCTGACAGAACTGGTTAGTATTTTTCATCATCATCATTTCTGACAGAACTGGTTAGTATTTCATCATCATCATTTCTGACAGAACTGGTTAGTATTTTATCATCAACATCATTTCTGACAGAACTGGTTAGTATTTTATCATCATCATCACTTCTGACAGAACCGGTAAGTATTTCATCATCATCATCATCTTTTCTGACAGAACTGGTTAGTATTTCATCATTTCTGACAGTACTGATTAGTATCTCATCATCATCATTTCTGTCAGAATGGTTAGTAGTATTTCATCATTTTTGACAGTACTGGTTCGTATATCATCATCATCATTTCTGACAGTACTTGTTAGTATTTCATCATCATCATCATTTCTGACAGAACTGGTTAGTATTTCATCATCATTTTACTTTACACTCCTTATAAAACAAAGCGTCACCACTACTACTCATCTCCTTACATGAAGCCTGTACCACACATTCACACAAACTCTTACAGCAGTAGTTTCTTTGACAGTTTGTTTGTCATGATGAGGTTACCAGCCTTATGCACAACCTAATATTAGTCGCCTTGTATAACTGGGCAGTAGTCCTATACTTTTTGTGTGTGGTTAGTAAATAATTTACTAAATAATTGTGCAAAAGCTGTTTTTTCTTGGTTTTGCTTTTTGTATATATTATCAATTGTGATGCAGATCAAAATACCAAAAGGCAAACTGACACTGAGCTTCATAAATAATTACTAGGTACAAATGTATAAGTATGATACCTTCTCAGCCCCACTAAATGTAATCATTAGTTATTGTCACGAACGGTTTATAGAATGAATGTCAGTACTCATGCTCCGGTGGGAGCTAGATATGTTTATGTAAGTTGTGAGTTGAAGTGAGTGAATGTTAAGGTTGACTGCGGGCATGAATGCAGTAGTAGCAGTAAGCGCTAATGTCGAGTTCACGGGCATGACTGAGTTGTTGTGAGCGAAGTGGTGGTGAAGACTGGTCAGGTGTGAAAAGGGTCATGGGTAAAAAGTCATTCAGAGAGAGAGATTAGAGCGAGGAGAGATTACATGGAGAGTGAAGGCGAAATGGTTGAAGAAAAATAGGAAATATATTAAGATATTGTGAAATTCTTTCCATGAGATGCTGTTCTAATTATGCACATCATACATTGTGCTTTTCTTATGTG
Source organism: Oreohelix idahoensis (assembly GCA_024509875.1). Classification (NCBI taxonomy): domain Eukaryota; kingdom Metazoa; phylum Mollusca; class Gastropoda; order Stylommatophora; family Oreohelicidae; genus Oreohelix; species Oreohelix idahoensis. The sequence continues at coordinate 616,615 of JAMPIV010004898.1, forward strand.
ATGATTTATGGCCAAAGCGGCTGTCTGCCTGTGTTATTGTGTTATACTCAAGTTTGTGACATAAAGTCGTCGGATATCGTATCTACGTGTTGGAGTTTAGTGAATTAACAATTAGCTGTGAATAGTGAGCCATGTTTATCGATCCATGTGTATGTAATACATATTTGTCAATGTGTACACACAGCAAGCACTTGACAGTTATTGTTACATTCAGTCCCACATAACAAAACTTAAGTAGGAGTGTTGCGTCCTTTTTAAGTCCTTAACAGGCATTAACAAATATAGACAGTCTCAGGTCCTGTCTTTGTTAAAAGTGTACGCACCAACTGAGATATTAGTAATAGGTTTTGTATATTAAATTTATTGCGCACGAGAACGCACATTTTTGGAGATTTTTTGAAATTAACGCGCTTGTTGTCAAACAAAGGCAGATGACGTATCTGCTGAGAGAATCAAGCAGGATCCCTACCAGACAGTATGGTCTGATTTTATATTTTAGCCCCTGCGTTCGGGCATATTGATTTTTACTTGGTGATCGGCTCACTGCATTCAAAACATAGCCCCAGTATCACAGAATAAGGTATTGCTATAATTGATTAAATATTTATTGAATTTATTTCGTCATTGAAATACATTCTACAAGTCGACCTCTAGCTGGTACCCTCATGCGTTGGGACCAGAATGGATCAAACTTGAACGTTAATGTATTGGAAGTCTCGAGCATGTTTATAATGAAACTTGTTTATTGAAAGCAAGGGATCTACGTTATTGAATATTGGAATCGCCGTCATACGAGTAACGGCTTATATGGAAGGTGAACCAAAAGTTAGAAGTTCATCCTATGTTATATTGATCAAGTTAATGATTGTATTATAATATCTAGAAGTCGTATTCTGTCGACAATCTAGATAGGAGGGAATATCTATTTGATTGGATTGTATACCCTTGGTTTTACGATGAGGGATTGTCCTTGAAAGGTCAACCGTCTTTGAGAACATTTGTTAAACTAGCTATTCACTATTGTAAGATGAACCTTCGAGATTATGCCGATGTACTTTATGATGTCTAACCATGAACCTAATGGAATCTGACATACCATTTTATCAGGAAGGAATTTTCATATATATGCACGATGTTTCGTATCGTCTTTGTCAACGTGATTGTCAAATAAACTGTGGATTGTAACTTTAATCAATCATGAGTTCCAGTGTCCTTCCCTTGACACTGTTGGTGTTGATGTGACCGTTAGAAAATTGACTATTCGTACATTTTCATCTTAAAAGAACATTCTCGTCAGATACACAAAAATTAGCTAACTGTCATCCCTTACACCATTCAAAGCGTATGACTATCATTCAAACAAGACGGCTACAAATGGGGAACAAGATCAGTTACAAATGGCGGCACAGTGTGTTCTAGATTTTAACGGATTCATGGGAACGAAAGCCCTCAATCAAATAAGCGATTCAAATCTATATAATACTTCAAGTCGACATTACCTAACGTGGAGGCCAAGGTCACTCAAAGTCTTCAACCGTCAACACTGAACTTCAATTTTCAAGGACAAAGTGGAATGGAATCAAGTTCTTCCTTCATTCAAGATACTAAGGCTCAGTAATACAGCGCCCGATTTCCAAATTCGGCAATCCAGCAAGGATCGGGAAATGGTTCGATATCTGAAATAAGATAAGTTCATAACGCTTTTGTTTATTCTACCGTTTTCGTTAGCTGAGCTCTTCTTTTAAGATGTCCATTCCTTTATTATTGGTAATACTTGTTTTATGTTCTATGTTTTATGTGGGAGGTTGGGAAAGGCGACTTGCGAAGGAAACATCCCAGTTTCATCCCAGGGCCTTCGTAAGTGTTCGATAGGAAATATTTGCAGACTTCCTGCAGTGGAATGTTCCGACACGTGAGTGTCGATGGATCTTAGGTCCACTGTGTCTGGTTGCCTGTGACAACTGACTGTTTAGCTGTGTCGTCAAGTTTCAGTGTAGTTTTCGTTATAGTAATTTTTATCCGTACTTATTTTTATGATGTCTTTAGTTTGTAACATTCGTCCTTCTTCATCTTGCTTTCGTTTAGTTTTTTACACCTTGATGTTTATACACTGTGTTGTCTATGGTCTTGTCCTTTGTTCCATCGCAGTGATCGTTGCATCTTTAGCAAAATTATTTTTCATTTCTACATTCCAGTTTCTTTGATCTCTGCGTACGTATTCATTTGTCTTTGATTATCTTGTCCCGTCACGATTGTTACTATTGTCTATTACTTTTGTCTTATCATAACATTTCATTGCATAAATTATTTTTTTATTAATAATATATTAATAATTATATGATATTATATACCGTTCTTGGACATGAACGAGTAACACTTCTCAGAGTGATAAGAAAAAAATATTGGACATTAATTAATTAATATTTACGAAGAAAAAGTATAGTAACTACTTGGTGATCATAATGTATTCACTAGATTATTTTATTAAACAAGATAAAGCCATTCAGATGACTCCTGAAGAGGTAAAAGCATTCACACTTGCAGAATATGAAAAGTCTCAGAAGTTGGATACTCAAAGATTAGAAGCGAAAAAATTACGATTATAAAATTTGAAATTTGAAGCAGAAGAAAATGAGAAAAAAAGGAAATTTGAGGCAGAACAGAAAAGATTGGAGGCTGAAGAAAACGAGAAAAAACTTAGATTGGAGGCTGCAGAAAACGAAAGAAAACTTCAAATTGAGATGGAAATGAGGAAATTTGAAGCTGCTGAAAAAGAAAGGCAACTTAAAATTGAAATGGAAGAAAAAGAAAGGAAACTTAGAATGGAATTGGAAGGTAAGCAAAGGGAAATATAAGAGAGGAGATTGATAGCTCAGGAGAATGCAAGGAAATTTCAGCTTGAGACTGAGGAAAATGATAAAAAGTTTCAACGTGAAAGACAGTTGAAGGAAATGGAATTTGAATAATTTAGATTAGCTCATGAGGTTAATACTCAAAAGACTCATGAAGGTCAAGCTTCATCTAAACATGATAATTTTAGGGAAGTTAACTTAAAATTACCAAAATTCAATCCACCATCCGACGATGTGAATTTCTTCCTAGACAGGTTTGAAGCTACATGTAGATCCTATAACTTGGATAAAACACAGTATTGTACCCATTTATCTAGGCTACTTACAGGCGAAGCTATGGCGGTCTACCATATGACTAGTACTAATGATAAAAATGATTATGATGCTCTTAGAGCCGCTCTTCTTAAGAAGTATCAAATGTCGGAAAATGAATACAGGGTACGTTTTAAAACTATGCTACCACAATCAGGAAAGTTCTTTAATGATTTTCTTTCTCAGATACGTCTCACCTTGGAAAGATGGATCGAATTGTCCAAGGTAGAAAAATCTTATGACGGTCTTTTTGATTTATTGCTACGCGATAAAGTTTTATCTTCTGTAAATCCAGCATTTCTTTCTTTTTTACATGAACGTAAACCTACTAATATGAAAGAAATGGAGGAAAATTGCAAACATTTCTGCACTGAACATTCGAACATGGATATTAGCAATGCTCAGATTAAGGATGAATTGCCTGTTGCTTTTGCTATGCAACATAATAACTTTTCACGACTCCGTTCAATACGTAACGACAGATCCTTTAAAAAGGGAAATAACGAGAATTTCAATTCTAGTAATTTTTATAAGGAGAAACAATTCCAACAATCTTCTCCATATAATGTTTCTTGGGGTCAATCTCACAGATCACGAGATTTTGATAACAATAATTTTGGAAATAATCAAGGAAACAATTATAAACAAAATTGGCGATCCAGTTCGCAGTATTCTCATAATAGACATGGTTCTCTGAACAGATCATTTGGTCAAAGACATAACAGTAATACCAATAATTCGCGTTCTAACCAAGATTTTAAAACAAGTAAAAACAATATAAAAGCAGGACTGGGAAGGTCGGAGATCAAGAGCCAAGTGAAGGAAACTATAAACAAAGAATGGTAGACAACATGGAAGGAAAGTAGAAAAGGCAGACACGCGTTCAAACTGCTGAACGAACCAACGAGGACGTGCCAGGTCAGAGAAGAATTAAAGATACCTTCGAACACAAAACTGTGGCGTCTCCGTCTCGGTGCAGCATACTTTATGATAGAAGAACCACACTGCCAAGAATGCCAGGAAGAGAATGACATAGACCACTACCTGATCCACTGTAAAAAGTTTGACCAACAAAGACTTGAATTAAAAACTTACTATAGAAATCACAATATAGACTTAACAGGTGATAAGGTTTTAAGTATAGATGCCCCAAGAGATGCCCAATAAATACTTAAAAGATATATATATAAAACAAAGGAAAACATATAAGGTTAGTACTTTTCAGGAAAAACATCCAACTAAATAAAAATTAAACAGCAAGAACTAACAAAGCATTAACAAAAAAACTAACTACTCATAGGACAAGAAGAGACAACGAGGTATAGAAAAAAATAGGGCAACAACTCAAAAAGAACAAATGCCAATACAAATTAAAACCAAGTGTAAAGGACAATAGTTATCTATAAACAACACAAAGGAGAAAATAAAATGGACAAATACTAATATAAATAAAAATCAGCAACCGCAAAAGACAATAGATATTTAAATTGAATACAAAATTAGAAAATAAAATGACACTAAATGCCCCAATTATAACCAACTTTCAGGTTGAACAGGGTAGACCAAGTTGGAATGAGAAGAGGCAAGAATGGAAAGATGATAAGAGCCCGCTCTCCACCCATCAAAGCATCAAAACAACAACAACAACAGCAATTTTAAAGATAATGGTCCAAATCGATCGCGGCGGAGAGATAGATCTTCGAGCGTTAGATCTCGTCATCAGTCTAATGTTGCTTTACTTGATGCACAAACTAACAAAGATCAGGACAAAAATGTTAATCCACATAATGCAATGTCTTGTATTGATCTTGAGCAGGTAAAGGCTTGTCACGAGTGCTCAACGCTATTCCAGCCCAGGCGATCACGACGCTGAGATGCGGACAGATATTGCCAAGTCTCTCAGCAGTCTGTACGGCCACTTCTGCGTCAGTTCACCAGGGAAAAGAATGCCTTAAATTTAATAGAGGATATGTTCATTCTATACCTTGTTCTATTTTATTTGACTCAGGTTGCAGCACCGTTCGAGTGCGGAATTCATTGATCCACCCATCATGTGCTACGGGCAATACTGTCAAATGTGTCACATTCGGTGGCACTGTGGAAACCTTTCCTACAGCTATTATTGATCTTAATACACCTTTCTTTTCAGGGAAGATCCACGCATGCCTTCTTCAAAATCCAATTAGTGATGTCATACTGGGTTGCATACACGGTATAAAAGAGTGTACCCCACAGCAAATAGCTGAATGGGAAGAGCGACATATTCAGGCTGCAAATGCAGTAGTTACCAGAGCGCAAGCTACAGATATGTTGCGTAATACACCTTCTGAACCTGCGGTCAATGTTAATGATGATGTTGACACTCCTATTTCACGGGAGTCGTTTATAACATTGCAAAAAAGTGATGCTTCATTGAATAGATTTATTAAACTAGCTAATAACAAGACTACTAAAACAAATGCAAAATCTAGACATAATTTTGTACTCAAGAATGGGATATTGGTGAGACTAATACAAGACACTGATTCATCATTACGGTCTCAGATTTTAGTTTCTCTTTCTATGAGAGCTCGTATATTGCGTCATGCACACGACTCTCAATGCGCAGGCCATATGGATTTTTCAGTAACCAAATCTAGAGAGCTATCTGCATTCTATTGGCCAGCCGTTCACAGAGATGTGAATATCTACTGCCGTTCGTGTACGACATGTCAGGAAGTCAAAGTTCGGGGTCCATACCACGCAGCTCCTATTCAGGCTGCGGACATTCTGATTCGACCATTTAAGTAAATGGCTATTGATATCATTGGTCCTATACAACCTTCTGCAAGAGGACATACACATATTCTCACTTGTATTGATATGTGTACTCGTTGGCCTGAGGCCATACCTCTGAAAAATACATCATCTGCTAGTGTTGCAGAGGCATTATGGTTGATCTTTTCGCGCTTAGGTTTTCCGCGTAAGATCTTATCTGACCATGGTGTTCAGTTTGTATCTGAAGCTATGTCACAAGTCATGAAGTTGTTAGGTATTGATAGATCGCTTAGTTCGATCTACCACGCAATGTCCAATGGATTAATTGAGCGTCAGAATAGGACACTCAAACAGTTACTGGGTAAGATTACGCAAGATCATCCTCAGGATTGGGACAGAGTCCTACCTTCTGCCCTCTTTGCGTATCGCGAGGTGCAAAATGAAGCTACCGGTTTCTCTCCATATCAAATAGTCTTCGGCCTCCAACCTCGCGGACCAATGTCGCTACTCCACGACTTACTCATTGAAGAGAATATCGAAGAGGAGACTCAATCCTCTTATGAGTATGTGATCTCTTTGAGAAAAATGATCATAGATGCATGCAGGTTAGCTACCGCAGCATCTGAACAAGTAACCGAAAAAGCTAGACTTTTTGCAAACAAGTATAGACGTCTTCGCCAGCTTCTTCCTGGTGACGAGGCATATGTATTATCGCCTTCTAAAAATAATCTCTAGAATTTCGGATGTCGACTACATTGTCGATATCAAGGGCAAACATTAATATGTTAAAGGAATATCATACACGTCCTGACTATCTTCAGTCAGTATTCCAGTCAACTGACGATCCTACACCTCCTATTCATCACTATACCACTTTATCTGTCATTCAAGAAGAAAAGTCTTCTTTTCAAGACGTACCATTAACTATACCGGTGGTACCACTTCATCCGACTGAAAGTTGGAGTGATGTTGCTATTTCTTCTGATCTTTCGGCTGATCAAAACCAGCAGGTTTCCTCGCTTCTAAAATCTTATCAGGATGTCCTCACTGACATCCCAGGTCGTACGTCAGTTATTAAACATGACATCCTATTGACTGACGACACACCTATTCGAGTTCGTCCGTACCCTATCCCTTTGCACTTTCGTACTCATGTTGATAAGGAATTGGATGAAATGCTTCAATTAAATATAATTGAACCTTCAACGTCACCATATTCTTCTTCTATGGTGATCATCAGAAAAAAGATAACAATATTCGTCTTTGTGTAGACTATAGAAAGTTAAACAAAGTTACACAATTTTGACGCAGAACCATTACCTCTGTTAGAAGATTCATTAATTAAACTGTCTGACTCTATTTTCTTTTCTAAATTTGACCTGTCAAAAGGATATTGGCAGGTCCCATTGACAGAAAATGCAAAGCCACTTACTGCCTTCTCGACACCTCGGGGCCTATTCCAATGGAATTTTATGCCATTTGGATTAGTGAACTTTCGTGCGTATGATGCGTCGCATACTGTCTCATCGTCGTGATGTCATTACATACATCGATGACATTTGTCTTTTTAGCAAATCATGGGATGAACATGTTCAAGGATTGAACACATTACTGTCCACGTTACGGTCATTTAACCTAACAGCTAAGCCATCGAAGGCATTCGTGGGTTTTCACGACATATCGTTTTTAGGCCACCGTATTGGTCATGGCAAATTATATACTGAGGACAGTAACGTTACAAAAATCCTGAACATTACAGCTCCTAAAACAAAGAAACAAGTACGATCTTTGTTAGGTCTCATTCAATTTTATGGTAAATTTATACCTCACTTATCTACCATTACTGCTCCTTTCTCTTCATTGTTGAGGAAGGGCACAGCTAACGTGATTCGGTGGTCGGAAGAACATCAAATCACGTTGGATTCTATCAAGAATTTTTTTTCCAATGCTCCGGTTTTAATGCTACCTAATCCAAACCTTCCTTTCATCCTTCGCAGTGACGCGTCTAATTACGGAATAGGGAGTGTACTACTTCAAGAATACTTAGGTACCTTGCATCCAGTGATGTACGTGTCAAGAAAGTTAACGGCAACGGAGCAGAAATACTCGGTTCTGGACAAAGAACTTTTAGCGTTAGTTTGGTCAATTACCAAACTTGAGCGTTATTTGTTGGGATCTCACTTCATTGTTGAGTCTGATCAAAAAGCACTCACTGCTCTCAACACTAAGGACGTCAAGTCAGCGAAATCTACCAGATATGCAATAACTTTGCAACCTTACAGTTTTACCATACGTTCCATACCAGGATCTCAAAATGTTTTAGCTGACTATTTATCAAGCGATCCAAGCGAGCAAATACGCCCTACAGAGATTGGAACCTCTACACAGACAGTCTTGCAATTGTAACGTAATGCTCAAATAATTTTGATTATTTATTTAACGTCTAGTCAAGTTATATCATCACTGTATTGCGTATGGGAGTTATTTATTCAGACTTTTAGTATTGTAAGACAATAACAGTGTCGTATCAATAACATTGACGAAAAGAAAAATAACTTTTGTTTTTAAATGGACAACATTTCCTTCCGAACGTTACATTGTGAATATATATAATCATCCTTCTAGGGTGATAGATACATGCCTTTCCAAGTGGAGTATGTTAACTTTCAGGATTACTCGGAAAATAACATTTCAATGTCGTTTGATTTTAATAAAACGGAACTTCATGGATTATTAACTCTGTTCGTAAATGATAATGGAACAATTTTAAGACATGAACAATTTTGGTTAGATATTATCAATTAAAATCACTTAATTAGTTGTATGTTTAACATTGGTTAACAATAATAGTTTGTATAATAGTTCTTAGAACTAGAAACCGCCACTTTTGGTGTATTATTTTAGCACTCATAGTTAATTAGTGTCACTAATTAATTTTAGAAACAGCTAAGTGTCTTGATCACTTCGCGTGGTTTATTAATTGCTTTGATCACTTTGCGTGTTTTATTTGCATTCTTTTTGGTTGGTTGTGAATTCACTTCTCATTTATGATAAAATTTCATCTTATTCATTTAAAATTTACATGTTGATTTTTTGGTTTGATGGTTTCACATCCTCGTGGTTTTAGTTCATCATCCTTCATACTTTAGCTTCTCTTCTCGGTGCCACAATTATTCCAAATTGATGGATTGTGGTTGGAATTTGTGTTTATTATACCTTTTTGTTTATTGATGTTGACTTTAATTCTACATCCCATTTGTCATTACTATATATAGGGGGGTGTATTATTAGTACATGAATATGTAAATTGTATTCACCTTTCCGCGTTTATTAACAAACAAAAAAATTAATAGAATTAATTTTTTTTTCAGGAGGGGTTGTAAGGTAGCTGTTGCATCCTTTTTAAGTCCTTAACAGGCATTAACAAATATAGACAGTCTCAGGTCCTGTCTTTGTTAAAAGTGTACGCACCAACTGAGATATTAGTAATAGGTTTTGTATATTAAATTTATTGCGCATGAGAACGCACATTTTTGGAGATTTTGAAATTAACGAGCTTGTTGTCAAACAAAGGCAGATAACGTATCTGCTGAGAGAATCAAGCAGGATCCCTACCAGACAGTATGGTCTGATGATATATCTTAGCCCCTGCGTTCGGGCATATTGATTTTTATTTGGTGATCGGTTCACTGCATTCAAGACATAGCCCCAGTATTACAGAGTAAGGTATTGCTATAATTGATTAAATATTTATTGAATTTATTTCATCATTGACATACATTCTACAAGTCGACCTCTAGCTGGTACCCTCATGCGTTGGGACCAGAATGGATCAAACTTGAACGTTAATGTATTGGAAGTCTCGAGCATGTTTATAATGAAACTTGTTTATTGAAAGCAAAGGATCTGCGTTATTGAATATTGGAATCGCCGTCATACGAGTAACGGCTTATATGGAAGGTGAACCAAAAGTTAGAAGTTCATCCTATGTTATATTGATCAAGTTAATGATTGTATTATAATATCTAGAAATCGTATTCTGTCGACAATCTAGATAGGAGGGAATATCTATTTGATTGGATTGTATACCCTTGGTTGTACGATGAGGGATTAACCTTGAAAGGTCAACCGTCTTTGAGAACATTTGTTAAACTAGCTATTCACTATTGTAAGATGAACCTTCGAGATTATGGCTATGCACTTTATGATGTCTAACCATGTACCTAATGGATAAGGAATTTTCATATATATGCACGATGTTTCGTATCGTCCTTGTCAACGTGATTGTCAAATAAACTGTGGATTGTAACTTTAATCAATCATGAGTTCCAGTGTCCTTCCCTTGACACTGTTGGTGTTGATGTGACCGTTAGAACTTTGACTATTCGCACATTTTCATCTTAAAAGAACATTCGCGTCAGATACACAAAAATTAGCTAACTGTCATCCCTTACACCATTCAAAGTGTATGACTATCATTCAAACAAGACGGCTACAAATGGAGAACAAGATCAGATACAAGGAGTTTCATGTTTTAATTGAAATTTCAAAATAGAAGTCTGCATTGGATAGGATAAAAGATTTTGTATTGTGGAATGGAAGGAATACCGTAACTCATGCCTCCACTTTGTTTGTGGGGCTGAGGAGGAATAATATTTCAAAGTTTTTAAATAGTAATTCTTATACTTTTGTGCCCTAAGTATTCATTTATTTTCATTTCCCAAACGTAATTTCCTCATTTGATTATCTTTTGATTTCTTGCCGTGTTTAATTTAGGGTTTCATGTAGTTATTGGAGACAGGATTTCTGTATGGTTTTTAATGTCTTGAGCATCTCTTTGGACTAAACTAAACCCATCTTGCCAGTAACAAATAAACGGCTTACATTCACTTCACACTTTTATCAACCCATATATATTTGACTCATGAAGTAATCATTAAATCTATTTCATCTGGACTTACATTTATAATTTTTATATTTTTGTTATGTGATAACCGCACTTTGTATTCTAACACTTTTGTCCAAAAATGAATGTCGAGTCAATACTTGAGCTATAAGCAACCAGGAAGCAATGTTTTTGTCATTTCACTTTTATGACCTGAATATTAAAAATGTATTTCATGTGTTCTGCTTTTCTATCACAACTTATGCAGTATGTGTTCTGCTAGGTAACTTAAAATTGTAAATTTAAAAAACCACTTTCCATAGATACTCAGTTTAAGTTCATACCAACATTTGTATTTGTTCCCTGGGCCTGCAGATGAAGAGGGTTGCACTGTGCTAAAATGTGGCATTCCAATTGTAGTTGTAATTGGAGCACTTGTAGCTGGTGCCTTTATTGGTGTGATTTGCTACAAAGAACACAACAACAAAAAAAGTAAGTTTTCCTGATAGTTGTATGTTCACACATTACAGTTTTCATGTCAAATTAGCTTGTTTGCCAGCTTAAATTGTCGGTAGTTCACATTAGTTACACTGGCTTTTTGGACTAATTTATATATACTTAGTGTAGCGGAACTCTTGTTTTCTGCCATCTACAGTTTATTTAAGATGAAAATCTGATTGACTTAAGAATGTGATCAGTAAATAAATTTGAATGTGATGCACCAACATATTTCACTATACCTGATTAAGGAAAATAGTTCACATACATCTAATGTTCTGTTAAGCAAATTATTAATGTAAGTAGAGGTTCTTACAGTTTAGTGATGTCACCAAATGTGTTGTAGGTTGTATTAATGAATAACTACTTATGCATATACTATGATCCTATGTAGGTAGCCATATCTTTCAGTAAACTGCTAATCTTCTCCATGATTTCCATTATTCACTCTTTCCCAAACCACATTCTTAGATTTTTATGACATCTTCTTTATTTGTAATGCTCTTTCTCTTCTCCTTATTTTGGTATGTTGCAACGCTGTGTTCTAATTTGTCAAATCTCAAAACCTGTAAATTTCTCACTGTGTTCTAACTTGTCAAATCACAAAATCTGAGTGATTTCACATTGTATTCTAACTTGTCAAATCTCAAAACCTGTAAATTTCACACTGTGTTCTAAATTGTCAAATTTTAAAACCTGACTGATTTCACACAGTATTCTAACTTATCAAATCTCAAAACCTGAGTGATTTTACGCTGTATTCTAACTTATCAAATATTAAAACTTGAGTGATTTCACACTTTATTCTAACTTGTCAAATCTTACAACCTAAGGGATTTCGCACTGTATTTTAATAATTTCCGGCTGGTCTCTCAGAGAGGCCGACGATCGATCGCCGTTTTACGGTCGGCCTTTCTAATAGGCCGGACGGTGTCCGTGTCAATAACAAAAGTTTTAACATTATTTACATACTTTTCTTCCCATAAAAGAGTTCTGCCATTTCCGGTAAACCTCGTGTTTGAAGATACTGGAATACTCAAATTTTTGTGAAATATTGATCAATTTTGATGTCTCAAAGCCTAAGAAATATTATGTCAAGACTGTCGGCCTTTGTGACAGTAGTATGCCTACTGGTTACGTTGTCAATTTGTTGATTTACTTTGGTGCCAATACATCATACAGTCTTGAGCTAGACTACTACACAAGTTTTGCATTGCTGCAATATCTTACAGACAACAATCAGTATTTTACTTGAACTGTAAATATAAATCCTAAATTTCTTTTAAAGGCACTGAAGACTACACAACTGATGCATCTCCAGATTAAATGGTTTCTCGATCTAGGAAGTAAATTTCTTTGTGTATTGTTTAGAGATAAAAAGACAAAAAAGTCGTGCATTCTAGTGTCAAGTTCTGCAACTGTGGAAACCAAAGAAATCACATATTGTTTCGGCGAAAGAAAGCACAAACCCGCTATGATTGATGACTACAACCAACGAATGAATGGATGTGACAAGGTTGACCAGTGTGTAACAGCCTGTGGAACATTCAACAGAAGAACCAGAAAGTGGTGTAAGAAAATTTTCTTTTGTATCTTTGAAATTTCCCAGTTGAATGCTTTTGTGTTGTTTGCACGCAGCAGATCAAATAATTCAAAGAAGCAGACACTACTGCAGTTCAAGAATGAGTTAATTACAGAACTTAGTCTTGTTGCTTCTGATATTATCCAGAATATCCCACACAGAGAAACTGATGCAAATCAACACAACAGTCTGTTGAACCGTCTGTGTGGAACCAGACACATTGTAAAAAAAAAGAAATTTCTGCGCAGGTGGGTCATTTGTAGCACCCCTCAAGTTAGAGTGAGAATATTTTGTTATTGTGATGGGTGCACAGATCATCCACACCTTCACCCAAATGACTACTTTGCCAAATACCATGAGGCAAAGTAGTTTAAGTTAAAGAATGAAGGGAAAATTTACATTGTTTATACTCGTAGTATACTTTCAAATTTTGACTGCGTCTTCAAAATGTGCCAACAAATTTTCAGTTGTAATAAAAATAGTATTTATGAAAAGAAGCAGCTGAAACCTTTCTACTTTATGTGAAAGTACTTTGAAATGGAAGTAGTTTTAGGAGTTTCTGGCTTCAAATTGGATTATTTTTGTGGGTAAGTACAACTCTTTTTCAAATTTTAAAACTTTTCTGCACTCAGTACTGTATAGGCTGCATGCATGTTTAAAACCATTGAACAATTCAGTTAAATGCATATCAAAAGGGTTTCATTTCTCCACATTTTAATATATAACATTTTATGTTATCATTATAAATAAATTATTTAAAGCAATTTCAGTAATGGTAGTCATGTCTAAATATAAGCTAAAATACTTTTGCGCTTTGTCTACATATACCAAAATATTTCAAATTGTTATAAAAACTTTATTTGTGCTCAGAAACAACTGCAACTTTCCTACATTATGTGAAAATGGATGTAGTTTAAAATAAAAGTAGTTTTAAGGGTTGAAATTTACCAGAATTAATAACACATAGTGATAAGTACCATTTGATTTTAAATTTTTTTTTTATTTAAAGATTTTTCTACACTCATTATTGTAAATGGTGAATGCATGTTTAACATAAACGATTTAAGTGCATGATATAGGGGTTTCATTTCTTCACGTTTTGATATATAACACTTTATATTATTATTATAAATACATTTTTTAGTGCAAAATCTGTAAAGGTAGCCATACATAAAAATGTACTCTCTGAAATTAGCACGTTAAAAACGTGGTTTTTGAGCTCCAATATCAAGAGTCAACTCCACCTAGTCCGGTCCCAAGCCCGGCTTTAAAAGGGAGGAGGGCGGCCTGCATGGAGGCCGTAGGATGCAGCCCCTCCACCATGCAAAGGCACAACAGGCCAATCACCTGTTTGCTTTAAACATTTGATTACGAGAACTACAAGAGAGAAAACCAGACTGATTCTAAAGGTGACGAACTGGAACGGACTACGGACCACGACTTATGGAACTTGGAACACAAGAAGTATTAATGGGAAAGAAGAGGAGCTTTAACGGAAACAAAGAAAAAAGGACAAGGAGTCATGGATCTCGATGGTAATATGCTGCTCTACAGTGGTGTACCCACATCTGAAAGAGCTAAAGAGGTCGTGGGTTGCTTTGTGGCCAAAAACCAAAAATATAGTATCAAGGGATGGAACTTTGTCTCCGAGCGCATTATGGTTGTAAAACTAAAAGAAGGAGAAACCATAGTCAACCTGGTCATAGTGTATGGGCCAAATGAGGATTAGAGAGCAGAGGTCAAGGAGGAATTCTTCGAGCTGCTTCAAAGGACAGTGGATGACTGCCTAGATGAAATTATCATGCTCGGATATTTTAAATGCCAGAGTTGGAAATGACCATGCTAGATGGGGGTGGAGTTATCGGAAGATATGGAGAAGATACTCTCAACGACAATGGACAGTGACTTCTTAGATTCTGCAGTGAGCAGAATCTGAAAATTACAAACACAAAGCTCCCCCATAAGCGCATACATGCATACACTAAATATGAACGAACAAAGAATGAGAAGTCAGTGATCGACTTTGCCATTGTTAGGAGGAGCTTATTCAAATATGACCTGGATGCTAAGACTAGAGGGGGCGAGAGATTGGAAGTGATCACTACCTGCTTACAATCAAAAGAACAACTGAAAGAGTTGCTCAGCCTTGGAACTGCCCAACACCAGGCAAGAAACTAAGTAAACGAACGGGAGAAATGAGAATTAAAACCTACAAGCTGAGAGAGCCAGAAATTAAGACCATATGTCAGGGGCTTATTGCTGCAAGGACATCATAAAGACAGCTGCCGCAGAAACATGTGATGAAGTCCGACGTGGGAACAAGAGAAAGAGGACATCTTGGTGGACAGAGGAAGTCAAAGAGAAAATAAGAGAGAAGAAAATGGCATGGAAACAATACTTAGGAGCTAAAAAACACAACAGGTTGCTGTGAAGTTGTCGGTGGCTGACATATTTACGTTTTGCCATAGCTGAACAGCATTGGGGAAGGTGTAGGAAGGAGTGAATATATGAAACATGGCCGACCTTAAAAATTTGCATTGGCAGGACAGAAAATCTAAAGCTACAATAGCAAGCTTGGTGGAGGGACATTTAAAATAGAATAATTTACAAAGGGAGGTAGAGTATGAATGATTTCCAAAAGGATATTATTCAAATGTAAGTAGTTTTAAAAATAATTAATATTTTTCAAAGTCATCACAGCTGCTAATAGTTAGCTCATGATCTTTAAGAAATTATTATAAATTCATACCTCAACGGATTTTGATAAAACATGGATAGATTGAACTCTTCTTATTGGGAAAATGAAAGGATACCTAGGAAGGAAGGAAAGATATAAGTGTGGAGTGAAAAGAAGAGAAAACAAGTACAGAAAAAGCACAGATCGCCTAAAACCAAGAGATTAAATGAAAATCTAAGCGGATAACAGGAGCCAGGTCCTACAATCTTCAACACCTTAGACCCCGTAGTTATAGGGCGGGCTGAAGGAAAGTCTTCTTAATTACCAGTGTGTCTCAGAAACCTCGAACAGACGTAGCGTAATGCAAGTTGAGTTTACGTGTATCCAATCCTACAAACACTGTGAGCGGTTTCAATAACGATTGTCAATGATGAGAACAGCTAGAGACTAGATAGCAAGAGATACCAAAACTACTGTTACTGACTTTAGAATTTCATTGTAAGATACATCCAAGACTTTTTACTATTATTTATTTTAATTTGTAAATATAAATAATCATACATTTTACCATCTTCCAACACCCATTTTTCATTACAAGGCTAGATAGATGTACATAATAAATTATGAAATTTTACTCATTTGACTTAGGTAAATTTTTAACTGTTAAATTTTGAGTTACTGTTTGTAATTTAAGTATATTATCACATAGGGTTACTATATCGAAAGTGGCACAGTATACTTCTGAAGCCTAAATCTATTGTCCAGCTCAGATTATTCACAGTCGTAACTCAATTGTTATACCAGTGTACTTCTTGGGCACTGGGACTTCTTACTTTCTAGAGAGAAATTATACTTCTTCTCTACCACTATCATAACACTAGAAAAACCTTTCGCTACAATTGTGCGAGGAGTGTATGCAGCACAAAGGACTTTTTGTGTACTGTTAGTGTGTGTTCCTGTAAAGTCAGTTCGTGAACACGAGAGTTCAGAGTTATTTCCTGCAGGCAATGTCAGCCTGGATGTGATGTCAGTATGCTTGCTAAATGTAATTGATTTCCACGATTTATCTATCAGTCGAATAAATTTTATGGAACTGTACCAGTGGCGTTGGGTTAATTTGTACGAGCCATTGTTGATCACTATCTTCATACAACCTACACCCACCATAATATTGGTCCTGACAACTATGTTAGTTATACTCTGACAGCTGGGGATATTGTCTATACAGTGTCCTGAGAACTGGCGGCTTGCAAAGGGTGCATAGGAAACCCGGAGCAGTTTTTTTAATCAACCGACCCCTCTTCATACCATCGTCATCTGAAATGTATACCCGGTGCTCCTGTTAAGAATAAAAAAAATTATTCACGCTGCAATTTGTCATATTATCAAGATCACTAGTAAAGCCGCTGAGGACTGGCCCTTATTAAAACTGCATGCCAAGCGGTAGATTGAAGTTAAAGAAGTGCTGTTGCAGAATTTTCAAGCCTTTTGCCGAGTAAACAACAGACTTACAGAGTTGGCTAACGAGGTATTTTGTATTAGTGACACCGATAGACTTTGACCTGCATCATGTTAAAAGTTCACTACCTCTCATATGACTTCCTTTCTGCACTCGAATATTTCAAAGAGAGAGAACGTATTGCAAAGGAACTGTTCGTTTCAACGATGAAGTCCACGTATTGTCGGAAAACAGTCACAGTTCAACTGTGAATCTTCTGTACATTGAACAAAGCAGTCGTAGCATATTGTGTGATCGTGTATGCTGACCTTTCATCCTGCAAGTGGGTCAGGTGTGGGCTACTACTGGCCACTATATTCAGTCGCGGTCTATTCAGCCTACAACATCGGGTCCTAGAGCTTAACATCACGGACTGTGGCTTGTACTTAAGTCTTCGGTGCAAAACTCTGTTTTCCATCTGGAGAAGGGGTTGGATGTCACAGAACAGTTTCATGAGTGTGAGTGATGATAGTGATTGGTGTTAAGGGTCACTGAACTGTTGTTAACACTTGGTTAAGTGCAACTCAGGTATTGAGTTAAGGTCTAACTTTATGTCAGCATTGTGGTGAGAGAAAGCGTTTGGTGAATACAAGTCTGGGTGACTGAGTTAGTCTGTGTTTGGCAGCCGAGCTGTGCGCGGGAGTCTGTGATTAGTAGCCGAGCTGTGAGCTCGTATTGTGTGACTGTGGAGAACCACAGATGTGTTATTCTAATATGTGAGGATATATTTATTATATTGTGAAGTTCCTACCTATTGTACAGGCGAAGATTATTGTACCGACTGGAAGTGTTCCTGTTGGAACAATATTTATATTCCTGTTCGTGGAGAACAGTATAGGGCGTTGCAGTGCCCGCCCCTGGAGCTACTGGGAAGACAGGCGACGCGTTTCCCGCCTTGTAGCTATATTGGTATAAATACAAGCGTTGTTGAATTCCCACCTGGAGAAGATTCTGAGAGAATCTTATGGCGATGATTAATGCCACCAACCACTAAATGAATCACACCTGGATGGTGTTATGATTGTGCGAGGAGGGTATGCCGCACAAAAGACTTTATGTGTACTGTTAGTGTGTTCCTGTAAAGTCAGTTCGTGAACACGAGAGTTCAGAGTTATTTCCTGCAGGCAATGTCAGCCTGGATGTGATGTCAGTATGTGTGCTAAATGAATTAATTTCCACGATTTATCTATCAGTCTAATAAATGTTATGGAACTGTACCAGTGGCATTGGGTTAATTCGTACGAGCCATTGTTGATCACTATCTTCATACAACCCACACCCACCATAATATTGGTCCTGACAACTATATTATGCTCTGACAGCTGGTGACATCATCTATACAGTGTCCTGACAACTGGTGTAAGACAATGTGATATCCTATCACTTTACCTTTTCATACTCCTCATGGACAATGTCATCAAGGCATGTAAGGAGAGAACAAGAACGTTTTCAGTTGGGTACTGGAAGATGAGACAGGTCTGTATTTCAGAGCTGGCATTTGCTGATGATGTTGCCCTGAGTGCTAAATCAGAGGAACATCTTCAATCCAACCTGCAAGTCTGAAAGGAAGAGCTGGAGAAGAGAGGAATGGTCATAAGCAGCTCTAAAACAAAATCCATGGTGATATCACGAGAAGAAAGAAGACATCAGATTAAGCTGGGAGAACAGGTCCTGGAGCAGGTCGACCACTTTAAATACCTCGCAGCTATTATAGACAGAAAAGAAGGCATCAAAGAAGAGTTGGCCACTCGAAAAGCAGCAGCTGGGAGACTTTTTCATGCCATAAATCGAGGATTCCTCAGCAAGAGAGAGGTGGGTAAGAAAACGAAGATGGCTGTATACCGCTTCATCTATGTCCCAGTCTTGACGTGTGGATGCGAGTCATGGGCAATGACTACAACCCACAAAAGCCAGATCCAAACCTCAGAAATGAGGTATCCGAGGAAGGTGATTGAAGTAACAAGAAGAGACATGGTCCGAACCAGACGATACGTCAAGGCCTAAAATCCCACCCCCTGCAGACCCAAGTAGAACAGTCCCAACCAGGAGGTTTGGCCATGTCTGCAGAATGGGAGAAGATCGGCTACCACGACAAGCATGGGAAACAAAGAGCCAAGGATCCAGACCCCCAGGACGACCCAGAGTTCGCTGGGAGGACAACATTAGACAATCTTTGAAGGTCCGAGGACTAGAATGGAACCAGGCCGGGGGGAAGACAGCCGATAGGATAGTCTGGCGCTCTCTCTTCCAAACCTCTACACCTCACGATAGAAGGGGAACAACTAAGTAAGTAAGTAAGTATACTAAGAGTTAACTTATCAAATCTCAAAACCTGACGGATTTCATTCTGTATTCTAACTTGTCAAATCTCAAAACCTGAGTGATTTCACACTGTATTCTAACTTGTCATATCTCAAAACCTGCACACCAGTCTAACATGTTAAATCTCAAAACCTTTCTGTTCTCACACTGTTCTTCCTTTCGTGGAATGTTTATATTAACATCTAGATCATTTTCAGCCTCAGAAACATTCAACTGTGTCTCTTGTTGTTCCTTGTTCAGAATTTCTCCGAAATGCTATTCCCATCGTGTTTCCTGCCCCTGTGCTGTGGTGATGAGATTTCCTTGCTTGTCTCTTACTAACGTTATATTTTTTGCACCTTGTTTTACACTGACAGTTTTAGTTATTTTATAAACGGTGCTTTGTTCATTTCTCGGTGCTACCTCTTCTGCTTGTCTTGCAAATTCATTCAGAAATGTCCATTAGTTGGCACTGGTTTGACTTTTTACTTCTTTGTCTAGCTGACTGTACTGTTTGCTATATATTTCCTTCAACTTGGGAGACTTAGCTTCTGTTTTCTTCCCTTTTCATTTCCTTTCTCTTCGCTATAGTATTTAACGTTTCTAGTGTTATCCAATCTTGTCTCTTTCTTTCCTGGAATCCCAAGCATGACTCGCTGCTTTCCTTGTGTATTGTTGAGATGGTGTTGAATTTCTGGTCGACATCAATGGTTGCTGTTCTTTCTTGGCTTTTGGCAATCTGGTATCATCTCTTTACATCAACCACGAAAGCTTTTCTGGTGAGGGGGTCTTTAAGTTTCGTGATGTTATAGCTTTTCTGTTTGACTGCAACTAGTCCAGCAGCTCTGTTTTTTTTCCGCACACCCGCTATCGCTCGAGGCGAAATCTCAGATCAGCATGTCCAACAAGAGACTGACCCTACGTGAGCATCCCTTTTTCCCGCACAGAGGCAGGTGTCCTTCGCCATTCAGGCAGATTCTCGCCGATTTTGGAGGTATCCATTAGAGCTGGGTCGGCTCAAGAGCCGACAGGCCCTGATCGACGTCACTCCATCAAATGAGCTCGCCAGGGCTCGAGTTAAATTAATCTATTACAAATCCCGGTCGACGAATAATCTTCAAATGTCGTCGCCCGGGTTTGATCCTGAGTCACCCGGTCGCCACTACGCTAGCGCGGCTCCCTCAGCTGCTCTGAGTTTCACCTTCAGTCTTGCTACCACTAGGTGATGATCACTTCCCACATCTGCGCCTCTTCTTGCTTTCACTTCTTGTAATGCATGTCTCCATCTGCCATTGATCATTATGTGATCTATCTGGTTTCTGTCCCGACCATTTGGTGATTCCCAAGTTAACTTGTGCACTTCTTTGTGTGGAAAAAGTGTTCCCCCAATGACCAGGTTGTTAATACTGCAGAAGCTTATTAATTTGTCCCCATTCTCATTTACTGTTCCACCGCCTCATTTCCCCATTACTCTTTCGTTATAAGTATTGTGTAATCCAACTTTTGCATTGAGGTCTCCCATTACTATAATAAGAACGTACCTAGGTGCAGTTTCCATTTCCTTTTGTTGATGTTGATAGAACACGTCCTTGACCTCTTCATCGCTGTCGTTTGTTGGTGCATAGCAATGTATAATTGTGTTGTTGGTGAATCTCCCTTTCAGTCTTATTCTAATCAGTCTGTTGTTGATGGGTTTCCTTTCCAGTAAAGACTTTTCCATTCCTTTCTTCAAGATAATGGCTACGCCTTCGTTGTGCTAACCATCTTCTCTACCAGAGTAAAGTACTGTTTTCTCTGTAGCTGTTATTATTCTTCCCGTCTCGGTCCATCTGCTCTCACTTTTTCCCAGTATATGTAATTTGTAGTTCCTCATCTCTGCTGTGATCTGCCTCAGCTTTCCTATGTCATTCATAGTTTAGCAGTCGGGGCATCTGTTTTCATGCCAATGGTTTCCTTTCGGCTTTCACCACTGGCAGTCATACGAGCCTCAGACTCCGGATGTCCATCCCACATCAAAGTTTTTCAATTCGCTACTGTTTCCATAACATGTGTGATTTTTTCCATAGACACGGTTGTCGGCCCTGCGCTAAAACCCCCAACCTGGTGGATCAGGGTACCAGCCTTTGTCTGACCACTACCCATGCAGACAAGTCCAGCTTGGTTGAACCTAGCAGGAGTAAAACTCCCACAGGCGTAGCTCTGGGGTTTGTCAGGGCACACAAGCTGCCATACCGCTACAAGGTAATGATACCATTGATAGCAGTTGAATTGCTCACATATTGTTTAAAGCAAGTTATAGCAAGTTTGCATTTGACAGCATTGTTCTGAAATATCCAGGGCAAAAGAAATGGTGGGACACCAAAACATTTATAGAAAGAAGTTGGAGAATACTCAAATGGAATATAGAGACAAATAAAATGACATTGAACAGATGGTACAGGATAAGTGGGCCTGGTATGAACTTGTTGACGGCCTACACAGAGAGTGAAGGGGGATGATGGTGGGATTGTATTTATATATTTATGGTCAGTTTCCATTTTTAGCTGCAGTTTTAAACATTATGTTTGTTTATCTTTATTTACAGCTCTTGATGTCGAGCTAAATAAACAATCATCAGAACCCACGAAACACCGTGACACGGAAGTGGGCAAAACAACTGATAGTTTCAAGGAAAATAAACAATTGACAGGATCAGCTATTGATCATGGCATGGAAGGGACAGAAATAATTTAGACTTGCCAGCTGGTTCATTGGCTTTTTTTATTATTGTTTTGTTAGAAAACACAATCATGTGATTTACTCAGTGAACACAAATAATCCATGTTCCTGAGTGGCTGAATTTCATTCAGTAGCCAATAATACCATTGTTTGTTGTGGTTACACGTTTTTTTACATGATGGGGTAACTAGCAACATGCCCAACCCTCCTTAGTTTCTTTTTTATGACATGCATGGTAGGGAACAGTGTTACTATTCTTTGCCCCCCTTTTGGGCCCCAGTAACACATGGCAGTTCAGTGGACTCTGACTAAACAGCTTGACGTTCTAGATTTTGCCGATGACCTAGCGCTTCTGTCCCATTACTGTAACCAGATGCAAGACAAAATTAAAATACTTGATGAAATGTCACAGCTGGTGGGTCTGAAAATACACAATGAGAAAACAGAGAATAAATGCAAGATTGTACTGAAATAAACTCCACAACAAGATGCATAAACATACATACACCTTGGAAGCAATATAGACAAAGTTGGAGGGACAGACAATGATATCAAAATAAGAATACAAAAGGCTAGAGGAGCTTTCATTGCATTGGAAAATATATGGAGATTAAAACAAATCAGGTCAAACACAACAATCTGAATTTTCGATGCAAATATTAAGTCCAGTCCTATTGTATGGTTCTGAAACATGGAGAACAACAAAAACAATAGCCAACAAGCTACAGATTTTCATAACTAGATACTTGCATAGAATAGAAGGATTGAAGTGGTATGACCAGATCACTATTGTGGAATTAATGACAAGAACTAGACCAGCATATGTTAACCAGGGGTGCATGCACCTTCTGGGGTTGCAAGACCAAACTTCTGGGGGTTCGAGATATGCTAGATATTTTAGAAGGCGAATCATCATAAACACAGTATAATACACAAAACTCAAATGTATTTGTAAAAATAGAACATTGTCAACACAAATTAAATACCGAACTTTAGTCACATGTTGTAAATAACATTATCTCAAAATACACTTTTATTTATTTATTTATTTATTTGCATTTCTGGCAAATTTTATGAGCTAGAAGATAATGGGGTGTGAGGCTTGGGAAGATGTTAAAAGGTGAAAGAAGACGAAGAGGCCAATAACACACCATCATTTTTCAGTGGATTGTTTATTAGATTCGCACACGGTTTTTGTGAAAGTCATTCCTTATCTGTGTTAATCTTACTTTTTACTATTTTCTTTTTTTTTAATACAAATCTCTAGGTCAGCATTTCTGCACCATTCAGTTAAGTTGAATGCCCACTCTAATGAATCTCAGTGATTTTGCTGATTGAAATAAAAGCTTTAGATAAGGAGAATGTCCTATGGTAATCTTTTAATTTCATTGTGGATAAATCACATATACTGGTCTTTTGTTTGGAACTATTTTCCAGTTCTAATGGAAAATAGTGTACTAGAAGTTTTGGCCTAGATCTCCCACACAAAAAATTTGAATTCTATTGACAGGTATCTTTCCTCTATAATGTTTAAATAAATAACTCAGTTATTCTAGCTGAGGAAAGGGAAATGAAATATTAATTTATTGCAGCATGTAAATTCAAGGTAAAAACTAAAGCCAAACAATAGTGTTGTATATGGAGCATATACTACTAGAAGAACACAACTAGTTAATTAATAAAGTTAGCATCCGTTGTCATTTACTCAGTTTTTGCGGCACCATCTGCTAGTGTTACCCATACGCGTCAACTTAATGGTGTTGTTACATCCAGTAGCTAGTTGACTGATGCATCTTGACGATAAAGTAACTGATGAATAATGTTTACTAAGTTGGCTTTTTCTGCTAACAGATTAGACTGTTATAATCAAATGACTTGTTATTTTGTTCTGTTGAATTTCTCTGGGTGACAATTAAAGAGTTTGTTTGTTCTGTGGTAGGGTGGGCGAGATGATGATGATGTTGTGATATTTGATCACTCTCTTGCACACTCGCAACCGACCCGATTCAACAATAAAACTCTGATTCTTGAGGCAGGGGCTGTATTTATTTCTACAACCCTATCAGTGACATTTAAACACACGAAGCAAACATTAAACAAATAAACCAACAAACCAAACACCAAACAAACACCCAGCCTGTGCTCGATTGCTAATCTGAAGAAGCAAACAAAGCAACGACTAGTTAAAATCATGGTTAAATAATCAGAAACACCATGCTCTCACCTGTCAAACTGTCCTTCACCTGCGTGAAACTGAATATTCAACTATCATGCACACACACATGCATGTCGTCTAGCGAGACTAATATGGTGTTGTGCATGAGGCTGGCAATCTCACCGTGTAACATAGATTGCTACCGAAGCCACTACTGCAAGAGCACACACTCAGCTATCACACACACACACACACTCATGCATGTCGTCCAATGAGACTAGTATGGTGTTGTGCATGAGGCTGGCAATCTCACCATGTAACACAGATTGCTACCGAAACTACTACAGCACGAGCATCTGAATGCTTCATGCTCCCTCGGGAGCGGAGGAGAAATAAACCACACTGAGTGGCTCCATGCAAACCATTCTTCACATCTTCTTCTTCTTCTTCCGTCTCAAAGGAGCAGTCAGAGGAGCCTTGTGGCGTCTTAAGCAAAATATATATCTCCAAATGAGGCCACGATGCGTAATCTCAACAAACCATTCTTCACATAACAATAATTAAATAATCATAAAATGGAGATAAAATAATATTCAACTATATGTACAACAAATACTCTCAATAATGAGAATAAGCCACCACCTCGCAACTGATCCATCTCAATATTTGTCACTGTACTCTGAACATGTCGTAAGTGACGACTGGTGCGCCTGGCCACAAGCGTGTTGTAAATGACCCCCTGATGAGATTGAGAACTCATCATATAAAACACATTGTTACAGAAACAAACCACTGCCATAGCATATAATGCTTCATGCAGGCTTCTGTTGGATTCAGCCGCACTGATGTCGCCCTGCTCCGCAAGGAGCAAACATGAACGTTTATGTCTCAAATGTGCTTTACGCACAAAGGAGTATCATGCGCTCACCAGAAATCTAAATGAATATTCTCCCCTCACTCAAAGTAACCCACTAAAGATAAACAGTAGAATAATCAATAATCGTGAAATACCACTAAATTACTGTCGCATCATAGAATAAAATATAATTATTCTTGACTTTAACAAAACTGGAACTAAATACATCACCTAAAGGAAATTTAACACGACAACTCTCTCTTCTATTACTGGGGAAAATTATATTAATCTACTTTCGCCCACGTGTCAATTGACACAGTATAAAATAGCGTAACATTATAGGCTTGATAACTAAAAGTGTTACTGCAGACTCCTCGCGCCGCTTTTATACAGTCATCACCACGTGGCTGCCATCTTGCTAATGAGTTAATGTTATCTAAATTCAAGTAATAGATCGCTTCTCTGCCTGGTTTCATGTATGAAATACTTTCACACTATATTTGCCCGGTCTGGTGGATGAAATAATTGCTACTAAAACTCTCACATCTGTGATTTGGACTTACACTATTAAAATCAATCCACGCATATTATTTTCACTCATTTATATTTCAAGACTAAATTATCAGGTCCTGGAATCACATCAATCTATTTATTTCCTTGAACATTAGAACAGACTCACGCTGAATATAATTTCAGAATTACAGAACACTAATGCTAATTTCTACAAAATACGCTAACAATTATAGCTCACGTGCTCTGGTTTCTTTGTCCATCTGCTACCCACACAGGGCGCCTCGTCTCGTTTGTTCTCTCTGGGCGGTTCTTGCAAAATAGGCCCGTTCGCTGGCTAGGCACTTCTTATATAGGCACTAGGCTAATCACTCGACTTTAGTGCGCTGCGCGTATTAATTTGGCCACTTAAATAACACTCGCGATTATTGCTCTAGAAGGCATGAAAACACAAATATACACAACTATTTCTAGAGCAAAAACACAAATATACACAACTAATGTGTAGGCTTTATTGTGGCCTTAGTAATATATTTTCTATTTCGTCAGACTTTTCACATCCCAGCGTGATGTGCGCACATCGAAAATATATGGGCGATAAATATGCCCTGAACATGAAGGGGGAAGCTGGGGTGTCTTTACGGCCCCATCACAGTTCTGACAGACCTATTACTCTGACCAGTACAGGCATACCTCCCTAATATGGTGAGTTAGGTTCCAGACGCAAATATCGCCTTAATGCGAATCACAGCCTTTTTTTCACTTGCCAGTGCAAATAAAAGCTTAAAAACATGTCTACACTATCATTTCTTAAGTGCGCAATAGCACTAGGCCTAAAGAAAACGATGCAAAAATAATAAATTTGTAAACATTCTACAATACTGTATTCAATCGTTCAATACCCTTTAGCTCCCCAAAAAGCAAAGGCCTTCAACAACCACGTGCCAAGTCCTCCTGTCACGTGCCATCACCTGCAGTTCTTTCTACATTGTAATCATCATTTTCACTTCTGTCTTTAGTTTTCTTCTCCTTGTGTTTTTTGGTCTATCTCTGCCTTTCTTTTCATGGGAATTCCAGAAAAAGGACTGCCTTGTAATGCTATCAACAGGTTTCCTCATTGTGTGTCCTATCTATAGCCAGCGTCTTCTTCTCATCTCTTGTTCCACTGGCCATTGACTGGTTCTTGTCATAAGTTCCATATTGGTGACCTTGTCATACTATTTCAGTCCTTCTGTTCTATGCAAGCACCTATTTATGAAAGTCTTTTTTGTTGTTGTTTTTGTTCTTCATATTTCAGAACCACACAACAGGACTGACTTGACATCTTGAATATTTGTATCTTTGTGTTGGATTTGATCTCTCTTAATCTCTATTAATAGCTTTTCTGGTTTTTTGTACTCTTATTTTGATTTCATTGTCTGTCCCTCCAATATTGTCTATATTGCTGCCAAGATATGTGTATGATTCTACATCTTGTAGTGGTGTTGAAGAAATAGCCTTGTTGTCATTTCTTTCATTTATTCTCATTATCTTTGTCTTTTCCCTGTGTATTTCCAGACCCACTTATCGAGTATTTTCATTTTGTCTTTCATCTGATTATTGTTTTGGGACACGAGCCATGTCATCAGTAAAATCTAGATTATAGAGCTGTTTGGCCAGATTCCATTGGATTCCATTTCTGTTGTGTGACATTGATGTTTTCATAACCCAGCGGTTTTCAACCTGTGCGCCGCAGCGCCCTGGAGTGCCATGACTGACGGTCAGGGGCGCAGTGGGTGTGCATAGATTTGTTTAGTACTTAGCTGTAAAGAAAACACAGAGCTGTAGGATATTAAATTTTTGGTGTTTGTCAACCTGCGTGACCCCGGAGAAATTTCACTTTTGATATTGGGCAGCCTTTGAAGTCCCGCTCCCCCGACCCACCTATCCAACTTTCCGCGCATTCTCCTCGCGCGATTATAGTAGGTAACGCGGTGATTTTCTGTTTTCAAACGTTATAGATTGTGTTGTGAGTTTGATATAAACTATGGAAAGATTTTTTTTTAATTTGGCAAGTGTTAGTTAAAAGTGAGAACTTGTTGACGATGACAAGGAAAATGGTAATGAGGAAAGGAAACTTAAGTTTAGAAGATACGACGAAGGTTACTTAGATTTTGGTTTCACGTGCATTCTTGTGAACAATGAAGAGCGTCCACTGTGTGTTTTGTGTTTCAAAGTACTCTCTGTCGAATGTATGCTGCCTAGAAAATTGAAGCGCCATTAAGAAAGTGTTCATAAGAATGACGTCGTCAAACCAAGAGAATATTTCTCTAGAAAGCTGAGTCAAATGAAAGAACAAAAATTAGCATTTTCTAAGCAGGCGACAATCTCGAGTAATGCTGTTCTAGCGTCCTACAAGGTAGCATAACGGGTAGCAAAATGTAAGAAACCCCATACGATTCCAGAAATACGTGTTTTACCGTGTGCTATTGATATGGTGTCCATTATGGTTGGAGAGTCCGTGGGAAAACAGCTTTTGCCCATTCCTTTGTCGGACCGTACAATCAGCCGTCGAATTCAAGATTTAGAAGGGGGTTTTAATAAAACAGATTATTGAAAAAATGAGGGGGAAGGACTTTGCTTTGCAGCTTAGATGAGGACACTGATAGCAATAGAGATGCTCAGTTAATCTGTTATGTGCGGTTTGTTGATGAAAAAAACGAAATGGTGGAAGATCTTCTTTTTTGTAAGGACATAAATGCGGTTACGACAGGCAAAGATTTATTTGAAATTGTGGACAACTTCATGGCGGAAAATAAAATAGACTGGGCTCATTGTGTTGGTGTGTGTACCGATGGTGCTCGTTCAATGTCGGGCTGTTACAGTGGCCTACAAGCCCTCATCCGCGGCAAAGCTCCTGATGCTTTTGGACCCATTGTATTATGCACAGGGAAGCACTTGCTTCTCAGAATTTTAGTGTTGATTTGAATGAAGTCCTGCAAACTGTCATAAATGTGGTGAACTTTATTAAAACTCGACCTCATAGAGTTAGATTTTTCAGTAAAATGTGTCACGATAAGAAGGCTGAGCATACGTCTCTCTTATTTTATAGCAGCACTTGATGGTTTCTCCATAGGAAATGTATTATTGCGCATTTTTGAACTTAGGCGGGAACTCTATTCTTATCTTGAAGAAGAAAACCATGTCAGCGCTAAGTGCTTTCTGGACACTGACTTCCTGTTAAAAGTTGCATACCTCTGTGATTTTTTTTGAAAAGTTGAACTCGTTGAATAAGTCTCTGCAAAAAAGTGAAACTCATTTGATTCAACTTATTGACAAAGTTTCGGCCTTCAAAAAGAAGCTTCTTCTTTGGAAGATAAAAATCAATGAAGGAGGAGAAATGGATTACTTCCCAGGTAGGTTGCAGCAGTTCATTACAGACAATGAAATTGATTTTAGTGCACATATTGTTTCTATAATTCAAGGACACTTATCTCAACTCGTGTTCATTTTGAAAAATGTTTTCCTGAAAACTGTGACAGGTTTCAGTGGATCCAAATCCCTACAGTAGTGATGCTCCTTCGGACTTCAGTATTGCAGAAGAGGAAGAACTTATAGAACTTTCATCAGACTCTTCACTACAAGCAACATTTTCATCCATGGCTTTAACATTTTAGTATTCAGTAAAACAGGCGTTCCCAAGCTTGAGCAAGAGAACAATGAAGATATTAAATCCTTTTTGCAACCTCCTATCTCTTCGAGGCTGGGTTTTCAGCAGTGGCTATCATAAAAACCAAGTACAGATCAAGACTTGATGTGGAGAAGGAAATGAGGGTAGCTGTATCTCAATTTGTGCCAAGATTTGACAAGTTATGTAACAACAAGCAAGCAAAAGTTTCACACTGAGGTGACTGGTACTTTTTTCATCATATTTTTTTTTTAGTTTTACTGTACATTTATTTTGTTATGGAGATTGAATCATGAGTGCAGTACATCAGTGAATGATTTTCAGACAAAAAATACGTTAGAAATAAACTAATTTATCTGTGCTGTTTTCTTTTTTATATTAAGGGTTTTCAAAGTGCACTTTGTATATATTTTTTCTTGTAAGTGTAATTTTTTCACAGAATGTCCAATTGCATTTCTTTTTAAATTGCATAACAAAATTACATTGCTTAAAAGCCTTCTCTCCTGCTCAAAAAAGTTAGGCTAAATGTCGAAACATCGCTGGAGTTTTTACCAGTTAACCCACAGGGGAGCCGCAGAAAGAATGTAGTTGGTCAGGGGAGCCATGGAGTGAAAACCGCTGTCATAACCCATTCTATTGCTAGTAAGAAAAGCAAAATGGAAACAAGAGAATCTCTGTCGCACTCTAATTCTTATTCAAAATGGTTCTGTAAGTTATACTTCATAGAGAACTGTGCATGCCATGTCTTCATAAGTTTTCTTTATTAAGTTAATGATCTTCCAGGGGGACTCCATAATGCCTCATCAATTTTCAAAGTGATTCTCTGTCCACACTGTCTGTTGCCTTTTCACAGTCCAAAAATCCTATGCGTAGCTGTGAATTCCATTCCAGACTTTGCTCAACTGTTATTCTCTATGTGGCTATCTGATCTGAGCAGTATCTGTTTTGTCGAATTGTCTGTCTGTGGATTCTTTAAATCTCTCAAGGATGATCATGTTTATAATGTTTCCTGTCACTGTAACAATACATTATTCCTCTTTAATTTTTGCATTCTTGTAAATCTCCCTTGCTAGGCAACTTGACAAGATTTCATTTCTTCCATCTGCTAGTATGTCTTCTCTGTCCCAGATTTTACCAAGTAGTTTGTATTGTATCTCTGAAGTGGTGCCATATCTGCTTTGATGGCTTTTCCTGTAATGCCAACTGGACAAGCTGCTTTTCTGTTTGTTAGAAGCTTTATTTCACCCAGAGATTCAGATGAATAAATGATAAATCCTGGTATCAACTCGGATACTCAGTACTTGCATTTCTCTTCGTCTAAGTAATACGCTTTCCACAGAAAAAACTCTTATGCAGGACACATCCGGACACCTCAAAGGTTTCACCCAAAACAATATTGTAACCTCTCTGGTATTGTTGGCAGCACAATTTTTTTTTCTAACATGTTGTTTCTGCTACGATGTTGAGTTTACCCTCTGATGGAAGAATTGTGAACTGGGACTGTTGAAGTAATAATGCCCAGTGAGTCAACTGTGAGCTCGTTGATTTAGAAGATTGCAAAAATAGCAAATGTCGATGATCTGTCTGAAGTAGAAATGCGACCGTATCAGGCATCTGGACAATTTCCACACGACGCATACAATAGCAAATCATTCCCTTTTAATAGTTGAGTAGTTTGTCTCAGCTGTAACTCATCATCATCACCTTTTAATAGTTGAGTAGTTTGTCTCAGCTGTAACTCATCATCATCATCATCATCATCATCACCTTTTAATAGTTGAGTAGTTTGTCTCAGCTGTAACTCATCATCATCATCATCATCACCTTTTAATAGTTGAGTAGTTTGTCTCAGCTGTAACTCATCATCATCATCATCATCACCTTTTAATAGTTGAGTAGTTTGTCTCAGCTGTAACTCATCATCACCTTTTAATAGTTGAGTAGTTTGTCTCAGCTGTAACTCATCATCACCTTTTAATAGTTGAGTAGTTTGTCTCAGCTGTAACTCATCATCACCATCATCATCACCTTTTAATAGTTGAGTAGTTTGTCTCAGCTGTAACTCATCATCACCATCATCATCACCTTTTAATAGTTGAGTAGTTTGTCTCAGCTGTAACTCATCATCATCATCATCATCATCACCTTTTAATAGTTGAGTAGTTTGTCTCAGCTGTAACTCATCATCATCATCACCTTTTAATAGTTGAGTAGTTTGTCTCAGCTGTAACTCATCATCATCATCATCATAATCAACAACAATCATCATCATCATCATCACCTTTTAATAGTTGAGTAGTTTGTCTCAGCTGTAACTCATCATCATCATCATCATAATCAACAACAATCATCATCATCATCACCTTTCAGTTCCCCAACAAGCATGGGCATTGAACAAACTTACGCTAAGTCTTCCTGTCACGTGCCATCAGGCCAAGGTCATTCCATGTTTTCTTTATCCCTTTTATGTCTGTCTCCAGCCCTCTTCTCCACCTGTCCCCTGGCCTCCCTCCACCTCTCTTACCCAGGGGACTACAGAACAAGGATTTGCTATGTAATTCTATCAACAGACCTTCCCAACGCGTGTCCTATCCATCTGCAGTGTCCCCCTCTCATCTCCTACAGCACAAACACTTGTCTAGCTCCTGTCATCAGTTCTACATCTGTGATCCCGCCCTACCACACCACCACACGCTAAGCACCCATTTATGAAAGTCTGTAGCTTCCTGGTTGTTATTTTAGCTGTTCTCCATGTCCCAAAGCAGTCATATAGGACTGACCTGATAATTGAGGATTCCAACCTGTGAGATATCAGGGCCTGAAAGAAGACTAAAGAATAGTAACACTAACCTGCCATGCACGTGGTAAGATGCAACTAAGGAGAGTTGAGCAAGGGACCAGTTACCCCATCCTTTAGACAATTTTAAACCACATAAACTTCAAAAGCTATTTAAGACAAAAGACTATTAGCTCAATCTGTTCTACCGCGTGTTTCCAGGCCACATTACTGATTCTTCTAATTGAATATTATGTTTTGTATCTTGTTATGGTTGTGGAAATAAAATGGTCAAAATAAAGCGTAGACAGTGAGTGATGGTGAACAAGAGAGACATATATTGGGAAAAGGTAATAATCACAGAAATTGTTTACGTGACTGAAATTATAAATTCATGTGTGTGTGTGTGTATATATATATATATATATATATATATATATATATATATATATATATATATATATATATATATATATATATATATATATATATATATATATATATATATATATATACTCACACACGTACACATTTACACACAAGTATGAGAGATAATTTAGAAAGAGTGAGAAATTGTTCACGATTTTGATTAGAGATGTTAGGGGTCATACATGCTGCTTTGAGAAAGACCCTATGGTTAAATAGTAATTTTTTAACATTATTGTAATGAGAAGTGTGTTTAGAAGATTTGGTATAGTTTCATACTGTTATACAAAGACTGGTCGGGGAAATTTTTTTTTTTTTTTTTTTTTTTTTTTTTTGGAGACTAAAATGACATTGTAAGTTAAGAGAACTTGGGGAAAAACATTTCTCCAGAGATGAATGTTTTTTACAGGTATGGTAGATGTGTTACATGAAATATGTTGTTATGGGATTGAAGATGAAAACAGAAGCATTAGTGTAAGTTAGGGTGGCCAGACGGCCGGATTAAAATATTTACTGGAATCCGATTTCTGAGAACAGAAATTCTGTCAGAATTAAGAATCTCCGCAAAATCGACGGATTCTGAAAATTGCCAACAACTACTACCGTGAGTTGTCATGTTGTTCAATAGTTTATAAAAGATTACTATCATATTTTAACCCAGGTTAAACGCTGTTTAGGTTTATTGGCATTTGTTAAGGGAAAATATAACAGACAAAAAGTCATGAATAAGAACTTGGGGCTGGATTTAGTCAATTATAACTTCGTTGTCTAATGCAAATTACAAACAATATTAACCTTAGTTCGTACTGCTTTTATATTTATTACAATTTGTTTATTATGAAAAATTACATGAGTAGTTACTAGTATAGTAATGGGTTTGTTAAAATTAAAACCTCGTCTGTTGAATTTTTCAAATAATTTTAACTTTTACATCGAATGTACCATTGATTAATGGCATTATATTATATTTATGATACCCGCGCAAAATGCCAAAACGGAAGTGTGTGTTCGCGGATGAATTGAAAAAAAAAATTCAGTGCTTTGCTAGTGGTCGACAAGAGTATGAAGCAGAATGTCTTGTATGCAGAGGCGGCACATTTGTATCAGTAGCAAAAAAAGGTGCAGCTGATTTAAAAAAAAAAAAAAACGTATAGAAACAGAAAAGCACAAGACAGCACTTGCGTCTGAATGTTTGCAATCAAAACTGACATTTTTTTACTAAAGAAATAAGCGAGGAAAGTTTTGAAGTTGCCGCGGCCGAGGGTGCTTTTGCTTTTCATACTGTAAAACATCACAACTCTTTCAGATCAATGGATTGTGCTCCAGTGTTACTCAAGAATGCTTTCCACGATTCAGAAACTGCCTGCAAATTCTCATGTGCCAAAACCAAAACAGCTGCTATTATCATTTCTGTGATAGTGTCACAGCGCGGTGTTACTCTCTTGCTCTCGATATTATTTCACATGGTACTTCGCGTTAACTTTAGTAGGCCATTGTGTTAGTTTGGGATCGTATAGTGGTGAGCAATACGCTGGACAGGGGGGAGGGGTGGAGTCATATTGTTTATGGACGAGATACTTCGTCAATGTTTTAGGCTTCACCTTTGATTTGTTAATTTCCTAAGTCCCTTCTTATCCCCGTAGGCGTAAATTTATTACCTTGTCTACTGAATCATTTTCCTTTGATAGTTCTTTGTTTTGAAAATTTTCACCAGTTCCGACAATCCTTCATCGGGTAACTGATTTAACCAAATTAACCTATAGCATGAACAAATGTCACTGGAACTCAAGGCCTCTTTTAACGAATACAAACACAAGTCTTACTCCGATCAACTCTATAATAATTTAATGGACTTCTTAATACCTTAGACACATCGCTTATTGTCATCTCATTTCGATTTCTTTATAGTTTCTATCTTCCTACAGTATCGTTACACTAGGAAAGTCAACTTAAAATATGACCGCTCGACCTTAACCTTCAAGCTCAACCGTTTTACAAATCTCCTACCTCACTTTGTCCTTATTCTCATGACCACTTTTCTCCACAGAATCCTTAACCTCGTCCTTTCTTCCCACAAAGAATGAATGTTAAGGGTCTACCAAGTCAACTCTTCATTAAGATTCACACGTTATTCTCTGAACTATTCTTCCTTAGTTGAACGTGAACCGGTGGTTCCATCTTGACGACTCCCATCAATTCGATGTCGTTCATGTCAATTTGGTGTAGTCTCGCTGTATGGATTAAAACTCTGTGGTACTCACTTCTTTTACAGAAACTTTCTTCTTATTGGAAGCTACCATCTTCCTATCGAATGGTTATCATTCTCTGGATCAGATGTTTCGGATTCAGACCGTAGCAGGGTTCTTCTTTTTTTCCGTGGCATCTTGATGGAATTTCACTTGATAATGTCTGATGTGTCATCGTTGTTCCCTATGACGTGGGGTTTCTCAAATTTCGTTCTTTTTTTTGCAACTCGCTTCGAGAGTACTCCTTTCCTTACACAGTCGGTCCAGTATTCTTCAATTTACGTCATTTTGACCCGTATGTCACTGCTCCTGTGACAATAGCACAACATTCTACTGAAGCAGCTTTGGAAGCACTGAAGAAAAGATTCCATTAAAGGCACTCTACTTGTGCAGCACAATTTCAAGGAGCTTTTATGCTCTGATTTCTATGCATATTTAAAACGTAGCCCAACTTTATTGAAGAAGATTTTATCATCAGAAAAATATAAGTAGGCACAAAATCAATGTGATTTTATTAGCTTATTGTTTGAACGTAAAAAAAAAATGTTTCAGCGTCTTGTAGTTATTGAATAAAGGTGTCCTACTTTTCGTTTTACTTTTTATAAATATTGTCCTCCCTTTTATGACCAAAAAATGGCATTGTCCTCCTTTTTGTGATGAACAATATGGCCACCCTAGTGTAAGTGACATGACTGCACGTAATACTGAGACAGAAGGAGCTAAACAGTTATCGGAAAGCAGGGGAACTCTCTTAGGTAGTATGACAGAAAACCAGCAGTCATGTGGAACACATAAAAACAGGGAACCGTTAAGAACATATGACGCAGTACACAAGAATCTAGAAGGTTCCATGAGGTATCTATACACGGAGATGTAAGGCCACAAGGCAGTATGTAGAATGCTCCCACTTGATGTAGCAGGACAGTCAGTGTATATAGCTCTATCATAAGCCATGGTCTGTGGTAACCAGATAGCGACTGATAACGAATTGAGAAACTAGCAGTGAGAAGCACTTAAAGTTAGTTGCTTATCCTTTACAGGACGTGGCAATCAACCCCAGCTTTTATTGGCTGTTTGTGATTTTTCTAGGCAATTTTTTTTTTCATTCAGTAGTTTTCCATTGCTTTCTGAACGGTACGGCGCTTATACCATTGTTAATAATCCACACAAAGCGATCTTCTACCAAACCGCCTGCAGCAGGTTTCGAACCTGGTATATCTGGATTATGAAACTACGTGGCACTTAGCACTTCTTCTTCTTCTTCTTCTTGCGATCGCATCTTTGATGATTACACCGTCAGACGAGTTCTCATGATGAATTCGACTGTTGTTTGAAGTTCCTCTTTAACTCCATATAGCTTTGAGTTTAGTGTTGAGTCATTGGGCCAGTATATCTTTCTTAACTGGTCATACAGAGGACAGTCCTGGAGAACATGCTCAGCAGTTTGTTCGTTTAATCCACATGTGCACAGTGGTGAAGCAGACAATCGTAGCTTGTGCATGTGTTTATTCAGTTTGTTATGCCCTGTCCTGAGTCGAAAAATAGTTGTCTGTCCCTGCCGGTCGAGAGTGTGATAGTCGTCTTTGGGTTGGCTCTGTTCTCTTCCGATAGCCTGGACAGCTCTCCTTTTCTCAAAGCACGTGACTTCATTATCTTCCTGTTCACATTCTCCTCCCTTTTTTGCAAGTTCATCTGCCTTTTCATTTCCGGGTACACCACAATGAGATGGTACCCACTGAAGTATGGTTCTCTTTTTGGCAGCTACCTTGTTTAGCTCATTTCTCAGATGCGGGAGCCCACCACCCCCGAGAGCCTGCAGGACAGACAGTGCATCCGTGAGGATGACCACCCGGTGGCAGCCAGAGTTGGTGTTATAAATCATATTTGCAGCTTGCTCTAGAGCTTGAACCTCAGCTGTATAGTTGGAACAGAATTTACCAGTGGGAATGTGCCCAGTCTCATAGTGGTTGTCAGGACATGAGATAAAGATACCGGCACCTCCATTCCCAACAGCATTAGTTGCCGATCCATCTGTATAGGCATGTATCCATGATTGATCGGGATAGCTTTCTTGGATCACACTCAATGTAGCAGTTCGTTTCTGCAGATCATTACACTCACATCCACCCGTGAGACCACTGACTGTTGTATTAATTTGGAGGGCACTGCTGGCCTGCCCCATGGTACAGGGTATAGGGTGGGCTTCAGTGGTGTTGTCTTCATGGATAGGTCTTCTTGATGCTGTCTTATAAGTCTTTTCCCCCGATGCACAAAGCTGCTACGCTTTAGACGTCCCAATGCCAGATCATCTAGTCCTGCCCCCATTGGGTGCACTGGCATACTGCTGTACCTTTCCATCTGGATCATGGTTTTTGTGTCTCTTCCATGGGACAATGTCTGCAATCCAGCAACCTTCTGCATCTCTGTTATTGGTGTAGTTTTCATGGCTCCTGTAATGAGCCTGAGAGCTTGATTTTGCACCTTGTCCAAAGACTGCAGATGTGAGTTAGCAGCTGATGACCATGCTGCTGAGCTAAACTCTAAGTGTGGTCTTATTACTCCATTATAAATCTTCTTTAGATTTCGTTCATTTGCTCCCCAGTCGGCACCTGCTAATTTTCTGAGTATGCCTAGTCGTCTTCGGGCCTTTCCTTCTGCATTTTCAATATGCTTATTCCATGTAAGCCTTTGGTCAAATGTCACCCCAAGATAGGTGGGGTAGCTTTCTTCCTTGATCACGGTTGTCCCTAGGTGTATGTTAGCTGATTTGTCCTTGGGGGCGAGGGAGAACAGTGTTGTGGAGGTTTTGTCTGTGTTTATTGTGATAAGCCATTTCTCTGCCCATGACACTAGCATGTCTGCTGCCCGCTGCATTCTATAATTTGCTGTGGTGACATTTTCATCAGCGCACCAGAGTACTAGGTCATCTGCATATAAGGCAGCTTTAACTCCTGCAGGGAGATCTTTCACCAGGTCATTGATGTAAACAAGGAAGAGTGTTGGGGAAATTACTCCTCCTTGAGGTACCCCCTGATGGAGCAACACTTTTCTGCTCTGCAGACCGTCAAGAGTGACTCTAGTTCTCCTGTTATGCAAGTATGACTGGATCCATTTCATCATGTTGCCTTGGATTCCACTTCTCCTAAGTTTTGCAATGAGGCCATCTTTCCACACCTTGTCAAAGGCCTGCTTGAAGTCGACCCAGATCGTTAGGACCCCTTTCTTCTCCTGGAAGGCATCTTCTATTGCTTGAGACAAGTAAGTAACTTGGTCTTCTATACTGTAGCATTCTCTAAATCCAGCCTGTTCCGGCACCAGGATCTGCTCAGACTCTAAATACCATTTCAATCTGTGGTTGACTATTCGCTCCATAGTCTTCCCAACACAGCTTGTGAGACTGATTGGCCGGTAACTTGCAGCCTCGGTCCTACATTTCCCTTTCTTTAGTATGGGTATTGTGATGGCTTCTCTCCATACTTGGGGTACCGTTCCTTTCAACCAGCTGTGGTTGAATATCTCAAGCAGTTTTGTCTCCGCCGCTGAGCTCAGATTTACTAGCACTTCGTTGCTGATTTTGTCTGGGCCGGGTGACTTTTGAAACTTAAGCTTGGAAATAGCCTTCTGTAGTTCTCCTAGTGTGATGGGCTCCCTCATTGGGGCAGGAGTATCTGTCTGTCCCATGGTTGCCAGCACTTCTTTTCCCATCTCTCTCCGATGGTCTATGCCAATGGGCAAGTTGCTTTCTGAACTGTATCCCCCAGCAAACAAGTCTGCAGCCTGTTTTCCTCTGAAAAGTTTGCCACCTTCATCCAATGTGATAGTCTGCCCCGGTGAGGAATGCTCCTCATTTAGAGACTTGACTAATCTCCAAAGTTTCCTGCCGTCTTTCTCAAGGTTCAGCGATGCCGTTTTAGTTCTCCAGCCTTTCCGCTTTTCTTCTAGCTTTGCTCTCTGAAACTCCGCTACAGCCTTTTTCCATTTGTTGTGAGTTTCAAGTGAAGGCTGAGACTCTGCGTCCTTTCTAGCCCCGTCCATAGCTTCCTGACGTTCTTGGAGTGTGCTGGACCAGTATGGTATGTAGTTAC
This sequence comes from Oreohelix idahoensis, assembly GCA_024509875.1. NCBI lineage: Eukaryota > Metazoa > Mollusca > Gastropoda > Stylommatophora > Oreohelicidae > Oreohelix > Oreohelix idahoensis. The sequence continues at coordinate 655,416 of JAMPIV010004898.1, forward strand.
GCCGGCATCCTTTGGGAATGGTTTCCTTTGCAGCTTGTAGTATGCATCCGTTGAAGTCTTTTACCACTTCATTAATGTCTCTGTTCTGTACCTTGAGGGTAGACAGCAGCGTGTTCACCTGATGCCTGAATAAACCCCAGTTGGCTTTTTTGTAGTTCCATCTTGTAATGGCTGGGCCTGTACTGAGAGTTGCACTCTGGACAGTAAGAAAGATTGGGCGATGGTCGCTTCCCCCTAGTTGGTCTCCTACCTCTCTACTAATAGATCCAGCTATATCTGGTGTGGAGAAGGCAAGATCTGGTGTTGAGGTTGTGTGCCATCCTCTGGAGTAGAAGGTAGGAGTATCTGTGGCATTATTGACTAGGATTAGGGAGCGATCATCTTGCCAAGTTTCAACCTCTTCACCTCTGTGATCCAGATGGTTATAGCCCCAGCTCTGGGAGTGGCCATTAAAGTCTCCAACTGCTATAAAGTTGGTGGCTGGTACCTGTATAGAGCTGAGACTCAGGGGTTTGTTGTTCGGACAGTAATAGTTCAGGAGTTCTATTTCCATCTTGTCTACCTTTATCTGCAGCAGCTGATATTCTGCTCCATCCATGAAGGTTTTCCTTTCGTGTGCAGGAATGTTATTCCTTACAAGAGTAAGTACTCCTCCTTTTCGTCTATCTTGTCTGTCGGATCTGAAGCATTGATATCCCCTTATTTTAAAGGTTTGATCTGCTTTCAAGTGAGTCTCTTGGATACAGCAAACACTGACTTCCTTCTCATACAAGATGTTTTCCAGCTCTGTCTTTTTGCTGTATCCAGCCTGCTTGCTGTTCACTCCCTCTGCATTCCAGTGCATCATGACAAGTGGCACTCTGGGTTTCTCTTTTTCTGTTTTGTTTTGGTCAGTAGTTCTCCTCCGCCGTCTGTTGACTCCACAAGACGGTCTAGAGGGTCCTCCAGTAGCTGAGGGTGGGCTCTGTCGAGGCTCAGAGCCCGGCACTGCACCTGCCCGGTGGAGCTCCACAGGGCGAGCACCAGAACGAGATTTATTTGACGGTGTACTCTCCATAGAAAAAAAAAAGCGAGTTGCATGATACTGTGGTTTCCGGTGCGCCTTCTGGCCCAGTATCTACGACCTTAGCACCTGTTCAACGGGAGAGTGGGCTCATCCCTAATCTGTTTATGTTCCCAGTAGTAGACTATTCGCAAGCAGCCTGGGGGTGTCACTGCTCTGCGCGGACCCTGTTTACCGAGGCGGCGTCCGAGCTCGCATGGTGAAAATATGGTTGCGTTATCTTCAAAATAGCCCTGTCTTTCCCGTGGCTTTTCTGCCATCCTGCAACCCCGAGCCAGGGAGTTCTGAGCTCCAGTCTCCCCCCCAGGCATTCCATCCTGGCCTGGCACGCATACAGAGGACCCCACCTCTGGTTCTAAGTTAGCAGTTGGGGATAGGTGGGGTAGCACACTGTGCATTCCCCGTCATCCAGGGGGCTCTCCAACTATGCAGAGCTTGCACAATGCTGTGCTCTGGTTCGGGGCTCTCCCAAGGAATCCTCACGTCCTGCACAGAGCCACTTCCCGATACCCACCACCTGCCAACCCTCCATTGTAGAAATCTCCTGCATGCGGCCATCCAGTCAAGAGCCAGTATTAAGTCTGGTGCCCAAGTGATCCCCCCAAGCTCAGTGTGCAATGCTGGGCTCTCATCATGCTGCAACACAGGAGGGACCGTGATGCCCAGCCATCTCTCCCAACTCTGCACCGACAAGTGACATCGGGGACCCAACCCCGCCTCAGTACTGGGAGGCCCCGTTTCCGGGTACACCACACACAGCCAATTGAGGCAACGGTCGCCACGGGCGTGATAGACGACAAACAGTGAAGAACGAGGCAAGAAAGCATTTAACCCATGAAGTGGGGGTGGATTGGTGCAGACCAGAGCATGTACCACTCGCCGGTGGGCTCTGCATCTACACCTATAGGGTTCCACCCACTCCTCAGCCCATCCAGTCTGGCCCCTCACCCAGGACCTGTCCGGCTTGGGTGACCCTGCCAGGAGCAAAACTCCCGCCGGCATAGCTCCTGGGATCACTGAGGCGCTCAAGCTCTCCAACCACGGCAAGGTAGGCCCACATGTGGAGAGTTAGCACTTCTAAATTCAATGATTGAGAATCCAGTTTGTATCATAACTACAAAAGACCATCCACGGGTATGAACTGTTGCACATGTGACTTTGTAAGAAACAAGTAACGAACCTCAATTTTTGTGAACTGTTAAATTCATTGAAAGAACTTTTTCCATGGGCAGAAGGTGATAGTGAATCGCCACATCGAGACTAGTGACTTAACGAAGTAAAATACAAAACTAATAATGATGCGTCAGTACTGGCAAAAGCAATAATCCCTGATGGTAGACCAGTCTATGCAGATAACCAGGCAGACACAAGAAGAACGCAGAGATTATAAATGATGTATTAAAAATGAAACCCCATTAAATTATTTCATGACCTGTTCAGAAGATGAAGAATTTGTATTTCATTGAAGTGTAAAGAATAAAGTTTTTGATCTTATGTGAAACAAGCATGGATATGAGCCCTGTGTCCATTATTTGCAACTGTAAATACAATATTTAATTATGCTTAAATAAAGCAAAGAAAACTGACTAGTCTTTAGCGAATTACTGTTACAGTCAAGGTGTTCTTCGTTATTAAAATAGCCTTTGTGACTGTCAATAAGAATGAGAAGAGACCACGCAGAAGGATGCAAGAACTGGGAACTACTACGATCATGAGACAGCTATACTATCCTGGGTGACCACCAGCCACTGAAAGATTAGTTAGAAAGAATACTTCCAAGAACTTTTTAACCCAGCAGGCACTCAGAAAAGCTCTACTTACTCCTCAGGAAAAGATGTATGACAAGCACCTGATATATTGCTTCATGACATCTAAAATGTTATAAAGAACAATCCTCAAAATAAATCACCAGGCTTGGACATAATGACAGCTGTAATAGTTCTGAATTCGGTCTCCTGAGAGAGATCAGCAAAACATGGACACTAAATAAAGTATTCTTAAGATCAAAATAAATACTGGCAGACAGTCTGTCACAAATTGTCTTGAAACGCCTTATAGACAAGCTCAGGCGCAAACTGTTTTACACTTTTTACAGAAAAGAAGAATCAGAGCTGAAAGAAGAGGAAATTCAACTGGAACATGACAACAACGTGAAAAAACGTCATGCTGAAAATGCAATCAGAACATCAACTTCTCACTTGTAAGGTGAAACTAATGTTCAGATCCCACACATATTTAAGTTTAGATGCCTTTTGCCTGTGTTTAAAGTCCCTACTAATTTTTTAATTTTTATTTTACATGTAATAATGCTTGAAATCATTTTCTTATTAATCCATCCACAAAAAACACACTTGTTCACTGTTACGGTATTTTTATTGACGTCGTCTGCTATAGTTGGCAGTGTGCAATTTTAGGGTGATAGAGTTTATTATAGATTAATAATTGATACTTCACGGATTAGTGAACACGGTCGAATTGTGACGTGTTAGCGTTGATAAGGTCACGCTCCGTGACTTAGTTACTGGACCCTTTTTACGTCGTCCGTCAAGCCGTGAAGTATCAATTATTAATCTATAATAAACTCTAACAACTGGTGGCCAGTGCGGGGAACGAACCCACGACATTCGCGTTATCAGCACGATATACTTCATCCAACTATGTACATATCACGAAAACTGAAGTTGCCTGAAACAAAATACTCTACAGTGGACAAGGAGCTGCTGGCAGTAGTTTGGGCAATTACTAAACTTGAGAAATTTTTGTTGGGCGCACCCTTCGTGATCCAAACGGATCAGAAGGCGGTGGCATCGTTACGTCGCTCTAACCACAAAAGCCCCAAACTCGCCAGATTTTCGATTCTGTTACAACCTTACGACTTTGTCATCGAAGCCATACCGGGACAAGAAAATATAATGGCAGATGTACTTTCGAGACACCCTAATGAAGTCGAATAGTAATTGTCCACAAGTTAAAAAAATTAAAGACTGAACAAGATTGACTCTGGAACTATCACTTATTTCTGCGATGAAAATGATATGAACCACCTCCATATAGAACGACACTTCGAATAATTTACAGGGAATCATCCAATATGTACAATCTCCGAAAGAAATTGTCTGTAACAAGAAAAATATTTCAATGGTTCGTTTTAACGTTTGGACTTTGGTTAGTGTCCATTCGTTTTTCAACTCGTTACGATATACTCGGGAAAAATATCTGAATTCAGGCTGGACATATACCGGTATGTTGCTACACAAATTGAAATGATTAATTCAACGCTATGAGGATTACATTCATTCAGGAACGAAACACATTGAACAATTTACTAACTTTCGCTTAGAATGGAACTTACCGTTCGTTCAATAGGGACATGACAACGGCTGGATCTTCAGTCCCAATGTTATTTAGATTCATAGTTATTAAATTAATAAAGAATAAAATAAAGTTGAAGTGTGATAATAATAAAAAAATGAAATGTGTCAAAAGAAAGAAAAGATGAAAAAAAAAAAATAATAATAATAACATACAAGTGACTACTCCAAATATTTTTATGAATGTGATAGCTGTTATATGAAATTATTTAAGATGTTTACATAAAATGTATGAATATTCTTTTTCTTTTATTAATTCATTAAGTTAATTAGTTAGTAATTACTCGATACACATAACTAAATTAATTTATACTTTATCTTTTTTCTTTACTTTACTTGTCCTTACTTCTCATTTCTTTTATTATGACACTATCTCTCAGTTTATTTAATTAGATGTTAATTAATTAATACCCTACATACATACTATAATTAATTAGTTTAATTTTAATTAGTTAGAACACTTTTCTTTACATAACACTTCATTATTCACTCACGACAGTCTTTAAGTTAAGTAGATAATTATTTATCGACAATTGACACCCCTTTGTTTAATATAATATCCATGAATGTTATATGACTGATATATTATCGACATGACCACGACACTGTTCTAGACAGAACATCGTAGGCCATATGTCGGGTTTTTGTTAAATTTTTCATATGTTTGAGTAAGATAGTTCAAAAAAATCTATCTAATAGATTTTTTTTTCCCCGGCGGGCAGGGAATTGTTACGGTATTTTTATTGACGTCGTCTGCTATAGTTGGCAGTGTGCAATTTTAGGGTGATAGAGTTTATTATAGATTAATAATTGATACTTCACGGATTAGTGAACACGGTCGAATTGTGACGTGTTAGCGTTGATAAGGTCACGCTCCGTGACTTAGTTACTGGACCCTTTTTACGTCGTCCGTGAAGTCGTGTCTTACATCCTTCCAAGGTTAGGATTGGTAATAGCCGTATTTATTTGAATTATATGAGAACTCAGGGTCAGTCCATATTGATATGTTAAAGGATGAATTAATAAGGTTAGTGGATAACCTATAATGATGGAAGGATTATTAAATCAATTATTTGATGTAATTAGTCAAGACACATGCGCTCACTGCCGGCTGTCTGAAACCCAGCAGCGCGAGTAAATAGCCATGCTGTTCTGTTGACAGTAATTTATTACGACACGGACTGATGATAAAATGTATTACATGAATCAGAATTGATGCACGTTGATTATGAACCATGCTCATGAGATCTTCAATGTTTATCGTAAATAAATTGTGTATTGTGGACTCGAATACTTGGACTTATCAAGTCAATATTATTCAATTGTTAACCAATTCTAACCAGCACCCAGCATTCCCGTAATAGACAAGAGAAGCACGATGTTTCAAAGCATGAATGAGAATTAAGGAATGTTAAGACTTGGCCAGACCTTACAATATTCTTATTAATTACAAGTTGGACGTTGACATGCAAAAGGACAATGATAATGCAACCACTAACAAAGGCATGTAGATTGGTGGGGTAAATGTGTGTTTGTTAGTCATTCATTAGGAACCTTCTCCAGTCATAACTGACTATGGGATGAAGCGCCCTTGAAATGGAGCAGCTGCATTTTGTCTGATGTTCTTTTCTATTTTGCCTCATGAATTGGGTACCAGGGCAATCTGGGAAGGTTATGGCGGCCGGCGTAAGGCTGACCACATTACCCCTAGTGTGCCGATGGTCACGAAAATATAGGCCTAACACCTTACTTCTAACATGTTTCAATGGGCATGTAAACGGGATCCGTTGCCTTTTTCTTTTTGTTTCTGTTTTTGTAAGAGCTTCCTTTCAAACAGTCTGAAGTGTTGTCTTTGGAAGCATCCCCACTTGGTGCGATCGGCAGATTCATCCTCCGAGGACACTGGATTCACGCCCAGTGCTTTCATGTATCTCTTGCACATAATCTTTGACCCTCAGCTGCAGTCGTCCTGCTGTCTTTGGCCATGTGCAAGTAGCCTAAAGAAAATATCTTTGGGGATGCGGCTATTTCCATACGCCGAACATGACCTAGCCAGGGTAATTTACGCTGTCTAAGCAGAGTGAGTATAAATATACTTTGAATGCCTGTGAGTAACATCGCTTCGACATTCGCTACTTTGTACTTCCATGAAATACTGAGGAAGCACTATTTGTGGGAGGAATTTAGCCTTTTTTTTATTGCTTAGCTTTGGTTTTCCATGTCTCATTGCCATATAGGAGAGCGCTGGTTACACAGGCATCAAGTACCACAGCTTTGTCTACTTACCATCTGCTTGAAACTAAACTGTGTATAGGTATGTATACATATAATACCATTTAGCATAGATATACTGAACTATGACCATGGCAGGTTGAGGATTCCAGGTTGTTGGGATTTTTTAACATATCAAAAATATTGTTCTGAAGACTTAAATAAAGGCTTTAGTAATAAAAATACTGTGCTGCACATAACATTGATTTGAAAGCATTCAGTTAGTTGCTCGTACCGTGTTATCACAATCTCTTACTTACTTAGTCATTCCTCTTCTACCTTGGGATGTAATGGTAAGCTAGAGACAGTGTCCCCCCATTGAACTCTTGGCCATCCTGGAGGTTTGGCTCCTTGGCTCTTGAGTGGTTGTTGTTACAAACATATGTGGTTTTTAGAAAAAATCATAAAAATTACATATATGAAGTGATAGTAATAAAGGTTTCTAGATATGTTTCAAACTAAATGTGCACTGATATTCTGACCATTTTATTGCAATACATTAATTGTGAGCTGAAATATTTAAGTATACAATTTTATTTAACTGTTTAAACACTTTTTTAATCAAGTCTACACTTCACAAGACATAGCACACACCTATTCATATCAATTAATTATACGAAGCAATTCATAACATTCTCCAGTCAAATTCACACATTTAAATGTTTAACATATGTACCTACTGAACTTATGTATTTGTCCACTGCCTGTATTTAAAACTACATCTGTCTGAAAAAATTGCATCCATTTTGGGGCCTGGGTAAAACCCAAAAACAGCCTGGGAGGGAATGAGTTCAATTTAATCAGGACTGACGGAGTGGAGAAGAGATCGTCTTTTCCTTGTCTGTATGTGTACATATAGGATTAGCATAATTTTTATATAAATGTTTCTTGTATTCTTCGCAGACCTGATTGCAAGAGCGGCCAGCGGTCTTTTTTTTGGGGGGGGGGGGGTTGTTCAATTTTTTATTTGTTATTTTCTCCTTTTCTTGACTGTGCGTCACAAATTTCATTTGTGAACGGCCATACACCAGAGAGTATTGGAGGACAATAAATTTAGTTTTGAATGACTGGACTTACAAAACCCAGAGATATATAATATACGGTATATTTTTTACCAGTTACAAGTTGGCCGATAGAAGAACCATCGTCATCATATGAACATTAATTTTTAGCAACCGGATGTTTCCCAATACTGGAAGTATTTTTCTGTTAAAGAGTGAACCCCAAGAACTCTCACAGTTTTAACTGTTGGGAATAACACTTCTAGGAGAAGCACCATATTAGGCGTTCACCTCATTTAACTAATTTCTGGGGATGGACTTGGGCCAATTTGGATGTACGACAACTGGAGTGACAGAATATTACATGAAAATAGATAATTTATTCAAGTATTTCAAGGAGTAATTCTATTACCAAGAGATATTACAGATCTGCCATACCTGGCAATTAGGGAAGAGTGTGAGAGTGGCCACTGTTTGCAAGAGTGTGCGAGTATTTTCTTGTTTGAAGGAAAACTATCCATATATCTGATTTGTCTAAAAGTTGTTTTTTTTTAACTGGGTCTCATAGAGTACCAATACTTTTCATCCTGTAACAGAGTGCTAATCTTCAACCTTTGGGTTAATAATTTAAGGATTCTTTTCTCCATTTGGAGAGGGTGCACGTTTTTTGTTCTACTTAATTTCATATTTCGTATGCATGTAAATGACTCTTTGATCTTTTCCTTTAGATATGTTGATGTTGTCGAGTTTTTTTGTTGTTTTTTTTTGGTAAAACTTTTGCCTCGTTTTGGCGAGGCGCGTCCCGTTTAACCTAGTCGGTTATATTAGGGCGCATGTCCAAATATAAAAGACCTTTAGGTCTGATGATGAGTTTAATGATAGTAAACTACAAAGAAACTTGCCGTTGCGTGTTGGTCAGACCCATACCCATTTATCCGTAGTTTTTTCACGATTGTGTGTCTTGTTTTCACATAGCTATGTGTATGTGTAGAGAAACTTATCTATTCTTGATAGGGAGATAAAAGCTGTCTTGCAATAAAGTACAATCCTACAGATAGGCTGGAAGAGATTACCTAATCACTCCATAGACAGACCTTTTTTCCCAATTCTACCACCTGTGAAAAATATATTTCTATACCTTATCGCGTATCTGTCGACATCAACTCTGTATACTCTGACCAACGCTACACTTAAGGTTGGCATAGAGGCTTTTTATGATTGACACTATGCAGTTTGGAATTCCATAAGCCCTCAGTATGTTCCATAAACTGTCCCTATGTATACTGTCAAAAGCCTTTTCAAAATCAACGAAATTAATGTACAGCTGATTTTGCCATTCTGAGCACTGCTGTATAATATTCATGAGGGTAAATATATGATCTAGACACCTTCTGTTATTTATAAATCCTGCTTGTTCTTTCCTCAGTTTGTGGTCTACTGCTTTTGAAATTCTCTGTATAATTATCCTGCCTAGTATTTTGCTGGGAACTGAGAGAAGAGTGATTCCTCTCAAATTATTGCCATCTGCTAGATCTCCCTTCTTTGGCAATTTGACAATTATTCCTTTGTTCCACTCCGTTGTTGTTGTCCCTGTTTTCCAGACTTGAGCAAATAGTGGTTCTAATAGTTCTGCTGCTAGCTCAGGGTCTGTCTTAAATAGCTCTGCATTTAAGTTATCATGCCCAGGAGCTTTTCCATTCTTTAACCCTTTGATTGCTGTGATGATTTCTTCTTTTCGTAGAATGTCTGTATTAACGTCTAGATCGTTTTCAGCCTCAGGAACATTCAATTGTGTCTCTGGTGGTTCCTTGTTCAGCGTTTCTCTGAAATGCTCTGCCCATCTTGTTTCCTGTCCCTCTGCTGTCATTATGAGATGTCCTTGCTTATCTCTTACTAATGTAATATTGTTTGCACCTCGTTTTCCGAGTGTGACTGTGGCACTGATAAAATGACTGCCGAAGATCTGCTTCAAGGGTGCCCAACATATGAGGAACAGTGAAAATGCTTATGGCCATCACCAGTACCATTCCTGGAGAAAATCTATGAAATATCAACAGTCTCAGGTTGACCACTGCTTTCTTTGAACTTATTCAAGTTGACATCCGAGGACGAACGAAGAAGCAGAAGTGAATTGGCTTCCTAGCTCGATGGTCCATGGTTCAACCCCAAGTTGAGGCGGGATTATTAGACCGCAAACAGCTCCGTGGTCGACCCAACCTAATGAATTGGGTACCAGAATAACTCTGGGAAGGTTAAGGCGGCCGGCGTGATGCTGACCACATCATCCCTAGTGTGCCAATGGTCAAGGAAATATGGGCCTAACACCATATTCCCATTATGCCTCAATGGGTGTGTAACGGGATCTTTTACCTTACCTTACCCTGCCAATAATTCTGGTAAATAAATTAGTAAATAAATAAATAAAGGTAATTAACAGGTACTTATTGGACATAAAGAATGACACCAGATAGCAGAAAATAAAATATAAGTGATAGTCTTACCGTGATAGGACCAACCAAATGGCGCCATCGCATTGCTGTGGCCGTACATCGTTAAAGGCCGCTCAGCCAATTTTGCACCCCAAAAAGTGCATTATTGGCTGAGGTCATTCTCATGACACTCACACAACTATGGTGTATAGGACAATGTATGAACAGTTTAGGTTCAGACAGGCCATTCAAAACGGTGAAGAAAATTTAGACCAGTATGTAATGAGGTTATGCCAACTTGTAAAACACTGCCATTTTCAGAATCCAGATGATGAAATTATAAATCATGTAGTACAAACATGCACATCATCAAAATTAAGAAGAAGGATTCTCCAGAGCGAAAAATCCCTTTCATTGGATGAGGTACTACAAATTGGCAGGACTTAAGAAATTGTAGAAGTACAGGCCACATACATAGAGAAGAAAGAAGAGAACACTGTCAACAGACTGCAATTTCAGGAGTCTAGATCTAGAACCCAAGATTCAGCCACACAAGCTGACAAACAAGACAGACAGAAACCAAAGTTTCGTATGTCCAGATCTAACTCCAATAAGAATCATATACAAAATGCAAATGATGTGGAAGGAAATATCCTCACAAAGGTGGAAGACAGAACTGCAGGTAGAAAGGATGATGATAAACCTCAAGAAGGTTATTCAAACAGCCGCAGTTGAAGGAAAGTGTTGGAAACAACAGCTATATGCTTTCCTTAAAAATTTAAGGGCAACTCATTATATGTCAACAGGAAAATCACCATATGAGCTCATGTTTCAAAGAAAGATCTAAATTGCAACAGTTGAAACCAAAGAGAGTCAACGAGCCTCATCAGATGTGCAGAGAAAAGATGCACAGGCAAAATAGAGAATGAAGCAACATGCAGACGATCACAGCCGTCTCATCTGAAAGTAGATTTTGTTTTAGTACGAGTCGTTATGGCACTAGTCAATTCCATTTTTATGCTTTGCAACAGTTTACTAGCAACATTAATTTCGTTTAAAACATAGTGCCATATAACCAGACAACGTCAAATTTAAAATCTCTGAGTTTTAGGGCAAGGGTTTCAGCTTCATGTCTCGACATTTTGTCTACTGACTCGTCATCAGCAATTTCTATCAATGCATCATAAAATTCCTCAATATAATATCTTAAAGTACGAATGGCCTCGATTCTAGTTTCCCAGCGAGTTGTACTTAGTGGCTTTGGCGCTAGAGTTGTAATATGTTTCTTAAGGATTCCCCAACGCAGTGTTGACGCTGAGAAAAACACATACAATTTCTGAACCGTTTCAAAAAATAAAACCCCTTCTCTAGACGACATCGCGGCATCATTGACCACCACGTTGAGAGAATGAGAACAGCAAGGGATATAAAAAGCTCTCGGATGCAAGTCCCTAATACGTTGTTGAACTCCTGAATATTTTCCTTTCATATTTGATCCATTGTCATACCCCTGGCCACGCATGTTTGCGATTGGAATATTCATGTCTGACAAATTTTCTTAGAATGCATTCGGTTAACGCTGAGCCTGTAGTGGCTTCTACAGCAATGAAACCAAGAAAATGCTCATGAATGTTGATATCATCTGGATTCGTATTAACAAATCTTACAATTAGTGTTAATTGTTCAATGTGACTTACATCGGGAGTACAGTCTGCAACTATGCTATAATATTTAGCTTTCTCCACCGTAGAAATTATTTCTTTTTTTATGGTTCCAGAGAGAAGAGCAATCAATTTATTTTGAATGTTTTTACCAATGTAATGTTGGGTCGATCCACGAGCTACTCTCATTAAATGTTCACTCATAGCACTATCAAATCTGGCAATAAGTTCAACAAGCTTTAGAAAATTTTCATTGTTAGGGTCATATAATTTATCAGATGTTCCACGAAATGGCAAGCATTGTTGGCTCAAGAACTGGACAATAGCAATTAGGTGTTCTATTATGCTCCTCCAGTGTCGAACTTCTGAATTTAATAACTTTTGTTGCATTGAATCGATTGCCTGTACTGATTTAAGACTGGGTGATAATTCAATCCACTTTGTATGGGACTCCAAGTGGTTTTTAGATTTTTCGTGTTCATTAAGATACACATACAAATGACCCCAATCATTATAGCCATCAGTAGTGGGTGACATTCTATTATAGGAAAACAACTTACAGCAGAAACAAAATACAGAATCTTTTTCTTTTGAATACACTAGCCATGATCGATTAATATGTTCTCCATTGCTTAGCTCCCTAGTATAAAAATATAGTGAAGATTGCCTAACATTAGAGCTGCGCGGAAAAACGAAATCATTTTTTTGGTCTCTCTGGCAGGCCTTTTTGTTACGATTTCCAGTCTTTCGGTATCGCTTAAAGAAGGATTCCATCTTGCCGGATCAGTGTACCTCTCAAATTCATCACTTAAATCTCTGGAATTGGAAACGGTCAAATGTCTCATTTTCGAAATTGTAAGTAATATCTACGTTACTGGGGTCCGAGTTAGAAGTACTTCCCTTGAGCTCAGAATCATTTGTTTCGGTACATTTGCTTATTTTCTTCTGTCCTACATCAGCTGTTTCAGTTTTTAGATATCTATGTAAAGCCCCCTATGTTTTTGAATATCACGTTCTTTTTCCAGTTTCCGTTTCCGATATTCGGTACCTGATAGTTTTTGTCTATTTGAATATTAAAACTATTTTAAATAAACCCTATAATAAAATGTATTATTTAGTAATGAATGGAGGCTGAAGCACTGTACTAATTTCCATATAACGTTTAAAAAACTTATTTATCACTGTACACTAACACTGAGCACAATCAACTTTCTTGACTACACACCCGAAAACAACTGAAACATTCGAGCCGCCAACATAGAATGGTCGATAAAAAAATCAATACTTAAGTAGCCTATGATTGGCTAATCTGGGTCACGCGAGATTGTCATTGGTTGAATTGAATAAGATGCATTATAATTAAGAAGTGTGGGAAACTGCTCCCTGAACTGACTGGGAATCCCGAGACAGTGTATATCACGTGATCTCTGGTCACAAGAAAACATTCTCCCAGGGATGAACAAAGGCATCTCAAGGCGGAATATTTGGCGGGATTGTAAAAATAAGTAAAAAACGTTTTAGCCGCCCCCCCAAAGCTTGCCGCCCCGTGCAAATGCACGTGTTGCACCGTCGGTTGAGCCGGCCCTGAGTACGACAAGAACAAAACAGCAAATCAACTCCAAGGTTTAATCCAGAACCTTACCAGATTACTAAAGACACCGAAATGTCCCAAGACGTCTCAGTGACTATGTTTTGTATTGTGATTAGTGATGTTTATAGATTAGTTTGAGTTTCAGAGTGTTTTTATTATTCAAGAAAGGGAGAGAATGTAATGTCCTATCCATTATTTCAGAGATATATTTAGATATGAGAGGAAGAGTTACGGGCAGTGATGCCACAGCTGGGTATTTCTTACTAGATCTGGGTTTTTGGGCTTCCGTCTGGGTATCTGGGTAATTTTTTTCAAAATCTGCATTAATCTGGGTATATTTGACAATTGACATTTACAATGTATGTATATTCTGTGCACTGAGCATTATACATTATATGTATATTATAATTAAATGTAAAGCATTATGTGCTATATATTTTTTATTCCACTTAAATTTAATTCTTGTTTTTAACCACATCAATGACGTTGTTTTTTTTTACTCGTTTACATCAGCTATCTATTTCCTGTTATTCTGTTAATGGCTGTCATCTGCAATACTCGGTCCATTTTGCGATGTGTTATAAAGTCTTCTTTTTACATTATTAGACTTAAGCAGATAAACAGCATATTGGTTTTTTTTTGTTTTTGTTATTATAAGATTATAAAATGAGCGATGATGAAGGTACGCTTGGTAGTTGTAGCAGCATGACGACACACACGCCACCACGTAAAAAAAGTGAAGCCATGGTATCAGCAGGCTTTTTGTGCGGAATGGCTAACAGACAGCGAACTGAAGGATTGGGTGCGATTTGTACGGTTTGTTCCTGTTCATTAACTGATGCCAACAAAACAGCTTTATTGACACATGAAAGCACACAGAAGCACATGAAAAACTTCGAAGCCAAAAGCAAAACTCTGAACATTAACAAGTTTTTCATCAAACCAAAAGAGCCCTGTCTCCAAGATAAAATTGCTAAAGCGGAGATAGTGTTGTCGGCTTTCATGGCAGAACATAATACTCCGTTTTCGCAAGCTGATCATTTGATTGAATGTTGCAAGCAGATATTTCCAGACAGCACAATTGCTCAAAATATGTCACTGAAGCGCACCAAGGCTGCGTATGTGATGCAATACGGCATTGCTCATTTTGAGCGGCTTGAAGTTATAAACATTTGCAGAAATCAGAAATTTTTTATAATCATTGATGAGAGTGCTGATATTTCTACGAACCAGATGTTGGCAGTCGTTGTGCGATTCTGTGACACAAAAACAAAAAAAGTAGTTGATTCACTGTTAGACCTCATTGAGGTGGAGGATGGGACTGGTCTTGGCATGTTTACAGCTGTTAAGAAATTGTTGAGCACGCATGAAATCCCACTTAGTAACATCATTGGTTTTGCTGCAGACAACTGTGCCACTATGATGGGGACTGCAAGTGGTTTACAGGCACATCTGAAGAAAGAGATTCCACATGTCTTTGTTCTCGGCTGTGTTTGTCATTCATTTGCACTTTGTGCAAATGCTGCCAGCAACCACCTACCGTCTTGGCTTGAAATTTTCATAAAGAATGTCTGCTTCTATTTTTCGCGTAGTAGTAAAAGAAATCTCCAGTTCCAGTTAATACAAGATGTAGTTCAGGCCCAGAAACATAAAGTGTTGAAGCTGTGTGAAACACGCTGGCTGTCCCGTGAAGCAGTCATTGAGAGGATCCTTGAGCAATGGGATGCTCTGCACTTGTATTTCCAATCCGAAGCTTCAGTGGACAACGTCGACGGTGCGGGGCAAATCCTGCAGACGATGAACACTGCTGGCACGAAGCACATGCTTCTATTTGTCGGCTACTTACTGGGTAAGGTTAACGTCATGAACATGGAATTCCAGTCCGAGAACTTCCGTCTTCACAAAGTGTACACGAGTGTAACAAGAGAGTATCGTTTTCTTCTCAGTATGTTTATTAGGCAGGAAGTATTACAGCATGAGCATCGCACTCTTGCCGACATTGATCCTTCAGATGTACAGATGCACAAGAAACTGAATTACATTGAGCTGGGTGGACGATGTGAAGCGCATTTAATGCGACAACCGTTACGAGATAAAGAAGTCCAGTTTCGCAAGGATGCATTGGCATACCTGATTGAACTTTGTACTCAAATACGACGCAGGTTCCCACTTGAACAAAACAGTGTTCTGGCGCAAATGCAGCTGTTGGATCCAAAGCAAGCTATCGATATCAACAAACCTTCTGTCATTCCATTAGCAGCGCAGTTCCCAACAGTTGTTTCAGAAGAGAGCCTTGATCGTCTGTCTGATCAATGGCGAGAACTGGCATCGTACCGAAAAGATCTTGGACATCTAGTGGATGAGGATCCGCCCGCATTCTGGCTGGGACTGCAACAAGTAACAGATGCTAATAACCAGAAGAAATTTGATGTTTTGGCTGACCTCATGTGCTCGCTTATGGCACTACCTCACTCCTCAGCATGCGTCGAAAGAGTGTTTTCGAGGTTAACTTAGTTAAAACAAAACAAACCAACAAGCTTTTGTGTGAAACAGTTTCCAATCGAATACTAGCCAAGCAAGCAGTTGCCAAAGACGGAGTTTGTCATAAGTTTAATCCTAGTAAAAGCGTGGTTGAAGATGTGCGTGAAGGACGTTGTCGGCAGAGATATGCAAAGATTTTGGAACTTCACAATCAAGATTCCACGTTGTCAATTCATGCATATGATCTTGACGAAGGAGAAGTTGTCGACATGGATGCCGAGTCTCTGACAAGTGACATTTTTCAACAGTAACAAGTTACAACTAACATTTTATATTTAATTTGAGGAACATTTTGTTAATGTAACTAATGTAAGTATATTACTGTTAAAATATCTCATTTTCAAGAGTTCATATATTGGGGTGTTATTAAAATCATTTTTATTTAATTGTGAATGTTTGGTAATTAAAAAAAAAAATGAAGAAATACATAAAAATTGGTAGCACACAGATTATTTGTGCTAAAGATGCACATAAAAGATTATGTAAGCATCGTCTATCCCGTGTATTTGAGGCATAAAATATTCTGGGTATTTCTGGGTTTTTTTTTAGAAGAGCATCTGGGTTTATCTCTAGAACTTGAGTGGCAACACTGGTTACGGGACTTGGAATAATGGCGGTTATGAGATGTAAGACATGTTTGTATCTCTATGTGTAATAAATGTTAAGAACGACAAGAGTCTAGTATTATTTCATTTAGGGGACTAAGATAGAATACCACAATGAGTATCTGTTAATTACTTGTATTTATTTATTTACTAATTTATTTACTGTTCACAGGACTCATGGTTTCCTCCACTATAATTTTATATAATAGTAAGCTAGGCCTATTCAATTATCGCTATTATCTTAGGTGTGCACAATCACGATTATTGTGAGTAACCACTTGATCTTCATCTCACAATTGTTGAAATGAAGATGAGAGGGGTATGCCATACCAGTGTTTGTTGCAGTTTCATATTTGTCACAAAGCTGGAATTGATAGGCCTATTAAGAAAATTAGGACATGTTTTGCGATGCAATCGACATAAGTCACGCACGTCATTAGGGTTAAGTTTCCTTACCGTTATCACTTATTAAGGTGTCTCTGAATTCTTTTTTTTTTTGGTTTTAAGCCCGTGTCGAACACACGTCCCACTATATTTCATTTCAACCAGATGCTGGAAACAGGCTTACGGTTAAGGTTTGTGTCAGGAAATATTTTTTGATATTTGTATCCTTAGCATATGCAGATGAAATCGCAGAATATGGCTACACATTACACATATGTCTCACTCATCTTCATTTCAACCCATCCAACAGTGTGATTGAAAATTAACTTCCTATTTGTATTTCCTTACTTGTATCCATTGGATATACATGAAACAAATGTAAAATCAAATTAAAATAAAATCTAAAATGGCCAGTTATTGCAGTTACAAGAGATATACACATAATTGCTGCCTACTATGAAATGATGTGAAGAACAATGATGATCTCATGTTGAGTTGTAATATTAGTGTGACATTATTTTATGTAATTTAATGACATGGCAGTTAATTGTCTGTATTTTGAAGTTTGTTTTATGTAAATTATGTTGACTTTCCAGTTACATCCAACATGAAAAATTGTACCAAATGTGCTCACTACAAACAAGCTAAAAGAAGTAAACAATAACTTATGTGAAAGCATGGGTGGAAAAAAATGCTATTATGTTTTCTCAAAGAACAAAATGGTTGCTGTATGGTTTTTTTCTGTCTTTGTATGGTTTCTACCAATTTTTGTATCAGTTTTTTGGACTTTGGATTTCTGTTGATTTTTTAACAGATTTTTTTGTACAGGTTTTTCATTACTGGGGGTTGACATGTATGCTGTATAAGTATGACAGTTTTCACTTAGAAAGCATACAAACTTAAGTTTCTAATGATTTTTGTGTTATTTTTTTTCAAACGGATCTTTCGGGGTACAAAACAAAAGACAATAATATATTTCTCTATTTTTAACATGAAAATGTTCATAACTTACTTTGTTTACCAATCGATAAAAAAAATTCAAAAAGTATTGCGTAGTTGAAACATAGATTACGGGAACACACATACGACTTTGCCCAAGTGGCTGTCAATAAGTCAGCTATCGTTACACCATAAATAAGGACCAGGAGATGCAATACTCAGCGTGGTACTTTATTGTTTTTTTAATAGATGTTCTTGTTTCTTTGTATTTTTTTTATTTTTTTTTTAAAGTGTACAGCTTGAATCTGTTTTTGCACATTATTGTTTTTGAAAATGCTGAAAACAAGGTTATGGTTTATGTTAATGTATAAAAAGACACATATCGGAGAAACAATGGTTACTTGAAAACCACGGCACATATATCCATAAAATTTCAGGATATAGTCAGTTATCAATCAATACCCTTTAGCTCCCCAAGGAGCATAGCCCTTCAAGAAACACATGCCAAGTCTTCCTGTCCTGTGCTATCTGCTCAAGTTCTTTCCATTTTTTCCCTCATCATTTTCACCTCTTTATCCAGTTCTCATCTCCATGTGTTTTTAGGTCTACCTCTGCCTCTTTTTCACTGGGGATTCCAGAACAAGGACTGCCTTGTAATGCTATCAACAAGTTTCCTTAATGTGTGTCCTATCCATCACCAGCATCTTCTTCTCAACTCTTGTTCCACCACTTGTCTGGTTCTTGTCATCAATTCCACATTTGTAACTTCGTCATACCATTTCAGTCCTTCTATTCTACGCAATCACCCATTTATGAAAGTCTGTAGCCTTTTTGGTTGTTTTTGTTGTTCTCCATGTTTTAGAGCCATACAATAGGACTGAATTGACATTTGAGTTGAAGATTCTTATTTTCGTATTGGACTTGAAACCAAAACCCAAAACAAGAAGAAAAAACACATATAGTCTCAGTTCAAAATGCAGTTCATGTTTCTTAGGATGCCTCAGTTATCAACAGACCACACTTCTTCTTCTCTTCTTCGATCCTTAACCACCGACCGTCAAAGCAGTCAGTGGCCATCACGCCTAGTGGCGTCTTGTAGGGCAACAACAAATTGATTCCACTTTGCTCGGTCGGTGGCCATCCTTCGTACAGTGCCCCAACTCTGGTTCATTCTTTGCATCTCAGCCTCCACAGTCCTCCGCCAAGTTGTTTTTGGTCGGCCTCTCTTTCGCTTTCCTTCAGGGGTCCAAAGCATAGCTGTTCTTGTGATGGCATCGGGGTCTCTTCTGAGGACATGACCAACCCAGCTCCAGCGTCTGCCAGCTATGATGGTGTGCATGTCCTCTTGCTTGCTACGAGTAAGCAGATCTTGGTTGGTGATGGTATTCGGCCAAAAGATTCGGTGAATTTTTCTTAGGCATGTTGTGTGAAAAGAGGACAATTTTGACATTTCCTTCTCTGTGACTCTCCAGCATTCCACACCATAGAGAAGCACAGAAAGCACGCAACTCTGGTATAATCTTAATTTTGTGCTTGTGCTGTATTGGGAGGACTTCCGGATGTTATTTAGGCTAAAGAAGGCTGTTCTTGCCTTATTCATTCTGATGTTGATGTCTTTGCCTGCCCCACCGTCTGGTGTTACTATGCTTCCTAGGTAGGTGAAGGTATCTGTCTGTACCAGTTGCTGATTCCTTACTGATATGGGCTCAGGGTTGCTCACATTGAGCGTCATGACCTCAGACTTCTTTAAATTGATGTTCAAGCCCACCTGCTGGCTAAATTTATTAAGTCTATCCGTTTTTTTCCTGGATGTGTTGATGTGAATGTGCCAGCAGTGCAATGTCATCTGCATATTCCAGATCTTCCAATGTAGAAAATGTAGTCCATCTTATTCCTCTTGGACTGCCCTCTGTTGTTTGGCGCATCACCCAGTCTATGACTGTTAAAAATAGAGTGGTTGATAAGGGGCATCCCTGTCGTACTCCTGTCTTCACCTCGAAGGTTAGGTTGCTCTGCCCAACACTACTCGTAAAGTTGGCATAGAGGCTTTTTATGATTGACACTATGCAGCTTGGAATTCCATAAGCCCTCAGTATTTTCCATAAACTGTCCCTATGTATGCTGTCAAAAGCCTTTTCAAAATCAACAAAATTTATGTAATGCTGTCTTTGCCATTCTGAGCACTGCTCTATAATGTTCCTGAGAGTGAATATATGGTCTACACATCTTCTTTTCTTTCTAAATCCTGCTTGTTCTTTCCTCAGTTTGTAGTCTACTGCCTTTGAAATTCTCTGTATAATTATCCTGCCTAGTATTTTGCTGGGAACTGAGAGAAGAGTGATTCCTCTCCAATTATTGCAGTCTGCAAGATCTCCCTTCTTGGGCAATTTGACAATTATTCCTTTGTTCCACTCTGATGGTGTTGTCCCCGTTTTCCACACTGTGCAAATAGTGGTTCTAATAGTTCTGCTGCTAGCTCAGGGTCTGTCTTAAATAGCTCTGCATTTAAGTTATCATGACCCGGAGCTTTACCGTTCTTTAACCCTTTGATTGCTGTGATGATTTCTTCTTTTCGTGGAATGTCTGTATTTACATCTAGATCGTTTTCAGCCTCAGGAACATTCAATTGTGTCTCTGGTATTTCCTTGTTCAGAGTTTCTCTGAAGTGCTCTGCCCATCTTGTTTCCTGTCCCTCTGCTGTCTTGATGAGATTTCCTTGCTTATCTCTTACTAATGTAATATTGTTTGCACCTCGTTTTCCGCTGATGAATTTAGTTATTTTGTGTACTGTGCTTTGTTCATTTCTCAGTGCTGCCTCTTCTGCCTGTTTTGCAAGATCGTCTAGGAAATTCCTTTTGTTGGCTCGGGTTTGGCGTTTAACTTCCCTGTCCAGTTGACTGTACTGTTCGCTATATAGTTGCTTTAACCTGGGGGACTTCGCTTCTGTTTTCTTTCTTTTCATTTCCTTTCTCATCTTTATGGTGTTTAATGTTTCTGGTGTTATCCAGTCTTGCTTCTTCCTTTCCTGGAATTCTAAGCATGATTTGCTACTTTCCTTATATATTGTTGAAATGGTGTTGAAATTCTGGTCTATATCATCAGTCAATGTCTTTTCCTGGCTTTTGGCAAATTGATATCGTTTCTTAGTAGTAGCAAAACTGAAAGTGAAACTAAGAAGGGCTGGACCAACTGTAACTACACAGAAAAGGTTTGACATCAGCAAATTGAAGGACCCCCTTACCAAAAAAGCTTTTGCGGCCGACATTAAGAAACAGACCACACTGCACTGATATAATCCCTGAATAACAACATTTGATTTAAAGCAGTCCTCCAACAATAAAAATCTCATATCTGAATATATCCAAGTTAATGTCTTTTTTAATAAATAATACCAAAAATATCTTTGGAAATGTGACCATTTTCCATGTGGCAGATATGGCCAAGCCAGCATAATCTATGCAATGCAGAGTATACATGCATACAGAGTATACATGAAGGCCAGCCCATGGTACCACCTAGACATTGTTCACTTTGTCCTTCTATGAAATACCATGGATGTAGAGCAGACATAGTGGGTGGGGGGTATTGAACTTTTTTTGTCTTACTTAGCATAGGTCATCCATGTCTCGCTGCCATAAAGGAGTGTGCTGGTGACACAGGCATCATAACACAGCTTTAGTCCTCATTGTAAGTTTGAGGTTTCCCCAGACACACACTGTCAGACAGGCAAATATGGTCACAGCTTTGCCAATGTGGCTGTTGATTTCTGTGTTCAGAGAGAGTTTGTTTTTGAGGACAGACACCAGGTATATGAAGTGATGCACCACTGCCAATTCATAAATATTGATAGTAATAACTAGTGCAACATCCACATCCTGGCCTAGTACATTTGTTTTCTTTAGACATATTGTGAGGCCAAAGTCCTTGCACACTTGAGGGAAGTGATTCTTCAAGCTCTGGAGCTTCTTTTGAGTGTTTGTGTGATGATTGCATCGTCACTGTACAGAAGTGCAAGCGAGGACTGGCAGCCTTAAAAACAATGGCTGCTGTGCGCTTGGAACAGAGACTATTTTTCCATCAGCTTGTGATTTCAGTAATCGAGTATGGGCTAGAAATACTTATGCTGTCAGTGTCACAATGTGAACGACTGGAATGCATTCAAAATGAAGGGATGCAACTAGTTTTGGGCTGTACGTGTGATACCTTCATTGTGATCAGGTGACCAGGGTTGAAAATGTATCCAAAGGGGAAGAGTGGAGTAAATCAGGGGAGAACTGGATAAACTACTGGCAGGTCATCATTAGCCTTGGCAGAGAGTGCAGATCTTGGGGCAACCCCCGCGAGAGTTGAAGATATACATATAGATACATAGAGAACAGCAAGCAAAAAAAGCTACAGATTTTCATAAATGGATGCTTGTGTAGAATAGAAGGATTGCAATTGTATGACAAGATCACTAATGTGTAACTGATGACATGAACTAGACAAATGCTAGTGGAACAAAAGATAAGATGAAGATGCTTGCAAAGGAGAGGATACACTCTGACGGAACCTACTGATAGTATTACAAGGCAATTATTGCACTGGAATCCCAGGGCCAAAGGTAGAGGTAGACAGAAGAACATGGAGTTGAGAGTAGGAGATAGACATCAACTGAATTAGAAAATATGGCATGAGTTAATTGAAAACATCTGTTCCTTTGGGAGCTGAAGAGTGTGTTTGTGTGCGCGCATGCGTGAGTACACAACACATACATATTTTTCACTTTATTTAAAATTCTTTACAGATTTAGAGTAACCAAAGTTAGCTTTCAAACAAATTCATCTGGCAACTTCTGAAATGCTGTTAACGTTTTGCTTCACAGTACTGCTTGCACTTGTATCTTTAGGTAAGTTGTCGAGATAATTTGGTCTGGTTTTATTTTTTTGGTTATTATATGATCCTTGAATGGCTGTATATGATGCCAAAGTCATGAACGATCTAATTTAAAGTATTGGTTAATGAGAAGCTGATACCCCTTAGACTAGCAGCAGGATGACTTGCTAAAGAAGGACCATACCTATGAAGAATATCAAGATCAAATAGGGAAGCAACAAACTGCTTCCACTTTGCTCAGTCGGCGGCCATCCTTTGTACTGTGCCCCAGCTCTGGTTCATTCTTTGCGTATCAGCCTCCACAGTTCTCCGCCAAGTTGTATTCTTTCACTTTCTTTCAGGGGTCCATAGCATAGCTGTTCTTGTGATGACATCACAGTCTGTTCTGAGAACGTGGCCAACTCAGCTCCAGTGTCTGCTAGCTATGATGGTGTGCATGTTGTTTGCTCTGAGTATGCGGTTCTTGGTTGGTGATGGTATTTGGCCAAAACATTAGGAGAATTTTCCTTAGGCCGATTGTCTGGAAAGAGGACAATTTAGACATTTCCTTCTATGTTACTCTCTAGCATTCTGCCCCATAGAGAAGCATAGAAAGTACACAGTTCTCATGTAATCTTAATTTGGTGTTTGTGCTGTACTGAGAGGACTTCTAGACGTTGTTTAAACTGGGAAAGGCTGATCTCACTTTATTCATTCTATTTTTGATGTCTTTGCTTTTTCCGCTGTCAGACCCACCTGCTGGCTATACTTATTCAGTCTGTTTGTTTTTTCTTGGATGTGTTAATGTGCGAGTAGTGCAATGTCATCTGCATATTCTTCCAGTGCAGAAAACACTGTCCATCTTATTCCTGTTGGACTGCCTTCTGTTGTCTGGTGCATCACCCAGTCTATGACTGTCAAAAATAAAGATGTTGATAAGGAGCATTCCTGTCATTGTCCTGTCTTCACCTCAAAAGTTATGTAGCTTTGCCCAGCAATACATATTAAGTTAGCATAGAGGCTTTTTATGATGAGAATAATGCAGCTAGGAATTCCATAAGTCCTCAGTATTTTCCATAGGCTGTCCTCATGAATGATATCAAAAGCATTTTCAAAATTAACACAGTTAATGTGTAGCTGTCTCTGCCATTTTCAGCATGCACTGCTCTATAATGTTCCAGAAGGTGAATATATGATTTGCACATCTTCTGTTCTTTCTAAATCCTGCATGTTCTTATCTCAGTTTATGGTCTGCTTTTGAAATTCTCTGTATAATTATCCTGCGTAGTATTTTATTGGGAACGGAGAGTAGATTAATTCCTTTCTAGTTGTTGCAGTCTGCTGGGTCACCCTTCTTGGGCAATTTGACAGTTATTCCTTTATTCCACTCCAGTAATGTTATCTCTGTTTTCCAGACTTATGCAAATAGTGGTTCTAATAGTTCTGCTGCAGGTTCAGGGTCTGTCTTAAATAACTCAGCATTTAAATTGTCATGACCAGGAGCTTTCCCATTCTTTAACCCTTTGATAGCTGTGATGATTTCTTCCCTTCGTGGAATGTCTGTATTTACGTCTAGATCATTTTCATCCTCAGGAACATTCAGCTGCGTCTCTAGTGGTTCTTTATTCAGTGTTTCTCTGAAGTGCTCTGCCCATCTTCTTTTCTGTCCCTGTGCTGTGGTGATGAGATTTCCTTGCATGTCTCTTACAAATGTAATATTGTCTGCATGCACCTGTAAAGTTTGTTTTCTTCCTTCCACTCTGTAAAGTTGCTTTCACACACACACTGTAAAGTATCAGTCTGTCTGCTCTGTAAGGAAGAGTGGTGTGTTGTTGAGATCAGGCATGCTCCAGTCTACCCAGCTGTAAATGGGTAACTCACCCTAGTCCTGAGTTAGGGAAGGCAAAGGCTCCAGGGGAAGCAGGCCCTAAACTTGGTCACTTCAACCGACGCAGGATGGTGTATGTATGAAGTAGAAGTGTAGAGTGTGATTACCGCGAATGGTGTACTGTTCGTGTGCTGACCAATATAACCACTCACACTTGTGTCTACAAGGCACCAATGCAGACTGCTGGAATCTTTGTTTACTCAATTTATTCAGACGTACACACTGGGACATACGAGTACATCATGGTATGTTGACATATCAATTTGTAGGTATACATAGCAGATCTGAAGTCATGACACATTCAGAAATAATGGGCAGTACATCAGAAGTTCAATGTCATGATACATTATGGCCACATCCCCCTATCTGACTAAACGCGTCAGTGAAGGCGGATCGATATATAACTAAAGTTACTTGACGTCCATAGTTTGTAGTATATATTATGAAACCACGAAAGGGGGTTTCTAGCAAGATTGAGATCTCCCTGTCACTGTCCGATAATAAGATAAATAATCTGTTCTCTTGGCAGTGATCAAAACATATGATGACCGAAATCCAACATGGCTGTCTCCCTGAGTTGTCGTTCACTCATTCATAGGAAGGAGAATATAAGCCAGAGTTAATTTATAATGGATATAAAATTTTTTCGTAAATGTTTCCATACAGCTCTACGGTGATCAGGTTAATTTCACGTAGCCATAACCGCTGCAGGAAAATCTGTCATCTTCGTCGATACAAAACACGACACTAGCATAGCGAAGCACAAAAGTCAAGCTAGGCCTAACCGACGAGAGATCATCAAAATAGGAGCTGGGATTACCTGGAGTCCGAATCATCTATATACTGACATAAGGAGAGTCTCTAACACAAACTATCGTAGAGACACCATCTCCTTCAGTAGAAAAACCACTTCGTAAGACATCTTTTTCTGACGAAAGGACCAGCTCTAGAAAAACGTACCCCGCCATTTGTAAGCAGTACATCGGAACTCATCACGACTTGTCAAAAACAACTCATACTTCCGCTAGACCGGAATACAAGAATCTAGTCCCTCCTACCAATCCAAAATATACAATATAGGACTGATTCTACTTGTACTAATAATATGTAATACATATGAATTCAGGCCATAAACACAATAAGCAAATTAATATATTTTCTGGCCCTAAAAAATAAGTACAAACGCAAGCGCAATATCCTTGCGCCGGATCAATATCCAGAACGATTACTCCTATAATCAAAAGTGTGAATCAAACATGGATTATCTCGCTTTTACCATAGACAGCATTTTCATACACAAATGAATGAATGTCTATATTTTTCCCATATTAAATAGCCATATCGATTTTTGTAAAATGTGCGTCAAAATATGCACGCAACAGATTACCACACCCCTCGGGAAAAAAAAAATGGTATTTTTTTTTTTTGAAATACATCTAGGAGCAACATACAATAGGCTCACAACGCACCAATAACAATGCGCAGATGATAAGCATAAGTTTTATGACCTTAGAGAAAGTACTTCTCTAAGTATAAATATTTCCAGAGAGGTGTCACCAACGCATACTACAATATTAGCAATGACACAATTTTCACATTAGTTTATACATAAATTTCATCTAAGATATCTTAACATCATGATCATCAAAGACAAAAAACATTGAAAGATCAGCGGTGAATAAATATGAATGAACCGCTAAGTAGTGTTACAATCAATATATGATATATTACATATGTGTACACATTTCAACATAGAAACAACTGTATCAAAGTTGTATAACAGTTATGAATCGTGTGGGCATCTAGACAAAATATCTGCCATCACATTTTCTGACCCACGGATAGCTCGCACCGAAAAATGAAATGGCTGTAGAGCAATCGCGTATCGCGTTGATCTCGCGCTCTTCAGATTTTTACTCTGAATAGCCGTAAGAGCTTTCTGGTCAGTTTCCACAATGAAATGCGCGCCCAGAAGAAATCTTTGCAGTTTAAGGATTGACCAAACCATAGCCAATAATTCACGGTCTAGGACCGAGTAATTCTTCTCTGCGGCATTTAATTTCCGAGAAATATACATCACAGGATGCAGAGTTCCAGAGTACTCTTGCATTAGTGCAGCTCCAATCCCGGTGGATGAAGCGTCACTACGAAGAATAAATGTCTTATCCTTAGAAGGCAATACTAGGATAGGTGAAGTAGAAAACATAGTTTTAACCTTATCCAAAGAGGATTGACATTCTTGAGTCCAATGGACTACATTAGGAGACCCTTTCTTTAGCAAGGAAGAAAGAGGTGACATAATGGAGGACAGATTCGGGATGAATCGTCCATAAAATTGTATTAGACCTAAGAGACTTCGTACTTGCTTTTTAGTCTTAGGAATAGAAATGTTAAGTATCTTACTTGTATTATGGTCTTCTGTTTTTAGGAACCCATGACCAACACGGTGTCCCAAGAAAGATATTTCGCTAAAACCAATACATGCTTTCGATGGTTTCGCTGTCAGGTTATGCTCGCGTAAGATAGACAATAGTTCATTTATACCATTATAGTGATCGTTCCAAGTATCACTGAAAAGACAGATGTCATCAAGATACGCAATGACATCTGAGCGATGAGATAGGATTCGACGCATCATGCGTACAAATGTAGCAGGGGCGTTCATAAGACCGAAAGGCATGAAATTCCATTGGAATAGACCCTAGGCGTCGAAAAAGCAGTAAACGGTTTGGCGTGTTCGGATAGTGGAACTTGCCAATATCCCTTAGACAAATCGAGTTTAGTAAAGAAGTGAGAATTCGATAGTCTCGTAAGTAGCTCTTCTAGTAAAGGCATAGGTTCAGCATCGAATTTAGTCACTTGATTCAATTTGCGATAATCCACGCAAAGACGTATGTTATTGTCTTTTTTCCGTACTATAACCATCGGCGAAGAATATGCTGATGTGGATGGTTCAATAATTTTTAACTCTATCATCTCATCTAACTCTTTCTCTACCTGTGCTTGAAAATGTATCGGGATAGGATACGGTCTGACTCTTATAGGACTATGGTCAGTAAGAATAATGTCATGTTGAATGACATCAGTTTGACCAGGAATGTCAGTAAGGACATCCTGAAATTGTTCTAACATAGTAGAAACTTGTTTCTGCTCTCCTGGAGATAATTCTGGAGAAATTGCAACATCTTTCCATGATTCATTAGAGTGAAGAGGAATCAGTGGAAAAGGTAAATTTACATCCGAGAAACTCGTTTCCTCATCCTGTATTACTGACAGAGATGAGTACTGTCCATGTTGGACTGGAAAATCGTCCGTTGCCTGGAAAACAGGTTGTAAATAATCAGGACGTTCATGGAATTCCGTGAGCATGTTGATGTGGAAGGTTTTACGCTTCCCGTCAATATCGACGATATAGTCAACATCGGAAACTTTTGATATTATATCGTACGGACCTTTCCAAGAAATGAGAAGTCTATTTTCCCTACAAGGTAGCAAGACAAATGCTTTGTCACCTGGACAAAGTTGACGCAAACATCTCTTTTTATTGGCAAATTCCCTTGCCTTCTGTTTCGCAAATTCAGAAGAAGCAGTTGCCAATTTGCATGCTTCAATAATCTTGTGTCTAAGTGCGATGACATATTCATAAGAGGATTTTGTGTCATCGACAATATTATCAGCAGTTATAAGATCATGAAGTAAGGACATAGGACCTCGCGGTTTCGCGCCAAAGACAAGTTCAAAGGGAGAAAATCCTGTATGTTCGTTGGCGACCTCTCTATATGCAAAGAGAGCCGCGGGTAAAACCCTATCCCAATCCTGAGGATGATCTTCTGTTATCTTACCTAGTAGGTTTTTCAGAGTTCTATTCAAACGTTCCACCATCCCATTGGACATAGGATGATAAATACTACTCAGCGATCTCTCTATCTTCAGAGTCGACATTACTTGAGACATGGTATCCGATATGAGTTGGGTACCATGGTCGGATAATATTTCTGCTGGAAACCCCAGACGAGAAAATATTAACCAAAGAGCATCTGCGACATCAGCAGTAGTTATGCTCTTTAGAGGAACAGCCTCCGGCCAACGTGTGCACATATCAACACACGTCAAAATAAATTGGTGTCCTCTAGCAGACTTTATCTTAAATGGACCAATGATGTCTATCGCCATTTTTTGAAATGGCCGAATGGGAATGTCTGCAGCCTGAATAGGTGCATCATGGCGTGGACCTCTGGATTTAATCTCTTGACATACTTTACAAGATCGACAATAGATTCGTATGTCCTTATTCACAGCAGGCCAAAAGAAAGATTGAAGAACTCTAGCTAGCTTTAGTACGGGAAAAACCCATATGTCCAGCACACTGCGAATCATGAGCGTGCTGTAAGATTTTAACTCTCATATTTTTAGGCACAAGGATTTGAGAATGAATGGACTTAGCGGAGTCTTGTACCATACGTACAAGTACGCCATTCTTCATCGTAATCCAAGATTTACGATTTGTATCCTTATTCGGATCACCTTTTGTTGCCAGAGTAAAGAATTTCTTTAGAGTAGGATCATCTTCCTGCTGTTTGATAAAGGAATCGTGGGAAATCTCCAAGGGATCATCTTGGATCTGCGCATCATTATCTTCAGAATGTGAAGATTGTGGCATATTAAGAGCTTGAGCCCTAGTGATTACTGCATTAGCCGATTGCATATTAACATTTTCCCAATTAGAAATTTGCTGTGGAGTGCATTCTTTCACTCCATGAATGCGACCGATGATAAGATCAGCGATCGGATTCGGCAAGAGACATGCTTGCACCTCTCCTGTAAAGAAAGGCGTAGCAATATTGATAATGGCAGTGGAGTACTTCTCCAATGTGCCACCAAATGTTACACATTTGACTATATTGCCTGTAGCTCGAGAAGGATTTACGAGTGATTGCCTCACTCCAATGGTAGTGCACCCCGAGTCGAAAAGAATTGATACCGGAGTACCATCTATTAGGCCCCTATTAAAGACAAGAGCACCCCTTCCATTATGCGCAATTGACGCATGAAGAGCGGGAAGTGGGTGACCGCAGCTTAAAGTAGACACTGTGGTTGGATCGAATAATGTTTTGCATTGCGAACACTCAGATGCTCTAGCAAAATCGAAAGCGGAATTGCTACACTATTGGAGTCTTTTTTATCATTATTCTGATTATCGGTGTCGTGGAACTCCTGTTGTGCAGAGTTAGCCTGGTAATAAGATTTACCATTTCTTTTGTGTTGTGATCTACCTCGGTTATAATTGTCTCTATAATTATTATTGCCTCTGTTATAACCCCTATTTGGGTTTGAATCATAATATTCATGATCATAATCATCATGCTCATTATATTGAGTATCCCTGTAATATTGTTTCTTTTGTCTCCATGAAGCACTTGGGTAGTTCCTATAGCTACTCCCTTTCCGAGAATTTCTAACATTATGGGAACCCCTCGCGTGTCGAGGACTATCAGACCGATTCCAGTTCTTCAAAGAAGAACTCTGATTTGAGCGGTTATCTTGGTTTTGATACTTATTCCAATTAACCTTTTTATCAAATTTATTTTTAGCTCCTTGGAATTTGTGTGAGTAATTCTGATTATATTCTGTTGCCGAAGCAACTGGCATACTCTCTTTAATGTTAGAGTTACCAAGAATCATGTCAGGGTGTGCCGTGGCATACTGGTCACAATATTCTTCCATTTGCTTTATTGTACTAGGTTTACGCTCATGTAAGAACTCTAGGAATGATTTATTTACAGAAGACATGACCTTGTCTCTTAGCAATAAATCCGTAAGACCATCAAATGTTTTCTCTGTTTTGGATAATTCAATCCATCGTGAAAGTGTAATTCGTGCTTTTGAGATGAAATCTGAGAATTCTACACCTACCTCAGGTCTCATTGTTTTAAACAAAAGACGATAACCTTCTTCAGACAGCTGATATCTCTTTATCAAAGCTGCCCTAACAGCATCATAATTATCTTTGTCGGCCTCTTCAACAAAATATAACTTACTCAGAGACTCCCCTTTTAGATTTTCAGACAACTGATTCACATACTGTGATTTGTCAACATTATGAGATCGACAAGCCCGTTCAAATCTAGAAAGCCAAAATGTTATGTCATCACTGGTAGGGTTAAACGCTGGTACCTTGACCTTATATACAAAGGGTTTACCATTACCACCAGATGCCTGATTAACATTACTCATACATGTCAATTTTAATTTCTCTAATTCAAACTCATGTTCTCTTATTGCTTTTCTCTCTTCAGCTTCTCTATCTAATTTTCTTTGTTCTGCAGCAGCTTCTAATTTTTTCTGTTCTGCAGCAGCAGCAACTTCTAGTTTTTTCTGTTCTGCAGCAGCTTCTAATTTTTTTCTGTTCTGCAGCAGCAGCAACTTCTAATTTTTTCTGTTCTGCAGCAGCTTCTAATTTTTTCTGTTCTGCAGCAGCAGCAACTTCTAATTTTTTCTGCTCTGCATCAGCTTCTAATTTCTTCTGTTCTGCCTCAAATCTCCTTTCCTCCACTTGCATCTGCAATTTCTTAAGTTCAGCAGCAGTATCAGCTTCTTTTTCTAATCTTTTTTCTTCAGCTAAGGCTTTCCTTTCTTCTGCAGCAGCTTTTTTTTCTTCTATTTGAAGTTTTCTCTCCTCAGCCGCAGCTTTTTTTTCCTCAGCAGCAGCCTTTCTTTCTTCAACAGCAGCAGCAATTTTTTTCTCTTCTGCAGCTAATGCTTTGTCATATTGAGCAACAGCCCATTGTTCTAAATCTTTTCCAGTCTTATCAAGAGATTTTCCTTGAGCAATAAAATAATCTAATGTAGACATATTGTCTTCTTAAATCAGAAACCTGAAAAAGTAAATAAATTACCCTCTTTCAAGTTAATGGGAGACAAGTCTATACCTTAGACTTAGTCTTAGTCCAAACTTGTATGGTTTATAATACCCAATGATAACTTGAGTACCTATGGACACAATAACTGTATCTCAAATACTGTGGGAGACAAGCCTTACAAAGGTCTTGTATATCTCAATGTAATCAAAGATCACTTGGGTACCTGTGGAAAAAATATTTCCCTTTACCAATCACTTTGGGAGACAAGCCTTACAAAGGTCTTGTACATTTTGTTTTATAACAATAACAATCAGAAAGTACTGATCTGTACTATACTATCAGTGTATACCACTATACGTCATATGTCAACTAAAGACATTACAAAGGACAAACAAGAAAAGACAATATGAACACATTTGCAGAGATCAAATTAAATTAAATAGGAGAAATGAAAAAAAAAAATGATCACAGAAACCGTGATGATAACTGCAATAATAAAATGACAAGACAAATAACGCCACAGTGTATAAACATAAGGGTGTAAAAAACTGAAATGAAAGGAAAGATGAGACCTACAATTATACAAACAAATCAAACAAAACTAAGGAACACCAAAATTATTAACAAAAACAACGAAGAAAAGAACACCTCATCACAACTAACAGAAAAAGCAGCAAATTGTTGCTAACAAATTTCCAATTAAGAAAATGTGTACCTATCGAATACTAGTACCAGACCAATGTAACTCGGCATACCTTGTACTAGTCACACAGAACATAAATTAATTTAATACATAACAAATAACATGTAAGCATAAATAGCATATAGCATACAATATAATTTATGTCATGAATGGAATGTGTTGCAGGTATGGTGTTTGTAAAGCAGGCACAGTTTATTTTAATTCTAATAACTTGCCACTTTATTGAGTAATAGATTTAATTCTAAACTATTACACTGTCAATTTTTTCTCTTTTGAGCATATGAAGATCCCACGATGAACTATGCACTTTATGTTCAACAACACTGTGATTCTTCTGTACGTTGAGAAATGTCAACAATACTGCTCCAGATATTTTCTACACTTGATACCACTGTCCTGTGTAATACTGTCTGTACAGCGAAAAACTGTCAACAAGCGCTGACCTAGATACAGCATCCTATCGGTAATACAGGTCAAGCTGACATCGACTGTATAGCTGTCCTAATGGTGTTGATGTGTTCAAACAAATGTTCTTTCAGCTGTAAACTGTGATTCTCAACACAAAACTGCGTAAGCTGGACCCAGGAATCTGGCTCGCCACTGTAAAGTTTCGTTCTTTCCACTCTGTAAAGTTGCTTTCACACACACACTGTAAAGTATCAGTCTGTCTGCTCTGTAAGGAAGAGTGGTGTGTTGTTGAGATCAGGCATGCTCCAGTCTACCCAGCTGTAAATGGGTAACTCACCCTAGTCCTGAGTTAGGGAAGGCAAAGGCTCCAGGGGAAGCAGGCCCTAAACTTGGTCACTTCAACCGACGCAGGATGGTGTATGTATGAAGTAGAAGTGTAGAGTGTGATTACCGCGAATGGTGTACTGTTCGTGTGCTGACCAATATAACCACTCACACTTGTGTCTACAAGGCACCAATGCAGACTGCTGGAATCTTTGTTTACTCAATTTATTCAGACGTACACACTGGGACATACGAGTACATCATGGTATGTTGACATATCAATTTGTAGGTATACATAGCAGATCTGAAGTCATGACACATTCAGAAATAATGGGCAGTACATCAAAAGTTCAATGTCATGATACATTATGGCCACATCCCCCTATCTGACTAAACGCGTCAGTGAAGGCGGATCGATATATAACTAAAGTTACTTGACGTCCATAGTTTGTAGTATATATTATGAAACCACGAAAGGGGGTTTCTAGCAAGATTGAGATCTCCCTGTCACTGTCCGATAATAAGATAAATAATCTGTTCTCTTGGCAGTGATCAAAACATATGATGACCGAAATCCAACATGGCTGTCTCCCTGAGTTGTCGTTCACTCATTCATAGGAAGGAGAATATAAGCCAGAGTTAATTTATAATGGTTATATAAATGATTTCGTAAATGTTTCCATACAGCTCTACGGTGATCAGGTTAATTTCACGTAGCCATAACCGCTGCAGGAAAATCTGTCATCTTCGTCGATACAAAACACGACACTAGCATAGCGAAGCCCAAAAAGTCAAGCTAGGCCTAACCGACGAGAGATCATCAGAATAGGAGCTGGGATTACCTGGAGTCCGAATCATCTATATACTGACATAAGGAGAGTCTCTAACACAAACTATCGTAGAGACACCATCTCCTTCAGTAGAAAAACCACTTCGTAAGACATCTTTTTCTGACGAAAGGACCAGCTCTAGAAAAACGTACCGCGCCATTTGTAAGCAGTACATCGGAACTCATCACGACTTGTCAAAACAACTCATACTTCCGCTAGACCGGAATACAAGAATCTAGTCCCTCCTACCAATCCAAAATATACAATATAGGACTGATTCTACTT
The DNA here is from genome assembly GCA_024509875.1 of Oreohelix idahoensis. Classification (NCBI taxonomy): domain Eukaryota; kingdom Metazoa; phylum Mollusca; class Gastropoda; order Stylommatophora; family Oreohelicidae; genus Oreohelix; species Oreohelix idahoensis. The sequence continues at coordinate 689,424 of JAMPIV010004898.1, forward strand.
GTACTAATAATATGTAATACATATGAATTCAGGCCATAAACACAATAAGCAAATTAATATATTTTCTGGCCCTAAAAAATAAGTACAAACGCAAGCGCAATATCCTTGCGCCGGATCAATATCCAGAACGATTACTCCTATAATCAAAAGTGTGAATCAAACATGGATTATCTCGCTTTTACCATAGACAGCATTTTCATACACAAATGAATGAATGTCTATATTTTTCCCATATTAAATAGCCATATCGATTTTTGTAAAATGTGCGTCAAAATATGCACGCAACAGCACCACATTTTATGGAGCCGCGGTAGCATAGTGGTTAGTGCACTGGCTTCCTAGCGCAGTGGTCTATGGTTCGATCCCCAGATGAGGTGGGAATTTTTTAGGCCACAAACAGCTCCTGGGTCGACCCAGCCCCAAATGGGTACCAGAGCAACTCTGGGAAGGTTAAGGCGGCCGGCGTGATGCCGACCACATCACCTCTAGTGTGCCGACGGTCAAGATAATATGGGCCTAACACCATATTCCCAATATGCCTCAATGGGCGTGTAACAGGTTCCTTTACCTTACCACATTTTAGGCTGATGGGTTTAGTTATTTTATATACTGTGCTTTGTTCATTTCTCAGTGTTGCCTTCTCTGCCTGTCTTGCAAGATCATCTAGGAAATTTCCTGAGAAGCTTTGTGTCTGTTTTCTTTCTTTTCATTTCTTTTCTCATCGCTGTGGTGTTTAATGTTTCTGGTGTTATCCAATCTTGTCTCTTCCTTTCCTGGAATCCCAAGCATGATTTGCTGCTTTCCTTATAATATATTATTGAAATAATGTTGAATTTCTGGTTAATATCATCAGTTGCTGTCTTTTCCTAGCTAATGGCATTTTGAAATCTTCTCTTTATATCAACCAAAAAAGCTCTTCTAGTAATGGGGTCCTTCAGTTTGATAATATCATACCTTTTCTGTTTAGCTGCAATTGATCCAGCAGTTCTGAGTTTCAGTCTTGCTACTGCTAAGTGGTGATTTGCACCTCTTCTTACTTTCACATCTTATAATGAATGCCTCCATCTACCATTTATCATAATGTGGTCTATCTGGTTTCTGTCCCGGCCATTTGGTGATACCCATGTTAATTTGTGAATGTTTATGTGTGGAAAAAGTGTTCCTCCAATGACCAAGTTGTTAATGCTGTAGAAGCTTATTAGTTTATCCACATTCTCGTTTACTGTTCCGCTGCCACATTTCCCCATTACTCTTTCATTAAATGTATTGTGTGTTTCAACTTTTACATTGAAATCTCCCATTACTAGATCCTAGATCATAATTAGGTGCGGTTTCCATTTTCTTTTGTAGCTGTTGATATAATTCGCCCTTGACCTCTTCACTGTCATTTGTTGGTGCATAGCATTGTATTATTGTGATGTTGGTGAACCTCCCTATAGTTCTTGTTCTTATCAGTCTGTTGTTCGTAGGTTTCCATTCCAGTAATGACCTTTCTATTCCTTTCTTTAGATTAATGGCTATGCCTTCATTGTGCTGCCCATCACCTCTTCCACAGTAAAGTCTGTTTCTCTTGTTGCTGTTTTTATTCTCCTTGTTCCGGTCCATCTGCTCTCACTTATTCCTTGATATGGAATCTGTAGTTTCTCATTTCTATTGTAATCTGCCTCAGTTTTCCAGCTTCATTCATAGTTCTGATGTTCCAGAATCCAATTCTGGTTTCAGATTTTGCGATGAGGGCATCCATTTTCATGGCAATAGCTTCCTTTCGGCTTTCACCACAGTCAGTCATATGAGACTCCAGATGTCTGTCCCGCATCAAAGATTTTTCAATTGTTGCTGTTTCCATAACTACTTGGTTTTTTTATTTTTTACATAGACAGGGGTGTCAGCCCTGTGCTAAAACCCCCAACCTGGAGGAACAGAATGCCAGCTTTAGTCTGACCGCTACCCACACTGACCTGACCAGCTTGGTAGAAACTGCCAGGTGTAAAACTCCAGCTGGCATAGCACTGGGGGTTGTCAGTGTACTCAAGCCACCTTACCACTTAAAATTATAGGCACCAGTGAAAGCAGTGCAGTTTCACACTGACCGCAACATTTTATTGATACTGACACCCCAACGAGTTATTACCAGGATGCATGACACCATGTGCTAGTTATTAAATGTTTGAAATGAGTACTAAAAAGTCACAAAATGTTCAGACATGCTGGTCAAGTATTAAGCTAATAATGGCGTAACAAATGTAAAAATAATGTTAAGAAATATACTTGTAATCACGGCAAATTAGATAAAGTACTGAAAGAAGAAAGGATTAAACACTGAAGGATGGCCATTTCCACTGCACTTACAATTGAAGCCCATCAGGATTGGTGAGCCCAGAACTTGTCCTACACTTCCTGAGAATAGCATTTAGGAATAGGAAGACTTCACTTCTTTGCAGCTTGACTTTCAGTCCATTTCATACTTTGCCAGGGAAGGGACACTTTTTTCACTAATTATTATATAAACCCAAAACTGACCAGCACAAACACTATCAGATAATGATTGAAATTCACATATTTGTGAACTAGCTGGACTTTTGAGGTTGCTACATGAAGAATCGGTCATAGGTAATACAAATACTGACAACACAACAGTTTTATTTTATCATTTCTTAAAAGATGCAAAATCTATATATATGTTTGCTATTAAATATGTATCAATAGTCAATGCAGGTATTCAGTAACCTTTTTTCCCTTTTATTTTTTGTTTTTGATCTGTTTTTATTTTTTTTATAAATATCAGCCAGTGCGTGTTTATCGTGGACCACCTAGCTTGATGTTCCACTCCTGCTCATTCAGGTGTTAAATGCTTCATAAAGAGCTAGGTTTGGTTAGGTACATTGTTTTAGTATTTGTGAATGCAAAGTAAATTCAGTTGCACTTGTAGTGTAACTAGTAAACTTTTGTGAGCTGCATATGATGTTTTCCTAATCGACTGAGTCCTGTTCGTAATGTTATGCAACAAAATGAGACTGATTGGCTGGAGGGCATCTTGGATGTTCAAGGTCAAATTTTAGAGTATGTAAATAGGGAGTTGACAGATCTGAAAGGGCATGTCAAAGTCTGGTCTTAATTTCAGGTTGTAGGTCTTAATACTGATCTCTCCTGCTTGATTATTTAGTTTCTTACATCAATCAATATTCTTTAGCTCCCCAAAGAGCATAGGCCTTAAACAAACACATGCCAAGTCTTCCTGTCCTGTGCCATCTGCTCAAGTTCTTTCCATGTTTTCCTCATCATTTTCACCTCTGTTTCCAGTTCTCTTCTCCATGTGTTTTTTGGTCTGCCTCTGCCTCTCTTTCTCTTTAGATTTCATAACAAGGACTGCATTGTAATGCTATCAACAGGTTTCCTCAGTGTTTGTCCTATCCATCGCCAGCGTCTTCTTCTCAACTCTTGTTCCACTGGCACTTGTCTGATTCTTGTCATCAATTCCACATTTGTGACTTTGTCATACCATTTCAGTCCTTCTATTCTATGCAAGCACCCATTTATAAAAGTCTGTTGCTTTTTAGTTGTTGTTTTTGTTGTTCTCTATGTCTCAGAGCCATACAATAGGACTGACTTCACATTTGAGTTGAAGATTCTTATTTTCGTGTTGGACTTGATTTCTCTTGTTCTCCATATGTTTCTCAATGCAGTGAAAGCTCCTCTTGCTTTTTGTATTCTTATTTTGATATCACTGTCTGTCCCTCCTTCTTCTTCTTCTTCTTCTTCGTTCGCCCTGAAAAGGACGGTGGTTGCGTTGTGTCTGTTTACAACGTAGCTGTGATATCTGCACCTTTCGGTCGACACATCCGACTTCTGCACGGCATTTTTCAGGACCGGGTTTGCCTTCCCATTTCGATCCACACTCGCTCAGCCAGCCTGCACAGCTGCAGACTGTTTCCAGGACCACCACGTGGAGGTGGAGTGCGGTCTTGACCAGCTCTGGTTCGCTGGTCCTGACGCAGGCAGTCAAGCTATGAGTCGCTGACTGCGGTCTCTATTGCTGCGTCTTAAGGTCCCGTCTGTCCCTCCAACTTTATCTATATTACTTCCAAGATGTGTGTACAATTCTACATCTTTTAGTGGTGTTTCTTCAAGTTCAACCTTGTTATCATTTCTTACATTTATTCTCATTATCTTTGTCTTTTCCCTGTGTATTTTCAGGCCCACTTGTTGTGACCTCTCATCGAGAATTTTCATTTTCTCTTGCATCTGATTATTTTTATGGGACAGAAGAGCCAAGTCATCTGCAAAATTCAGATCATCAAGCTGTTTAATCAGATTCCACTGGATTCCATTTCTGTTGTGTGATGTTGATGTTTTCATAACCCATTCAATTGCTTGTAAGAAAAGAAATGGAGACAAGAGGCATCCCTGTCTCACTCCTGTTCTAATCCTAAACAGTTCTGTAAGTTGTTCTTCATGAAGAACTCTACATGTCATGTCTTCATAGGTCTTCTTTATTAAGTTAATGATCTTCATGGGAACTCCATAATGCCTCATTAATTTCCAAAGCGATTCTCTGTCTACATTGTCAAATGCCTTTTCATAGTCCACGAATCCGATGTAGAGCGGTGAATTCCATTCCAGGCTTTGTTCAACTATTATTCTCAATGTGGCTATCTGGTCTGTACAGGATCGGTTTTGTCGAAAACCTGCATGTTCATCTCTCAGTTGCTTGTCTATGGACTCTTTTAATCTCTCAAGGATGACTCTGTTTAATACTTTTCCTGGCACTGATCGTAACATTATTCATCTATAATTTGTGCACTCTTGTAAATTTCCCTTCTCAGGCAACTTGACCAGATAACCTTCCTTCCATTCTGCTGGTATTTCCTCTCTCTCCCAGACTTTGCCAAGTAGTTTGTATAATATCTCTGTAGAGGTATCAATATCTGTTTTGATGGCCTCTGCTGGAATGCAATCTGGACCAGTTATTTTTCCATCTTTGAAAAGCTTTATGGCTTTCTTTATTTCTTCTCTACTTGGTCTTTCACAGCTGATTTGTAGCTCCTCTTCTGCTGGCTGGATGTCTGGGGGATTAGTTGGAGATGGTCTGTTGAGAAGTTCCTCAAAATGTTCTGTCCATCTCTTCACTTGTTCTTGTATATTACTAAGCAATTTTCCATTCTTATCTTTAATGAGGCCATTTGCCTGCTTATATTTCCCTGTTAGCTTCTTTGTGTTGCTGTACAGGTCCCTCATATTTCCTTTGGCTGCAGCTGCCTCTGCTTCCCTTGCCAAATCATCAATATATTTCATCTTGTCTCTTGATGTTTCTTCTTACTTCTTTGTTTGCTTCTATGTACACTTCATGAGCCTTGGCTTTGGAGCTTCTGGTTTTGCTTCTGTTTAAATCTGCTTTCTTGTTTTTCCTGTCTTCTATCTTACTAATGGTTTCTGTTGTTATCCATGCTTTGTGCTGATGTTCTCTTTTTCTCAGTACTTCTTCACATGTCTCGTTCCATATATTTTTTACTTCTAGCCAGTGGTCTTCCATATCTATTTCATCTTCCAGTACTTGGTATTTGTTGGATACTGTGATTGAAAATGTTTCTCTTATTTCCTGATTTATTAGAAATCCCACATTATACTGTTGTCTATAGCTATATGCTGTTGTAAATTTCTTGAGTTTTAATTTTGTTTTAGCCAACAGAAGATGGTGGTCTGATGCACCATCTGCTCCTGTACATACTTTCACATCATGCAATGATGACCTAAACTTCTTACTTATGTATATGTGATCAATCTGATTCTCAGTTCTGTCTTCTTCTTCTTCGATCCTTAACCACCGACCGTCAAAGCAGTCAGTGGCCATCACGCCTAGTGGCGTCTTGTAGGGCAACAACAAATTGATTCCACTTTGCTCGGTCGGTGGCCATCCTTCGTACAGTGCCCCAACTCTGGTTCATTCTTTGCATCTCAGCCTCCACAGTCCTCCGCCAAGTTGTTTTTGGTCGGCCTCTCTTTCGCTTTCCTTCAGGGGTCCAAAGCATAGCTGTTCTTGTGATGGCATCGGGGTCTCTTCTGAGGACATGACCAACCCAGCTCCAGCGTCTGCCAGCTATGATGGTGTGCATGTCCTCTTGCTTGCTACGAGTAAGCAGATCTTGGTTGGTGATGGTATTCGGCCAAAAGATTCGGTGAATTTTTCTTAGGCATGTTGTGTGAAAAGAGGACAATTTTGACATTTCCTTCTCTGTGACTCTCCAGCATTCCGCACCATAGAGAAGCACAGAAAGCACGCAACTCTGGTATAATCTTAATTTTGTGCTTGTGCTGTATTGGGAGGACTTCCAGATGTTATTTAGGCTAAAGAAGGCTGTTCTTGCCTTATTCATTCTGATGTTGATGTCTTTGCCTGCCCCACCGTCTGGTGTTACTATGCTTCCTAGGTATGTGAAGGTATCTGTCTGTACCAGTTGCTGATTCCTTACTGATATGGGCTCAGGGTTGCTCACATTGAGCGTCATGACCTCAGACTTCTTTAAATTGATGTTCAAGCCCACCTGCTGGCTAAATTTATTAAGTCTATCCGTTTTTTTCCTGGATGTGTTGATGTGAATGTGCCAGCAGTGCAATGTCATCTGCATATTCCAGATCTTCCAATGTAGAAAATGTAGTCCATCTTATTCCTCTTGGACTGCCCTCTGTTGTTTGGCGCATCACCCAGTCTATGACTGTTAAAAATAGAGTGGTTGATAAGGGGCATCCCTGTCGTACTCCTGTCTTCACCTCGAAGGTTAGGTTGCTCTGCCCAACACTACACGTAAAGTTGGCATAGAGGCTTTTTATGATTGACACTATGCAGCTTGGAATTCCATAAGCCCTCAGCATTTTCCATAAACTGTCCCTATGTATGCTGTCAAAAGCCTTTTCAAAATCAACAAAATTTATGTAAAGCTGTCCTTGCCACTCTGAGCACTGCCCCATAATGCCCCTGAGAGTGAACATATGGTCCACACATCTTCCGTTCTTTCCAAATCCTGCCCGCCCCTTCCTCAGCCCGTAGTCTACCGCCCTTGAAACCCTCTGTACAATTATCCTGCCCAGCACTTCGCTGGGAACCGAGAGAAGAGCGACCCCTCTCCAATCATTGCAGTCCGAAAGATCTCCCCCCCTGGGCAACCCGACAACCATTCCCCTGTTCCACTCCGATAGTGCCGTCCCTGTTTTCCACACTTGTGCAAACAGTGGCCCCAATAGTTCTGCCGCTAGCTCAGGGTCTGTCCTAAATAGCTCTGCATTTAAGTTATCATGGCCCGGAGCTTTACCGCTCCCTAACCCCCCGATTGCTGTGACGATTTCTTCCCTTCGTGGAATGTCTGCATTTACATCTAGATTGTTCTCAGCCTCAGGAACATTCAATTGTGTCTCTGGTATTTCCCCGCCCAGAGTCCCCCTGAAGTGCTCTGCCCATCCCGTCTCCTGTCCCTCTGCTGTCCCGATGAGATCTCCCTGCCTATCTCTTACCAATGTAACACCGTTTGCACCCCGCCCTCCGCTGATGAATCCAGTTATCCCGTATACTGTGCTTTGTTCATCCCCCAGTGCCGCCTCCTCTGCCTGTCTTGCAAGATCGTCTAGGAAATTCCTTTTGTTGGCTCAGGTTTGGCGTTTAACTTCCCTGTCCAGTTGACTGTACTGTTCGCTATATAGTTGCTCTAACCTGGGGGACCCCGCTTCTGCTTTCTTTCCCCTCATTTCCCCTCTCATCCCCATGGTGTCCAGTGTTTCTGGTGCCATCCAGTCCCGCCTCCTCCCCTCCCGGAATCCCAAGCATGACCTGCCACTTTCCTTATATATTGTTGAAATGGTGTTGAAATTCCGGTCCATATCATCAGTCAATGTCTTTTCCTGGCTTTTGGCAAATTGATATCGTTTCTTAATGTCGGCCGCAAAAGCTTTTCTGGTAAGGGGGTCCTTCAATTTGCTGATGTCAAACCTTTTCTGTGTAGTTACAGTTGGTCCAGCCCTTCTTAGTTTCACTTTCAGTTTTGCTACTACTAAATGGTGATCGCTTCCCACATCTGCACCTCTTCCTACCTTCACATCTTATAATGCATGTCCCCATCTACCGTTAACCATGATGTGGTCTATCTGGTTTCTGTCCCGACCATTTGGTGATTCCCATGTTAACTTGTGAATTTCCTTATGTGGGAAAAGTGTTCCTCCAATGACCAGGCTGTTAATGCTACAGAAACTTATTAGCTTATCCCCATTTTCGTTTGCTATTCCGCTGCCGCATTTCCCCATTGTTCTTTCATTATATGTATTGTGTGTACCAACTTTCGCATTGAGGTCTCCCATCACCACAACAAGACCACATCCAGGCGCGTCCTCCACCCCTCTCTGCAGTTGTCGACAAAATTCATCCCCGACCTCCCCATCGCTATCACCCGCTGGTGCGCAGCATTGCACCATTGTAGTGCTGGTGAACCTCCCTCTCAATCTCAATCGCATCAGTCTGCCGCCGATGGGCCTCCACTCCAGCAATGTCCCCTCCATCCCTTTCTGCAGAACAATAGCCACGCCTTCACTGCGCCGTCCATCCTCTCCTCCAGAGCAAAGTACTGTTTCTCCTGTTGCTGTTTTAACTTTTCCTGCCCCTGTCCATCTGCTCTCGCTTATCCCCAGGATGTGCAACCTATAGTTTCTCATCTCTGCCGCTACCTGCCTCAGTCTACCTGTCTCGTACATTGTCCTGACATTCCAAAATCCTATTCTTGTATCCTGTTTTGCGGTCAGGACATCCGTTTTCATGTCAGTGGCTTCCTTTCGGCCTTCACCACTGACAGTCATACGAGCCACAGACTCCGAATGTCCATCCCGCAGCAAAGTTTGTTCATTTGATGTTGTTTCCGTAACTTCATTATTTTTTTTACATAGACAGGGGTGTCAGCCCTATGCTAAAACCCCCAACCTGGAGGACCAGGGTACCAGCTTTTGTCTGACCCCTACCCTCACAGACCAGTCCAGCTTGGTTGAACCTACCAGGAGTAAAACTCCCACTGGCATAGCTCTGGGGATTGTCAGGGTACGCAAGCTGCCATACCGCTACAAGGTATAGGTACCATTGATGGCAGTCTCAGTTCTGTGGTCTGGTGATATCCATGTTGCTTTATGTATTCTTTTATGTGGAAATATGCTTCCTCCTACAACTAGTTGATGCGCTGGTGTAATGGCTTCGGCGTTGTACTGGCGACCAGGTGTTCATGGTTCAAACCCGGGCGTCGGCGTTTGAAGAAATGTTTACGGCCGGAAATTTGACTGAATAGTCTGAACGGCTCCTGTGATAAAGGAGCGAAGCTCCTGAACGGCTCCTGGATGAAAGGAGCAGTGTTCTCTGTTCCTATTTTTGCATTTAGGTCCCCCATCAAAATTGTGATGTCCTTTCTTTTCTTATTGTCCAAGACATTTTGTAGTCTGGTGTAAAAGTATTCTTTCACAGATTCTTCTTTATCATTTGTTGGTGCATAACACTGGATAATGTTTATATTTACTTTCTTTTTGGCTGATTTAAACCTTGCTGTTATAATTTGGGGTCCCATTGCTTCCCATTCTATAAGTGCCTTCTGTGCTTCATTGGACAGCATTTGAGCCACCCCTTCACTGTGGTGGGCTCTTTCCTCCTCATGTCCTGAGGACAACTCCATTTTTCCTGTGATCAATCTCCTCTTCTCTATGTCTTTGCACCATGTCTCGCAGAGACACAGGATAACAATCCTGTATTTTGTCATTTCTGCTGCTACCTGTGCAGTTTTCCCTTGTTCACACAAAGTGTGAACATTGCATGTGCCAATCCTGGAGGTTTTCTTAGACAAAAAAAGGTTACTCGGCAACCCAGACTCCTTTCGGCGTTCTCTATGTTGCTTCATGCGCCTCCTTTCCAGAGGACCTTCTTCTGTCTTGGGCGGCTGAGTTGATTTATATTCTTTATTTGACTTGTCCATGTTTGTTGAAGTTTTTGTGGTTAAAAAGTGTTTTACGGGATGGGGTAACCAGCCCCATGCCCAACCCTTCTTAGTCGCTTTTAATGACAGCATGGTAGGGTACAGTGTTACTATTCTTTGCTTCTTTGATTGTTATGAAATTCATTGCATTTTGTGCAGGCAAGGGAGAAAACCAAAAATTCTACCAATAAAAAAATTCATTCACCCTATCCTCAGTATCTGGTATGTCCACCGTGTGCTTGCAAACAAGCTTGGCAGCGGCTCCGCATGGAACGCACAAGTCTCTGAAGGAAATTCTGGGGAATCAAGTCCCATTCACGTTTAAGAGCAGCTTCAAGCTGTTGCAGATTAGCTGGAGAACCTTGCCTATAGACTCTGCGTCCAAGCTCGTCCCACAGATGTTCTGTAGGGGACATGTCTGGTGATAGGGCAGGCCAATCAATCATCACAATGTTCTGCTGCTGTAGATATTGCTGCGTAATGCATGCGGTGTGCGCACATGCGTTATCCTGCTGGAGAAGCTGCAAGTCTGGATAATTTGTGAACGCAGGAGCAACCAATACATCCAGAACCTCATCTCGATATGTCACAGCATTAACATTTCCACGAAAGACGTGAAAACTGAATCCTCCCCAAATGTGAATACTGCCATCTCCAAATCGGTTGTGCTGACGAACACAGCAATCCGCAAAGCGCTCTCCACACCGTCGCCAAATCCGCATACGTCCATCAGCAAAGGATATGTTGAATCTGCTCTCGTCTGTGAATAAGACAGCATTCCACTGCAGTCTAGTCCATCTGACATGTTGCTCTGCCCATTGCAGACGCTGCTGACGATGTCTGTGAGTCAAGTTTGGCCCAACATAAGGTCGTCTTGCAGCAAGGCCTGTATCTCTGAGTCGTCGTATGACTGTCATTCGAGAGACTTGCCCACGTCTACCCACTATTGCTCTTGCTGTTTGACTTGCCAGGAGAGAACGATTCCTTAGGTGACTCAGCACAATATGACGATCTTGCGCAGGGGTAGTAACTCGTGGTTGGCCACTCCGAAGTCTATCCCGGGCACTGCCAGTGGTTCTGTAACGTTCATTGAGACGTACAATAGTGCTGTGGGGGCAATTCATCCTTCTGGCAATGGCCCGTGAGCTCATTTCGGTCTCCAGCATACCAATGGCTCGTTGGCGGTGGGGTTGAATCATGCACTTTCCATTCCAGCAGCCATTCGCTCTCTACCTCATGACAAACATGGGGAAAAAACATAAAATAAAAGATGTTACTCAGAGTTGGAGATTAGAATAGCCCAGGAAAAGTGTGATGTTTATTAAAGTGAGAAGTATATTTTGCAACAAATCTTTGTAGATGTTAGAAAGAGAGTTCTTCAGTGTTAGGTAGAGCCTATCTTGACATATGGAAGTGTGATGGTCAATTAGTAGATGAGCAGAATCTAAAGAATACCTTGGACAGCCTAAGAAGTAATGACCATATCATAAAAGAAGCCAATGCAGAAAGGAAGCTCATTACACATGTTAGAATAAAACCAAACACTATATTTGATCATATTAGGCGAAGAGGAAAGGAGAAAAATATTGTGACTACAAGAAATATCAAAAGGAAAAAATTGGTAGAGGATGTCAAAGAGAGAAGATGCTGGAGAGTGTGACAAAATGGCATGGAAAGAAGTCCAGAACATAATTGATAAATAGTACTGGAGACCAGAAGGTGTGGAGAAACATGGTCGTCTACGCCACCAGGCATGGTACATGAAGAAAAAAAAAAGACGCCATATTAAAAAATTATCATTAGAAGAGTGATAAGTAAAATAGAACCAGAAATGAAATAGGTGATTACAGGAAGAGAAGATATTGGACAGTCTGACATCATCGATTTGAAAGAAATCATCAGCAGAAATGACAAAGAAATGACAAACATCATTAGGGACAGGAAGTCATGGAGAGCTATGATCGCGTAAGCCAGGTGGCGGGGCACTTGAAGAAGAAATATAAGATTATGATAAATGTGTCTGTATCATGTGGGAACTGTATTGGATAAAACTGGATAGTAATTTCACCGAACCATAATTTTTTTTTTTTTTTTGGGTCATTAAGATTGATACACTATGGCTACATAGCATTATCGTCATTCATTAACTGTGTGACAGTGTCTGGAGTGATGCTACATGTATAAATAGAGAAGGAGAAATGCCTTAAAAATTGATTATAGAAATATTAATTGAAAAATTGTTTGGAAGTTTTGGTATGTGTTTTGCCACTATGAGTCATTACACATGTTACACACAGTGTGTATGTAATATTCTATAATTCACGAGAAAAGCCATCATGAATTTCAAAATATCTTATGGCAAAGAGAGTTTGCATTTATAAAATATAAGAAAGAGTTCAACATTTAAAACACTACTGAAATTTGATGTTTGGATTTTGCTGCAACATTCTGTGTAATCAGTTATGTTTTTCTTATTGTAAAAGTGCAATGCAAATATGATATATTATTGTAAAATGTTTCAATGATCAGGGCATAAAAGCATTGACAGTTTTTTTTTTTAACCTGTAGACATTGATGGCCAGAAAATAGTCTTGGATATTCCACAATTGAGCACACCTTGTGATCAAGCTTTGAGGAGTGGCACAGATAAATATCACATTACTGGAACTGTTGGTCCAGCATTTGATAATTTAGTGGCCTCAGGCTGGCTGCCTATATTAGGAATTCAGGTTCTGACAAGTCCATCATTACAGGTTCTGGAAGTAAGTGTTAATTGTAGATTCACTTTCATTTCTTTACATAAGTCATTCATTCAGTGAATGAGAACTGTCGAGAGCATGTGATGTTTTGTATTATTAGTTGTCCTTTCAGTCAAGCCTGACAATGGGAATGCGCCCCTGAGGTGATAGTCTTCAGTTGCCTTGTTTTTCCTAGTGTTTCTTTTGGTACATTCTTTTTTTTTCTGCTTTTGTAAGAGCTTCTTTTTGCCTAATATGAGGTGGTGCCGTAGGGAGCATTGCCACTTGGTGCTATCGACAGCTTCATCCTCCCAGGTTTCTCGATTTATGACCAGTGCCTTCGTGTCTCTTGCACACATCTTTGAACCTCAGCTGCTGTTGCTTGACTATTCTTTTACCATCTGCCAGTTGTTCGTAGAAGATATCTTTAGGGATGTGAAGGCCAACACGTGACAGGACCTCAACATTTGACACTTTGCCCTTTCACGGAATTCCAAGGATGTGATGCACACAAGAACTGTATATATATCTGAAAATACGCTGGGAGAAAACAAAGATAACAAAAATAGTTGCAGTGAATGATAACAATGATAATCTTTAATTCAAATGTTAAGTCAGTCCAGTGTGGCTCTGAAACATGGAGAACAATCTTTCATAAATGGGTGCTTGCGCAGAGCAAACTGATTGAAGTGGTATGACAAGATCTCAATTGTGGAACTGGTGACAGATGAACTAGAGATGAGAAGAGGATGCTGGAGATGGATAGGACACACATTTAGGAAATTTGTTGATATCACTATCAGGCAGTCCTTATTCTGGAATCCCTAGGGTAAGAGAGATACAGGGAGACCAAGGAACACACGCTGCCTTCATTGGTGCCCATATGAAGTGGTAAGGGGGCTTGTGTACCCTGACAACCTTCAGAGCTATGCCAACAGGAGTTTTACTCCTGGCAGGTTCTACCAAGCTGGACAGGTTTGTGCGGGTAGGGGTCAGACTAATGCTGGCACTCTAGTCATCCAGGTTAGAGGTTTTAGCACAGGGCCGACACACCTGTCTTTGAAAAATCGTAATCGTTATGGAAACAGTAACAAATCAAAAAGCTTTGATGTGGGACGGACATCTCACATGACTGTCGATGGTGAAAGCCGAAAGGAAGCCCTGATAGCAAAGTATAAAACAAGAATTGGATTCTATAATGTGAGAACTATGAATGAGGAAGGAAAACTAAGGCAGATCACAATGGAGATGAGGAACTACAGATTACATATCCTGCGAATAAGTGAGCAGATGGACCGGGACATGGAGAATAAAAACAGCACCAGGAAAAACAGTACTTTACAGTGGGAGAGAGGATGGACAGCACAATGGAGGCGTATCGATTGATGATGTTGATCAGAAATTCAACACCATGTCAACAATATATAAGGAAAGCAGCAAAATGCATGCTTGGGATTCCAAGATTGGACAACACCAGAAACATTAAACACCATAGCAATGAGAAAAGAAATGAAAAGAAAGAAAATAGAAGCAACGTCTCCCAGGTTAAAGGAAATATATAGCGAACAGTACAGTCAGCAGGACAAGTAGTAGAACATCAAACCCGAGCCATGAAAAGGGAATTCCTGGATGATCTTGCAAGACAGGCAGAAGAGGCAGCTCTGAGAAATTTACAAAGCACAGTATATAAAATAACTAAAACTAGCACAGAAAAGCGGAGTGCAAACAATATCACGTTAGTAAGAGAAAGGCAAGGAAAGCTCATCACCACAGCACAGGGGCAGGAAACAAATTGAACAGAACATTTCAGAGAAACACTGAATAAAGAACCACCAGGGATGCAGCTGAATGTTTCTGGCTTGAAAATGGTCTAGAAATAATTATACAGACATTCCATGAAGAGAAGAAATCATCACATCCGTCAAAAGGTTAAAAGAACGGGAAAGTTCCTGGTCACGACAATTTAAATGCTGAGTTATTTAAGATATACACTGAACTAGCAGCGGAACTATTTAATTGTCAAATTGCCCAAGAAGGGTGACCTTGCCAACTGCAACAACTGGTGGGGAATTACTGCCCTGTCAGTTCCCAGTAAAATACTAGGCAGGATAATTATCCAGAGAAATTCAAAAGCAGTAGATCATAAACTGAGGAATGAACAAGCAGGATTCAGAAAAAAACAGAAGATGTGCAGATCATATATCCACCCTCAGGAACATTATAGAGCATTGCTCGGACTGGCAGAGACAGCTATACATTAACTTTGTTGATTTTGAAAAGGCTTTTGACAGCATACACAGGGACAGCCTATGGAAAATACTGATTGCTTATGGAATTCCCGACTGCATTGTTTCCATCATAAACACCCTCTATCCTACTTTACGTGTATTGTTGAGCAGAGCAACGTAACTTGTGAGGTGAAGACAGGAGTATGTCTGGGATGCCCCTTATCAACAACTTTATTTTTGACAGTCTTAGACTGGGTGATGCACCAAACAACAGAGAGCAGTTCAAGAGGAATTAGATGGACAACATTTTCTACACTGGAAGATCTGGAATATGTACATGAAATTGCACTAGTTGCACATTCACATTTGTTGTAGGTTATGCATTTGCCTGGTTAATACACTTGACTGAAACTAGGGCAGAGGTATGATGATGATTTGTTCGTCGTATTCGATGAGGACAATCAACATCTCTCGTAATACAGTTTGTTCTATGAGGTTAAGTGGGTGCGCATATGGCTGATCAAGCCAATGCGAGCAAGAAAAGTTCTTTTGCATGACCGACATACAAGGCCCGAAGACAATACATCCACGCTTCACTTTCGGGCTGCACGTTTTTTCTGGGCTACCCTCACATGGTTGGCCTCGCTGACTGCAACACCCATTTTGATGGCGCCTCTCCAGTCTGTGCGATCCTGTGCCAGTTGCTCCCAGGTGAATGTATTAATCTGGCAGCTCTTCAGTGACTCCTTCAGGCTGTCTTTGAAGCGCTTCTTTGGTCATCTTCTAGTATGTTTTCCCTCCCTCAACTCGCCATACAGCAGCCTCTTTGGATGGTATTCAACAACATGCCCACCACGTCACTGGGTTCCCCCACTGTTTTTGCTTGGGCCAAACCCTCCTGTATGGTTTGCTTGGGGCTGAAAAGAGTTTAATACACTTGATAACCTAGGGCAGTTTTATGACGATGATTGTTAGCCCGAAGCTGTCGCATGCAGGACAATCAAACCATCTCTCGTAATACTGTCTCAGAGCTACTATTCCAGAGCGTAATCGGCGTGCAAAACGAGAAATTGGCAGATCTATATACAGTTTGCCCCAATGCGGATTGCAAGAAAAGTTTCCATTTTGCATGACCGACATACAAGGCCCGAAGACAATACATCAGCACGCTTTGCTGAACTTTCAGTGGCTGCAAACCCGTTTTTTTTCTGTCTACCCTCACACATTTTTAGGAGGTTGGCCTCGCTGACTGCAACGCCC
Organism: Oreohelix idahoensis; assembly: GCA_024509875.1. NCBI lineage: Eukaryota > Metazoa > Mollusca > Gastropoda > Stylommatophora > Oreohelicidae > Oreohelix > Oreohelix idahoensis. The sequence continues at coordinate 705,633 of JAMPIV010004898.1, forward strand.
GTTTTGATGGCGCCTCTCCAGTCTGTGCGATCCTGTGCCAGTTGCTCCCAGGTGAATGTATTAATCTGGCAGCTCTTCAGTGACTCCTTCAGGCTGTCTTTGAAGCGCTTCTTTGGTCATCTTCTAGTATGTTTTCCCTCCCTCAACTCGCCATACAGCAGCCTCTTTGGGAGGCGTTCATTTGGCATACGAACCAAATGTCTGGTCCACCGTAACTGCACTTTCTGGATCAGTGTATAGACACTGGGCATATTTGCTCTTGATAGAACCTCGGTATCTGGGATCTTGTCCTGCCATCGAATGTTTAGCATGTGACGCAGGCAGGTTGTATGGAAGTTATTTAATTTTCGAGCATGTCTTCCAACTCTCACTGGCGTAGAGGAGGGTGGGGAGGATGACGGGACGGTACATCTTCAGTTTGGTCTTGACGCTTATACCTCTACGTTCCCACATTGAGGATCACAGTCTTCCAAATGCAATACTGCAATACTGGCCTTTGTTATTCTGTTAGCCTCCTCATCGTCAATGTTGGCTAGTCTTGAGAGCGTGCTTCCCATGTACTTGAACTTATTCACAGCCACCAGTCTCTATTACCCCACTGTAATTGTTGGCTCCTTGTACGGTTTAGCTGGGGCTGGTTGGTACATAACCTCAGTTTTCTTGACGATGATGGTTAGCCTGAAGCTGTCGCAAGCAGCAGAGAAATGGTCCGTGCCTTCCTGCATTTTCTGCTCGGAGCTACTATTCAGAGCGTAATCGGCGGCAAACAGAAATTCGCAGATCATATCAGTTTGCCCCTTGGTTTTGGATTGAAGTCTGCGGGGGTTAAATAGTTTGCCATCTGTTCGGTACTTGATTGGTATACCCAACTCGCTTCCATTGACAGCATCAGTCAGCATGGCTGAAAACATCATGCTGAACAGTGTCAGAGCAAGAACATAACCCTGTTTTATGCCGTTTGTCACTTTAAACATTTTAGAGGCTTCTCCATTGTCCTGCATACGACCGGTGGATAAGGCTTACCGTTTATTATGTGGGATAGGAGCATCCGAAACATAAGTTAGGATTAGGGCTGGTAAAGGAAAACGGAATGACAGACAAGAATGTGAATGGTCTCCTTTTATAGGGGATAACTTCATTTATGTGCAACTTGCACAGCGTAAAGACAGAAGGATGGAGGCTAGAGAGAGATGCCTGTGAAGCTAACACTTTGTTATCTGTATTCGGGCAGTACTATACTCCACCAAAAGCCAGTCTGTTCTGATCTTTATAAGATCCTAAGAGGGTACGTAGAATTATTATGTATATCTAGTAAATAAATATAACTTTTATTTCAGGATTTGGTTTGTGATAGATTTATTTATGTCATGAAAGTATCAATCAATCTGAGCTACCTGAAAAATACAGGAGCCACTGTATTGTTATCCGGACTTCATCCTCAGTCCCCATCAGTGCTTGGAGGTCTTGAGGGAGGCCTTAACTGAACAAACTCTGCCAGTCATAGTGAAGACAGACAAAATACTTCAAAGTTGAGTACCAGTATATGTTAAATTCATGCAACCAAATGAGAAATCCAGGACAGTTTATGATGAAAGTGTTAGTCTGAGAGCATTTGCCAAGAGCATAGACTAAAAGACAGCCAGGAACTTTGTTTTCAACAGAAGTGAAAATTCCCAGGAAAGACTTTTTAAGTTAATAACTAAATTTAATTAGCAAATCACCATTCAGATTTTATACACATTTTATACATTGAATATCATCATGATCCATTCACATTTCACAAGAAGCAAAGGTAGATGTACATATTAAATTCAGATCAAATTGTACTTAACTAACTTATTACCTTTATATTGTTACAGTTGAAGTTCATTTTTTAAATTGTTTGATTATCATAGGAGGTCACTTAGCTAAGGGGCAATTTAAGGTCTGACTTTAATATGAATATTTTCTAAAACAGAATCTTTCACAGCCGTGACTATCCTGTGATACCAGTGTTCTTCTCTGACACTGGGACTTCACTCATTCAAGGCAGAATCCTATTTCTGTTCTTCCAGTATCAGCTTCTGACATTCTACACATAAAACCTTATGCTAATACATCAACACATCCAAGAAAAAACAAATAGACTGAATACGTATAGCCAGCAGGTTCATCTGAACATCAGTCTAAAGAAGACAGAGGTCATGACACTCAATGTGGGCAATCCTGAACCCATAACAATAAGGAACCAGAAGCTGGAACAGACAGACACATTTACATACCTAGGATACATAGTAACTCCATATCGCAGAATAAGCAAAGACATCAAAAACAGAATCAAGAAAGCAAGAACAGCCTTTGCTAGTCTCAACATCTGGAAGTTTTCTCAGTACTCAAAAGTGTCCTCATTCCACAAAATCTGCCATAGGAAAATTCTCTGAATCTTTTGACCGGATACCATCACCAACCAAGAATTGCTTACTCAGAGTGTCCCAGAGGACATGCACACCATCATAGCTGGCAGACGCTGGAGTTGGGTTGGCCACGTCCTCAGAGGAGACCCCAATGCCATCACAAGAACAGCTATGCTATGGACCCCTGAAGGAAAGCGAAAGGCTGACCAAAAACAACTTGGCGGAGAACTGTGGAAGCAGAAATGTAAAGAATGAACCAGCATTGCACGAAGTATGGCTGCCGACCGAGCAAGGTGGAAGCAGTTTGTTTGACAGTTGGCGGCTAAGGATCAAAGAAGAAGATTCAATATATAGAGTATGAGTCTGAAGATACGAGGGGCGTTCAGAAAGTAATGCACCACATCGTTTTTCTCAGGAGCTGTTTATTCAAAAAGCATGACATTTATACACAATATACATGGATATGTCATGTAAACATTGGTATTATTCAACATAATCCCCATCAACTTGTATGGCTTTATGCCAGCGCGAAACAAGTGCATGTATTCCTAGCCCGTACCAGATTTTGTCTTGATCATGTAGCCATTTCTTCACTGCATGAATCACTCCTTCATCATCTTCAAACCTTGTCCCACGGAGTGCATCTTTAAGAGGACCAAATAGATGAAAATCAGAGGGTGCCAAATCGGGACTATAGGGTGGATTGGGTAGTACAGGCCAACCCAATTTGGTGATTGCTTCCCGTGTTGCCAGACTTGTGTGAGGCACGCATTGTCGTGAAGGAGAAGCAGGTCTGCTGGATTCTTGTGCGGCCGAACTCTGCGAAAACGTTGATTGAGTTTTTTCAATGTCTTAATGTAAGCTTGCGAATTGATTGTCTCTCCTCTTGGCATAACGTCCACAAGAATCACACCTTCAATGTCCCAAAAGACAGTGATCATGACCTTTCCAGCTGAAGGAATTGTCTTGAATTTCTTTCTTCTTGGTGATTGCGGATGATGCCACTCCATTGACTGTCTTTTTGTCTCAGGTTCAAAATGATGTGCCCAGGTTTCGTCACCTGTAACGATCTTAGTCAAAAAGTTCTCTCCATCAGCATTGAAACGCTCCAACAATTCAGAAGAAATTGCTTTCCTTTGCAATCGGTGGTCATTTGTGAGACTTCGAGGAACCCATTTTGCGCAAACCTTAGAAAATCCGAGTTTTTATAACTGCATTTGCACTACCAATGCTGACTGACAACTGTAAGGCCAATTGTTGAGTAGTGATTCGCCTATCAGTAAGAATAATGCCCTCAGCACATTTCAACATTTCTGCGTTGGTGGCTGTGGCAGGACGTCCACAGTGCGGCCGATTAAGCAGCTCCATATCTCCACTTCCTGATTCTTTGATTCTCTGAACCCAGCGACTGACTGTACTCCTGTCGACTGCAATACTTCCATACACATCACATAGACGCTTGTGAATGTTCACAACAGTTTCCTTCTCTGCAACGAGAAATTCTATCACAATTCACTGCTTATAACGCACGTTGCTAACATGCTCCATTTCAACGGTTTAGGGCAGCCGTATTATTTGGCCGGTTGCAGTGCAATTTGGTGCACACAATTGGCACATGCCATATTTGAAGTGTGCAAAATTTCATGCTTCTATCTTCATTATTAGCTGAGAAAAACGATGTGGTGCATTACTTTCTGAACACCCCTCATATTTTTGTCAAGAGACAGGTGAGCTGACGGTAATCATGATGTGTCATATGGTCACATTGATGTGATAATTTAATTGAGATGGAATATTTTAACAATAAACACACAATCATCCAGCATCAATCTACCACCAGATAAATCTGTTTTGTTATGGTATACTATGATGCAGCACACCTCAGAGTTGTGTTTTTGTTTTGTACACGAGATACCCCCATTATGGTGATGCAGTACATCCTTGTCGATTAGATCCAAATATGTGATGGTCCAGGCAAAAGCCTATTTGCGAGGAACCACTGACAAAGGCATCCCCTGCATGGGAAAGTTGCTGACATCAAGGGAGCAAGAATAAAGACGGAAATGTCATGGATAATACAGGCAGAGGCAACTATTAAACAGGTGATCACGGTTAAACATGTATTCAAGGGGGAAGAGTGGAGTAATCCAAGTGAGAACTGGTCAAACAACCAGCAAGTCATCATCAACCTTGGTAGAGACTGCAGAGCATGGGGCAATGGGAAAGCAGAGCTAGAACTTGATCATCCGATAAATGACCATGCCGCCGATGATGATACCATTGTGTACACTGATGGATCTATTTCGTGATGAGAAATCAGGATGGGTCTTTTCTGCTAGAGTAATTAGCAAGATTGTCATTGAACATAGCGGGGCTTACAAGATAACAATCTCCAGCATGAGAATAGAGGTAGAGGTGGCTACTGCAGCCCTGAGGTGGGTGTCTGTAACTTCATTAACAAGGGCAGTTATTGTGTCAGAGTCAGTGCTTCGTAAGGTCCAAAAAGAATGGCTATGGCATGAGTGAAAAACCTCAATTGAAGCCTTGAATCTTCAAGAGCTGGTGTGGATCTACTGTCCTGGTCATGCAGGGGTACCCAGCAGTGAAAGAGCCAAAAGACTAGCATCAAGAGAACTCATAGTGGGTGCATTGGATAGGGATAAGGGAGATATACTGAGGATAAATAATGGTCACCTATTAGAGAATAACACAGCATTCAAGACTAAGATTTATGGAATATTGCATTAAATGTAAGACTATCAGGGATGGATATATGAAAGGATGTATCTAGCATATTGTCAAGAACTATATTATGGGTGTGGTGGGTGTAGATGACAAACAATGCTAGGAGTATGAAGTAACACGATGCCACTAGTACAGTTCCATGACATTTATTTGACTGTTACACAAGTCCTGACTACCAATCACATTAGCAAGCACACTGACATAATACTCAGGCTAACATTGCCGGTAGGAAATAACTCTTAACTACACTATTTATGTACTGGCTTCACTGACGTACAAAGACAGTGCACAGAATGTTTTTATGTGCAGCCCACACTCCTTACATCTGTAATAAACCATCCACGTTGAATCACTTAATTCAAGTGATTCGTGGCATGAAACATCGCCACATAGATTCAGAATCTCTTTCAGGCTGGACAATAAACTTTGCCTGTACTTGTTACAGCATAACTACAAGGCGGGAAATATACAATGCCTAACTCCACAGTAGCTCCAAGGTGGGACCAACTCATCGCCTTAATATGTTCTCCATGAACACTGCCAAAGTTCCTCTAAGAACACTTCTAGGTTGGAAAACATTGCCTTTACAACAATAGGTAAAACCTATACCACAATCACTATATCCAACACAACTGTGGTTTCCCACTGTCACAGAATATGAGCACACAGCTCGACCAAAAATCACAGACTGCCCCTAGTCACATTCGGGTACTCTCTCAGTTACCTAGACTTGTGTTTACCAAACACACTTTCTCCATGCGCACGCACAAGTTACCAGTGCTGACACAGAGTCAGACATGAGCTCAATCCCATGTGAAACCATTCTTTGACACATATATACAACCAGCGTGCAACAGGAACAATTAGCATTCATATCCGGCAACAGAAGGATCATCCAGAGTTCAGTAATGCTGAACCATACTATACCTTTCCAAGAAAAGATCAAGTGATAATTTTCAGACTGAGAACCGGCCATTGCAGACTCATATACCATATGTTCAACAAACTGAAAATTGGACAGACAGATTATGGAGGACAAACAGACAGTAGAACGCTTACTCCAAAACTGTCAGCTCCATGAGAGTAGCAGGGTAGCAGTGTTACCTTCTCCAACAAAGTTGAGGGAGAAACTTTATGGTGATGAGAGAGACCTGAGATGGACTTCTGGCTTTATAAAAGAGATACATGGGGTTATTTCAGAGCAAATGACAAAGAAGAAAAAGGTTACCTGCAACATTAGCTGAGGGAGACTGAGCACCTGTTGGTTTGCCCAGAGTGCAATGAAGTCTACAATAACAATAACGTGTTTACTTATCGTGTTAATGAATTTATAGGGGGTTTCATGGGGCCAGTGTAAAGTAGAGAGTTCAGTCCATGCTCTTGTCTACTGTTGCTGTCAGGCCACAAAAATATTTATATAATGTGTGATTCCTATGTACACACATCTGGATTCTTGCAGGTGCTATGGAGTTTGTGCACTGTGCTGAGATCTTCCTTGTGTGATCTAAGGGCAGAGATCGGAGCACTGATGGAGTAGTCCATGTGCAGTGAAGATAGTCCTTAAAACCAAACCAAACTATCTGGTCTGTATTGGATCTGTTTTATCAAAAGCCTGCATGTTCCTCCCTCATTTGTGTGTCCATGGTGTCTTTTGTGGAAATACCTGCTTAATATTTTTCCTGGCAGTGGTAGTAACATTGTTTCTCTGTAATTTTTGCATTTCATCTGAATTTTTCTTCTTTAACACATTCACTTCTGAAATGGTTCCGAAGGTTGTCATAGCCGGGAGTTGTAGTGAGGATAAGCTCTCACTGCAGATAAATGCTTCTATCGCAAGTGCCTCAAACAGCCTCTGACAACCAAGCCCAGCTTCTGGACTTCACGTGCGGCTCAATTTGAGCCTGGTGGAACGGTTTCTACTGACGGGTGAAGGGGCGAAGGCGAGTCATTGCCGCCTTAAACCCAGCAGCTTCGGGCAGAAATGGCTCGTGAACTTTGTCTAGTAGCCCCTATCTGAGAGAAGGTAATACTCTGAATCCAAACCACCTCTGCCTTGCGGGAATATCCGTTTACGGGAAAGGCTTCGGGAGTAAACCCTGAGGATAAATCTGGAGTCGGAGTCCCTAAGGCGGTCTAATTTGATTCAACATTATTCTGGCAACTCCTGTGACATGGCTGGTACCAACCTGAACCAGCTACTGCCTTTCCTTTGGATCAACTGGCTTCATGGAGAGGGTGACATGCTGCATGGGCAACAGCTTGATCTCCATATAACTGCCCAAGCTTGCGCCCTGGAGAGGACGTTCCTATAGTCATTAAAGTGTGTTAAGCTTTTTTTAGGCCAACTTGCTAGTATTTACCAACTTGTTAAAGACATCGTTCAGCAAATGATGACAGTGAAACAACCAGTAAATAACATTATTTATACCGGCAGCGTGTTTAATTTCCTAACAATTGAACATGAAAGAAATATCACAAGCCGTTATATGACATGTCTGAGAAATTCAGCTGATAAAATAAGAATAGTCCAACTGAAAAAGATATGAGATTAAGATTATTATTGAAATAGTACTTACACTGACAACAATAACCTTCAGAAAAAGTAAATAAATTGAGATTCACATAAAATTATTAATATCATTTTATTTAGAGTTCTTTTAAACTACCCATACTTTTTGATGGAGTTTTAATGTATTTTTGATTAATAATTGTGTAAAACTCTTTTTGTGAACCCTCAGATTTGCAAAGTAATCATTGGTTATGGTGGAAGTGAATGCAACCAGTCTTCAACCAAGCCTTGTTATTGTCACCACATAGATGGTACCACAGGTTTAGCCCACATTGTGGCCACTGCTACAGCACAACTGAGTCATAGTTTAGGAGAAGTTCGTGGGGAGTGGCAGCACAGTAATGGAACTGTCATATATAGTGACAGTAACCCAACCCTTCCACGGGTTTATGGTGAGACAATCTTTGGTTTGTGTCAATAGCTTTTCTTCTAAAATGTGATAGAAAACTATGCAGTGTATTGCTTTCATATGAGTCTTTCATCTGTCTATGGCAGGGTTTCTCAATCGGAGTTCTGCAGAACACTATGGTTCCGCGAGAGGTCACTATGAGTTCCACGAGAGATCGGGATTGAAAGAATATAAACGTCGTTTTTTGTTGTAAATAACATAATTAAAATAAATTTACAACCTTTATTTAAATTAAATCTGCTGTGCCTACGTTAGAAAAATTGAATCCCATTTACGCTTAGCCAGTTACTTAACAACTTTAATGTGTTATGGATTTTACAAGTTTATGAAAGGAAAAGAAAGAGATTAATTTCAAGAAAGATTAGCTAAGCTTAAGTACTTTTTATTTTTTTAACCAAGAAAGGTTGATTAAAAAAGTCATTTTGAGTTTCAGATATGGAAGGAAACTTCTCTTGAACATTCTGTATGTCATTAGCATCTTGCAGATTATAAATTTGATAAGACTTTTAGGCCAACTTGAATAAGGTGAAAAAAATCAAGTAGGAAATTTGAAAAATTATAAACTTAAGTGTCTTCTACCTTACATTAGAGTATGAGGGACGTTCAGAAAGTAATGCACCACATCGTTTTTCTCAGCTAATAATGAAGATAGAAGCATGAAATTTTGCACACTTCAAATATGGCATGTGCCAATTGTGTGCACCAAATTGCATTGCAACCGGCCAAATAATATGGCTGCCCTAAACCGTTGAAATGGAGCGTATTAGTAACTTGCGTTATAAGCAGCGAATTGTGATAGAATTTTTGAATAAACAGCTCCTGAGAAAAACGATGTGGTGCATTACTTTCTGAACGCCCCTCGTAAATATAATTTGTGAAGAGGGGGAACCACACTAAAAGAGTCGACTAATAAGTTGGCAAAAATAAACAGATCCATAGAAAAAAATCATTCTCTACTCAAAAGAGCATTGACTACTATTGGATTATTATATCAGTTCGCTAACGTACTGTTTTATTTATATATATATATATATATATATATATATATATATATATATATATATATTATATATATATATATATATATATATATATATATATATATATATATATATATATATACTGAAGCACATTAAAAACGCACCACCTGTATAATCCAGGAACAGAGTGTGAAATGTAAATATAAGTGTTTACAAGTTTACATATTTGGAATCTTTATTCATTTTCCTATGAATCCATGCTGGTCATTAATTTGTACATTTGATTGTTATGAAATTCATTGCATTCTGTGCAGGCAAGGGAGAAAACCAAAAATTCAACCAATAAAAAAATTCATTCACACTATCCTCAGTATCTGTTATGTCCACCTTGTGCTTGCAAACAAGCTTGGCAGTGGCTCCGCATGGAACGCACAAGTCTCTGAAGGAAATTCCGGGGAATCAAGTCCCATTCACGTGTAAGAGCAGCTTCGAGCTGTTGCAGATTAGCTGGAGAACCTTGCCTGTAGACTCTGCATCCAAACTTGTCCCACAGATGTTCTATAGGGGACATGTCTGGTGATAGGGCAGGCCAATCAATCGCCACAATGTTCTGCTGCTGTAGATATTGCTGCGTAATGCATGCGGTGTGCGCACGTGCGTTATCCTGCTGGAGAAGCTGCAAGTCTGGATAATTTGTGAACGCAGGAGCAACCAATGCATCCAGAACCTCATCTCGATATGTCACAGCATTAAAATTTCCATGGAAGATGTGAAGAAGCAAGCGATGGTGAAAACTGAATCCTCCCCAAATGTGAATACTGCCACCTCCAAATCGGTTGTGCTGACGAACACAGCAATCTGCAAAGCGCTCTCCACACCATCGCCAAATCCGCATACGTCCATCAGCAAAGGATATGTTGAATCTGCTCTCGTCTGTGAATAGGACAGCATTCCACTGCAGTCTAGTCCATCTGACATGTTGCTCTGCCCATTGCAGGTGCTGCTGACGATGTCTGAGTCAAGTTTGGCCCAACATAAGGTCGTCTTGCAGTAAGGCCTGTATCTCTGAGTCGTCGTATGACTGTCATTCGAGAGACTTGCCCACGTCTACCCACTATTGCTCTTGCTGTTTGACTTGCCAGGAGAGAACGATTCCTTAGGTGACAGCACAATATGACGATCATGTGCAGGGGTAGTAACTCGTGGTTGGCCACTCCGAAGTCTATCCCGGGCACTGCCAGTGGTTCCGTGACGTTCATTGAGATGTACAATAGTGCTGTGGTGGCAATTCATCCTTCTGGCAATGGCCCGCGAGCTCATTCCGGTCTCCAACATACCAATGGCTCGTTGGCGGTCGTTTTCAGATAGTCGTGGCATTTCAAGCACATGTACTGGGTGTTTTGTCTCAACGGCCTTTTTATACCGAGTATACTGCCACAACGCGTACACATTTTCAGAGTCATAGCTGTTGGGAATCGTGTTGCACGTGTAACTTTCATTGTTTTCATGTAGTCTGTACACAAACCCGTGGGTTGAATCATGCACTTTTCATTCCAGCAGCCATTCGCTCTCTACCTCATGACAAACATGGGGAAAATCCATTCCCACACTTTTTTTTTTCCAGCTTCTCGGCATCAGTATATATATAATAGTGGTGCGTTTTTAATGTGCTTCAGTATATATATATATATATATATATATATATATATATATATATATATCAAATATATATATATTATATATATTATATATATATACTATTATAATATACAAGTATAGGTTCTCCTATATATAGTGGGTAAATATATATATATATTTATATATATATTTTTTTTTTAGAGCAAATCTTCAATGTGCTATCTGCTGCTCGCGCCTTTTTCATCTCTTCTGGATGAGTATTGATAGGATTTTCCTGGAGCTTGCTCTGGTCTGGACTGTTACCGTAACTACAAGTTTAGCAGGTTCTCCTAAAAAACCATACCTACATCACAGAATCAGTGGGTAAATAGGGTTGTCCATCACTGCTGCTTTGATCTCTCCTTCCACACAGCAAGATCTTACATTGATTTGGGCTATGGGTAGAGTCATGGTTCCTGCTCCCTTAATTGGTCCTCTGATTTCCACTGTTTCTGTGGTTATCTGGTCAGGGCTCACCAGAGAAGAGCAGACTACTGAGTCAAAGTCCAAGCTTGTCTGTGTCATATGAGCACAGTACTTGAGCACCATTCAAGATCACTTCCTCACAGGAATATAGACCAGGCTTTCTATCAAAGCTGCTGTTAGGCTTCCAAACACTGGAACAGCCAAGGTCTTATAATGTAGACCTCCTCTTGGCACAGGAAGGCAAACAACGCGCCTTCAAACAATAACATATAATGGTCTTACCATAGACCTCCTTCTGGCACGGGAAAACGACGTGCCTTTTAATCCATCCACTTTCAAGCACGGGACAGGACACAACGCACTGGTTAACAACAATATATAAAGGCCTTGTAAATGCACATTACGTGGAACATCATCGCGTCACATCCGATATATCAAAATCATAGACACTATTCACATACTCTAGGAAAACACCGACCGTCTCCAACGATGGATGGCCACAGACTCCCCAAAACATCTCAGTATTCTTCTCTGACAAGTATGCTAACTACATTCACTCCGCACGGCTTTTCACATGTGCCCATAAACCTTGATTCACACATGTATGCCTCTGAGCATTCTTCACCCATGCTACATGCTTCTAACAGTGAACTTTTAAATGTAACATTCTAAGCTTGCATACTTCAATAATAATACACTTTAAACTGGTTACACCATTCTCTACCCACGCATGTATACATGTCATGTATATCATGACACCAATGCTTCTATAATATTTCTCATGAAGGTTGTAACCAGCAGCCGAGGGCCATTGCAGTTGGAGCGGATTCAAATTATAAAGACACATTATCTGAGCACCAGTTTATAGGTATAATATATGTGGAGGCATTCCTGCAGGATTTAATGAGTTCAGGAATTCAGCAGAGTAGTTAACACAATCATTTTCTTCCACTATCCAGTCTGTGAAAGGTAAATTGTCTCTTCCACATCTAACAGGCACATCATCTTTGTACTGATGCTGTCGACAGATTCATTTTTACCAGTAAGGATGGCTCATTTTCCAAACCAGCTTAGGTTCTTTTCCTTTAAATTTTCCATGATGGTGTATATTTTAACAATAAGTTCATCCACAGTATTTACAGTTGTTCCAAGATGGGATCTACTGCCCACCTCGTTGTCTAGCTCCTTCAGATTTCCATTCCCAATTTTCAAAAATTATGAAGCCCACAAGCCTAGGTGTTCATGAAATGAGTGTGTTTCAGAAGGTTGCATGTATATGAATGAAAATACATGGATCAGTCTGATTAGCAATAGCGAGACAAGACAGGCGTCTATCTGCAGAACATTTTTTGAAAATAATATAATCTTCTTCTTCTTCTTCCGTCCTTGGCCACCAACCGTCAAAACAGTCAGTGGCCATTACGCCTAGTGGCGTCTTAGGGCAACAGCAGATAGGTTTTCTTTGCCATTGTTTCCCATCACGCCTATTGGCGTCTTTAGGGCAACGGCAAATCAATCCATTTGCTGTTGTTTCCGTAATCGAAGTGACTGGCAAACGGGTGATCAGCCCGTTGGGAAAATAATATAATACATGAATATAATACATTTTATACGCAAGTATGATGCTACCTTTGCCTTTCACATTATGGAGGGCCAAGTCTCTGTTTCCAATATAATATTGTAAATTGACTACTCCACATGACAATCCTGATAATCACTGATAGGCATCAAATTCCTTTTACAGATTCACAACTAAAGTTAAGTTCAGTTCTCTGGTCTGATCCTGACACAATTCTAATATACTACTCATCAAAAGTCAAGGGCCACTTAGAAAAACCTTGGTTGAAACCATAAAACAAATCTGATATAAACGTAATTGGTATCAGTTAAAATGGCATTTATTGAATACCAAATTGACATGTCACGTAAAGAAATAGAAACACACATTCAAACGCAATGAAGCTGTGAAGTGTGTCACCCACCTTTTCAAAAGTCACACAATAGATATTGGACAAATAGACTTTTCAAAATCGGGTATGACCACCGTTTTCAGCAAGGCATTCAAGACAGCGTAGACGCATCTAGTCCACAAGGGTCCGAAGAGTATCCTGAGGAACAGCTTGCCATTCCTGAAGCAGAAATGCAGTCAGCTGTTCAAAATCCATTGGCAGGGGGTGATTTGTTGACAATCTTCGACCAAGGACATCCCAGAGGTGCTCAATTGGAGAAAGGTCAGGTGAATGAGCTGGCCACGCCATCCTGATGATCCCATGTTGCTGAATAAACTCATTCACCACACGAGCTCGATGGGGTCGAGCGTTATCATCTTGGAGGATGGCATTACCACCTATGGCTTCCAGAGCAGACCGAACAATTGGTCTCAAGATTTCGTTCTGGTATCTTGGGCTGGTCAAGTTGCCTTGGATGATGTAGAGTGGGGTCCTGCCATGTCTGTAGAAGCCTCCCCAGCCCATGACAGAACTCCTACCATAACGATCCACCTCACGAATTGTGTCATCAGTAAATCATTCTCCTGGTCGTCTCCAAACTCGAATCCTGCCATCATTGAATGACACAGTGAAGCGAGATTCATCAGTGAAGAGAACTTGACTCCATTGTTGCCTTGTCCATCGGATGTGCTCGCGACACCAAGCAACACGGGCTCTGCGATGAGCAGGAGTAAGAGGGATTCTGATTGCAGGACGTCGAGCAGCCAGTCCAAATTCATGTAAACGTCTGCGAATGGTGCTTTGACTGACATTAACGTTTACAGTTTGTCTCAGCTGACATCTTAGAGTGGAACAAGTCACTGTTCGATGGTGCAGGGCTGACAACAAGACATACCGGTCAATATGTCTATTGGTGCATCTAGGGCGACCTGGCCGGTGGTGATCCTCCACACTTTCTGTGGCCTGAAATCTCTCCAAAATTCTTTGGATAGTAGAGTGTGACACTGCAAGCAGTCTAGCAACCTCATGGACAGATAAACCACTTTCAACCCACGCTATAGCCCTCATTCTTTGTAAGGTGTCAAGACTTCTTCTCGGTGGCATGGTTTTTGCAAGTGATGAAACTACCCTAAGTCTGCTGATTGTAAAACAAATTAAGAGTGAACTCTGTTCACGAAAAGAAATTTACACAGAAGATAACTACAGAAAAAGAATGCACAAGCAATCCATACTACTTTATAAAAATAAAATGCGTCTTAGTCAAGCTGCTTGGAGATCCTAAACTGCGTAGTCAAATCAGTAGAAATGTGTCTAATGGTCTTGATGATAATGTATCAGCCACAAGTTTACAGCACCAAGACAGTCAAACGTAGAAGATCATACGATACACACGAGAAGCCAGCACTTGAACCATCCTTCGTCAGTGATGTTATGAACCAATTCTAAGCCACAATGTTTGAGGCTGAATAAACTCCTCAAGGTTTCCTCAAGTAAGCAACTGACTGTAGTGGTCAGTAGTAACACTTGCAGGATGAAAGGTCAGTATACACGATCACACATGTCAACACATGATGCTCCCTCTGTTTGCTTCGATGTGACAGGATTTTCAACTGAACTCTTACTGTTTTCCGATAATACACTGTCTTCATTGTTAAAATGAACAGTTACTTTTCAATCCACTGTCTCTTTCTTGCCGAAATGTTTGAGTGCAGAAAGGAAGTCGCATGAGAGGTCGTGAACTTGTAATGCGTACAGGTCAACAGTCTAACGGTGTCAGTGATGCAAAATACCCAGCTAGCCTCCTCTGTTGGTTACTTGAAAATAAGCTTGAAAATAATGCTACAGTGTTCCTGTGGCTGCCTGTGCTAATAGGTGGTTACCTCACATGGCCGTTGTGTACCCAGGTTCGTTGCCTCAGTAGATAGCAATGACTGATGATGATCGATGTGTATAACAAACAACACACAGAGTGGCCACATAATACAAAGTGTTACTTCTGTATAAAACTTGATGAACACCGCTTGAACAGGAACACTGTTTATTCACACTGTACAACAGTAATATTGTTGGACCTCCAACAATTTGGTCCTGTCGACATACTTTCATACAGCTCACTTGCCAATGATAGTAGACTCTGTATTACGTTGCTCTGTCTGGCTCTCTTTTGGTGTTACTGCTGCTTATCTTCTTTCTTCTTAAACTGCTTTGCCTATTACTGTTCAGGTTATTGGGTTGTAATTACCAGACGACTCTGGGGAATGATGCTTTCCCTGAACCTTAGCTGACTTCTATACTGGCCCGAATAACAGGACCCCTGCACTATCTTAACTACTGCACTCTATGTACCATTTTAACAAATGAGAGTACAACATGCCCTTCCATTCTTCCACTCCTTGTCAGGATACTATAATGCATATGTTGAAGACTTGTACTGCACACTTCTGTCACCACAGACCTACAAATTCACATAGAATCTTGAGCAAGTCACTGTCGCCTCAACATGGCTACTCTCGTGTCCTGGAGTATGTGCGACCTGCACTGCTTCACTCACGCTTCTGAGTGAGCTACTGAAAAGCATGCCTAACCGGTTTTGTTAATCTCTGTTCGGATTCCCCGTCTCATGCACATTGTTTTTGCGCATTCCCCGTTTCTACTCTTTCTAGGCTATCCTTCGTTTGATTCTCATTATTCGTCCCCCTTATCTGCCACACTCCTATTACTTGAATATACTGGTTGGCATGCAGTTTTCACAAGGGCCAGTCCTCAGCAGTTTTACCAGTAACCTTTATAATCAGATGTTTTGCAGCATGAACTATTTTGTTGCTTCTAAACAACAGCGTGGGGTATAGATTTCAGAAAAACGAAGGTGTGCAGGGGGCTGGTTGATTCTCCAAAAAGCAGCCCCGGATTTCAAAACTCTTTATTTAAGCGAGCCCCCAATATGTTAGGAACTTAGATTATGGGTATTGTGTGAGATGGTGCACAACAATGACTCGTATTAAATAACTTGACACCACTGGTACAGTTCCATGACATTTATTCACATGGTTCCGCAAGTCCTGAATATCACTCACATAACACTGACATAATACTCAGGCTAACATTGCCTGTAGGAAATAACTTTTAACTACAATATTCACACTGGCGTTACAGATGCAAACTTACAGTACACAAAACATCTGTATCTGCGGCAAACATCCTTGCCCCAATACATTCACCATCCAGGTGTGAATCACTTATCACAAGTGACTGGCGGCATGAAACTATCATAAGTGTCCCTCATGTTATTTAAATTATGTCCACCCACTGATATTGCTGGCAGATCTCATTTTCACTGTTCAAGGTGAACAGATCTGACAGTTCATATCCCTTTCTAACACCTTTTTTTACCAGTTTGGCTTAGTTTTCTGTTGTGCATCTATCATTTGTTATTTTTCAAGTGTTCCCTTTTCACTGATATGCTTGACATAATGTCTCTTTTACTTTCTTTAAACACTGATGCTTACAGTGACCTCATTGCATTCTGAAGTAGTCACTTATGGATGTGAGTATTTTCATTTAAGAGTGTGCGTCATTTGACAAGGCATCAGGCCTTAAAGTCTGTGGATATTTTACCACCCAATTACGTGACAGAGTTCACAAGATTTAGTAATAGATATGAAGCCCCTGTAGTATAGAATGTGGATAAATTAACAGACAAGAAAAGTGTGTATCGCAACACTTATTTATTGACATGTATTGCCTTAGATTAAACGTAATTGATGAATTTGCCAGTAGATGAATACTAGATGCATGGAATGGACAAATGCTGTGCCTTAACTCTTTCGCATGCCAGTTCCTTGCACTGTTTACCCCTTTGAATTCTCCCTCCTGTGGGATATGGCAACAAAATCAGGTAGTTGTAGAAATGTCTCAATAACTTTCTTATTTTGACACATAGTTTGACAAAACCATACATTTTCTCGAAGGAAATTGAATGATCTTAACAATGACAGATGTTTTTGTTTTAAATATGAAATTTTCAATTTAAAAAAATAAGAGAACTTTCAGAAAATTAAGGAAAAAAGTGAAAAATTTCATGTTTACCTCAATTTATTCTTGTCTATGTCATTTTTGCCTATAACCTCATTGTTTCAGGTACAGAATCAATTGTGCATAATAATCCAGCAATTTGAAGTCATAAAATCCAATAATGTGAAGAAAAACACACATAATCCAAACGGGAGTTTTTAAAATAAAAATGAAACTGTCAATCTACACATGTCTTTGCCACCACAAATGTCACATACTGTAACACCACACTCCCATTTCTATTCACGTCTATGCTACAACATTATTGTCTCCTGAGGGTCGTTTTAAAAAAGTTAAGAAAATCATATGAATAGATTTTTAAAACATAATTGATAGGTTTATATCCCTCTAGCAGGGGATTCTGAGCCTCTGGCATCAAAATTTGGTATTGGGTTTGGTCGTGGTGTGAGATGGTTTGTCCAATTATTAGTAATATTGAGCGTGTATCACTAATGTCACTGTCTTCATCCGAATCTTGTTCATTCTGTTTACTACTATTGTCGATGCTTTCCAATTCTCCCTCATTTCCATTCAAAACAGAAGTCCATGAGTCCTCGTTACCCGACATATCAACATCGTCTTCTTCAAAAATTTCCATCTTACACAATTTTATATGAAAAACTTCACAAAAAATCACTGGCATCTATCAGCTTCAAACCTTGTGTAGCGGAAGTGCAATCCAAGTTTTTAACAGAAAAATACAGGGAGCAACCATTATTTTTCATTTACTTTTAGAGACCCCCCGATCGCCAGTGTAATGGTGACAGGCACGTTTGGGATAAAAATCAGGATCGCCGGTATATGGGTGACAACCTTGAACTAATCTCATGTTGTAATACTGAATGGCGTGAAAAAACCAGTTTGTCGTCAACCTAACGTTTTGAAAGTTTACTCCGGACTGTTGATTGCCAAGTTTTTGGCTTTAGGTTACTGTTTAAAGTGCAAACCTTAGACTACTTGTGCATGCTGAGAAAAGCTGTGAGGAAGAATAGAATATAAACTAGCAAAGTGAATGAGTTCTGAACAAATGGGAAACGATTAAATAAATAAAAAGTAGCAACCCCAACATCTCTGGTGGGGAACCCAGAAAACGTTCTTTGACATCACTAGGACTAAGTATCACCAACACCAAGTCCTTCTGTCACATGCCATCACCTCAAGTTCTTTCCTTATTTTCCATCTTCCTCATCATTATTCACTTCTGTCTCCAGCTTTCTTCTCCAAGTATATTTTGGTTTACCTCTGCCTCTTTTACCCTGGGGATTCTAGAACAAGGACTGCTCTGTAATGTAAATATGTTTCCTCAGTGTGTGTCCTATCCATTGCCAGCGTCTTTTTCTCATCTTTTGTTCCACTGGCACTTAATTAATTCTTGTCACCAGTTTCACAATTGATGACCTTGTCATATAATTTCATTCTTTCTGTTTTACGCACGCACCCATTTATGAATATATGTAGCTTTTTAGGGTTGTTGTTTTTGTTGTTCTCCATGTTTCAGAACCATACTATAGTACTGACTTGACATTTGAGTTGAAGATTCTTATTTGTGCCAAGATATGTGTATGTTTCTAAATTTTATAATGGTGTTTCTTCAGGTTCAACCTTGTTAACATTTTCTACTTTTATTCTCATTATAGTTGTTTTTCCCTGTGTATTTTCAGACCTACTTGCTGTAACCTCTCATCGAGCATTTTATTTTTTTCTTGATTCTGAGTACGGACAGAAGAGCCAAGTCAACAGCAAAATCTATATCATCAAGCTTTTTAGTCAGATTTCACTGGATTCCAGTCTGTTGTGGGAAGTCGGTGTTTTCATAACCGGTTTATTGTTAAGAAGAAAAGAAATGGAGACAAGAGACATCCCTGTCGTAGTCCCTTTGTAATCCCAAACAGTTCTATAAGTTGTCCTTCATGAATATCTCTGCATGTCATGTCGTCATAAGTCTTCTTTATTAAGTTAATGATCTTCATGGGAACTCCATAATGCCTCATCAATTTTCAGAGCGATTCTATGTCCGCACTGTCAAATGCCTTTTTATATTCCACAAATCCAACGTATAGTGGTGAATTCCATTCTAGACTTTGTTCAGCTATTATTCTCATAGTAACATTATTCCTCTGTATTTTGTGCACTCTTGTAAATCTCCCTTCTCAGGCTTCTTGACCAGATAACCTTCCTTCAGTTCTGCTGGCATTTCTTCTCTCTCCCAGACTTTAACAAGTAATTAATATAATATCTCTGTGGAGGTGTCAGTATAGGCTTTGATGGCCTCGGCTGGAATGCCATCTGGACCAGCTGTTTTTCCATTTTTTAGAAGCACTATGGGGCTTTCTCTATTTGGCCATTCACAGTTGACTGGTAGCTCCTCTTCTGCTGGCTGAATGTCTTTGGGATTTGGTGGAGCTGGTCTATTGAGAGTTTCGTCAAAATGATCTGTCTATGTCTTCATTTTTTTTTTGTATATTGCTAAGCGATTTTCCACTCTTGTCTTAGATGCCATTTGCTTGGTTGTTTTTCCCCTGGTAGTTTCTTTGTGTTGTTGTACACAGGTTCCTCATATTTCCTTTTGCTGCAGCTTCCTTTGCCAACTATGATATATTTCCTCTTGTCTCTTTTAATGTTTCTTCTTACTTCTTAATTTGCTTTTGTGTACGGTTCATGAGCTTTGACTTTAGAGCTTCTGGTTTTTATTCTGTTTAAATTTGCATTCTTGTTTCTCCTTTCTTTTATCTTGTTGATGGTTTTTTTTTTTAATTATCCATGCTGTGTAAGCCGACGGTCTGTTCATCCCAACACCTCTCCACATGCCTCATTCTCTCCAAAAGATCACTACAGCTATACATTGAATCAATACAAATTGAACATGTAACAGAACACAAAGTTCTAGGGATCACGATTGACCAGCACTTAACGTGGAACTCCCATGATAAGAATTTAACCAAACACTTAGCTCAAAAGACGTACCAGCTAGCCAAAATAAAATACTTCTTAGACGCAGACACTAGACTATTGTTCTACACTTCACATATACAGACACATCTAGATTACTGCTCCACACTATTGGATGGTTGCCCTGCTTCCACCTCAAAGAGACTGCACTTCCTGCATAAGAGAGCAGTACATCTGATCACCGATAATCGCACGATACCAACACAAGGATACGAAAAGAACCTAAAATACTGTGCCTAAAAAAATGCCTTCTCTACAACAAAGCCAAGCTGACTCACGCAATTCTATCTAACAATGCCCCGCCGTACCTACGATCATTGTTTCAAACCAGTAGGAGAGAGGGACAACAATTACATCAGTTACGTCTGCCCAAACCTAGGATTGACCTGTTCAAAAAGAGTCTAGCCTACTCTGGAGCCTGCTTATGGAACAGCCTTCCACACCACCTAAAAAGCCTACCTACACAATATTCATTTAACAAAGCACTTTTCAGACACTTCCTAAACACTGATTATCTACCCCCATAGAAACATCATTTGCCTGTCAACATCTCATCCATAAGTCAACATTTCTTTTCCTCTTTCGCTCATTTTTAATGTGAAAAATTTGTTTTATATCCATGTAATATTATTATATAATGTAATGTATGTAAGAATGTACCCACATACCACTGCACTTTAGACATGTGAATCGTGAGAATGTACCAGCATACCACTGTACTTTAGAGATGTGAATGTTTTCGTTTGCTTAAATGGGATGATGTATATGAGAATAAGCAGATATACATTTTTATTTCTATTTTTTTTTTTTTTTTTAAACTGCTGAAAGATTTTTCCTGCTACAGAAGTGCGTAAGAACATATTATTATTATTATTATTTCATTTTCCACCAAGAATGTGTTTATGTAATTTTTGTATTCATGATTGATGACACATTCAACAATACAGATTACTTGTAGACGTTTTGACCGCATGAGTGAGTGTCGGTATACAGAATTTATTTATTTATTGTATTCTTTATATTATTTTATTATGTTTATTATTTTTATTTTTCTTCAGTCACTTTCTTGTTTGTTTAAAACAAAAACAAAATAGTACCTACTCATTTTTTATAATGATTACATACTGTAAATGAATGCTGTTATGTTAACTTTATAATGTTTGTCACGAGAGGGTAGATGTTATTTAAATTATAAGATATCCTGGACACAAAGTTGTATCAGGTAATACCAGGGTAGTGCCAGATAAGAGTCTGGTCTTATAAGTAATACCCCCGGGAGCCGCGCTGGTGTAATGGCTACGGCGTTGTACTGGCGACCAGGTTTTCATGGTTCAAACCCGGGCGTCAGCGTTTGAAGGAATGTTTACGCCCGGAAATTTGACTGAATAACCTGAACGGCTCCTGCACATAAATCCCATGTGGATGGGAAGGAGCAAAGCTCCTGACCGGGTTGGAAGGAAAGTCCACTGACCCCCCAGCCTCGCAATGACATGTCATTGGGCCAAAAGAGCTGGAAAGCTCGAGTGCCGCTGGTTAGAGAAAAAAAAAAAAAAAAAGTAATACCCCCTTCTCTGAAAAGAGTAAGGGTGTATAGATATCAAAAGTAGGATCATGCTGTATAAGTTCCCAGAGAAGATGGTAATATTTTACTCTAAGTCCCTACTTGCCCCTCTCCAGATCCCCCTCTGTTAATATTATTATTATTAGCTCTGCTAGGGGTATTATCAAATTTATCTACCAACAAGAACTGTAACTTAACTTAAATAATTTTAGTAAGTCTGCTGGTAAATATTTACAATTTATTTTTACAGATTTTCTTTTTTGTTTGAAAAGCTTTCATGAAGACTCAAAATTCAATTACAAATTTAAGTAAATATACATTTGAAAATTGTTCAACAAAAATATCAAAGTCTCTGAAATTGGTAGAAGGTTCTCTCTTGGATGAACTCATTCTTGTAGAATATCAAGGCTATCACTTTATAACACTGTTATTTCACTGTCCCCTGATATTAGGCTATCACTGGCTATAACTATGCCCCAACATGTGTCATCATTTAATATTACTGTCTGTAATCTTGATGTGACTAGAATACTCTACACAGTAGCCTTGTTTGGCCACTTATCTTCTAAATTGAAGCCGGTTCCACTCTTGTCCTGGAAGGAAAGATCAACTGAGATTCCTCCAGGCGGTAGGTACTTGATGACTGGCCCTCTGAACTCAAAAGGCACTTGCACCAGGAGTTCCTTCAGTAGTGGCTGACTTTTTTATGTGTGGTTGGGTTTACAGGAAATAAAACCTGAAACATATTGAATTAACCACTATATTCTCTATCACTATCCCTTATTATAGATGTAGGTGATGTGAGACAGTTTTCAGACAAGGTGCTAGCAGACGCTTAGGCCACAATAGCAGTAACAACCAAATCTAGTTCACAGTGAATACAGTTTTCCTCTACATCCTTAGTTAGAGCCATTTGTCCATGATCTGCCTCCCTACAATGATAAGGTCGTGTATAAAATACTAAGTAATAGCTTAAACAATACAGTAATACAATTCCTTTCATCCTTTTCTTCGTTCCTGGTGTGTGTGGTCCATTCCATCAAGAAATAATTCTTTAAAAGCTTTTCTAAAACCATGGACACCTTTTCTGCTTCCATTCTTAATTTATTTAAATATACACAGGCTTGTAAGTCCACCAGAAACACACCGTAGTTTTCTAACACGTTACACACTTCCTAACGCACACTGTAGTTAATCAATATATATATATATATATATATATATATACACATGCATTCTTTCTTACCCGCAGGCACACACAGTCGAGCTGTTAATGGTTATAATGGTCTGCTCTCAGTTACAGAAGGCAAAGGCACTCTTCATTAACACTTGTTTTCTTTTTCCACTCGCTGTGATTTTCAAACTATGGCTGGCCTGGATTCGCAGAAGGCAAGGTCAATTTATTCGTCACATCTGGCGACCGAGAGAGCAGAGGCCAAGGGGGTGTTTGCATATCTCAAAATGTATGCTAAATATGTCTCGCTGTTAAATTATGGAAAACTATGAATTCCATTAACTTCCTTTTTTCTGGAGCGATTTCCTTCATCTTAAGCTTGAAATATGCTCTGAATTATTCTTTAACTTTCTAGCTAATTGTCTTTATATTACAGTCTTTAGTTTTTTTCTATGCGTAGCATAAACAGCAAAATTGTGGACTAACTTGATGTCATGATGCATTCTACTCAAGTTTTTCTCCATTGCTATATCACTATTCGTGGAAGTTTTAGTACTTACGGGTAAAGCAACCTTCCTAATATTGCCTTGGTGACCTCTTCCAAATGTCACTTCGCTCATATCTCTGTAGTTAAATTCTGCATCCCACGGTTTTGCACAGATTGAGACTCCATGCTGAATGCGTAATCGTTATTTGAAAACAACCGAATAAAGACGGCGTTTCATTGGTTCTGCTATCCTATAGTATGGCACGCGGTTTTCTTAGAATGCCGTGTTGTGAATCCAACCACTTCACCACAATGTTGCATGCCTTTAAATTAATGCTTAAAGTAACATGTGGGAATAAAAGGATATAGTATGCAAGATTAATGAGAGTGAAAGCACAGAATGTTAGATGGGCCTGCGCGCCCAATTCTTAACCCTTCAAAAATAAAGTTTGTTCGTTCTCTATCTCTGTTTGCATGTATGTGTGAGAGAATTTACATGTGTTTGCTCATTTTCTTCTTCTTCTTTTGCATTCAGTTTGAAGTCATGCTAAATCTGCAGGCCTGTCGCCAGGACGAAGTCCGTGGTCTTTACCAGGTCGGCGTGGCAGCCCCATAACTTCTGCTGGAGCTCAGCACCCCTTGGCCAGGTCACACGTCATGGGTCATCATGGGTTGGACAGTCTTGGAGAATGTGTTTGGGGGTCTGGATTCTAGTTCCACATGGGCATTCATTTGTGTGGAATATCCTGAAGTGATAGAGATGGCCAAGTAATCTGCAGTGGCCAGTTCTCAGTCAGAAAATGGTGGTCTGTTGGTGTCTGTTTAGATGGTGGATTGGGTCATCTCTGCTGTATATATCCCCTTCCTCATTCAACTGATTTGTGTACTTGTTGTGGATGATGGTTTTTGCTTCCCGATAAGGCAGTGGGTGGCTGTACTGTTCCATTTTACTGCCATGATAAGGGTCATCACAAGGGCAATGAAATCAACGTCTATAGTGGAGATGGAGAAAATGGGGAGGATACAAGCACTGCGAGAACGCAGAGACACGAAAGTGCTAACTCAGGCAGAAAAGTTCCTCTGTATGCCAAGCCATCCAATGAAGGACACATTCCAAAACCTAGCAATGAGGCGATTGAAAAGAAGCAGCATCATCCACCAGGCCAAACGATTTCGTAGACAAACCTCAGACCTGCCTGAAGTTGACAGCCCACTAAAGTCTGTGCCAGAACAAACCCCTTGGAAAGAAGAGCCTGGACTACCAATACACATCCAGACAAAAGTGAAAGGAATATTCGACAGGGATGAACAGAACAGCGTGCAACGTAGGACAGTCACTCTCAGTTTCCTGGATGATGAATACCCACAGGACCTCTGGGTCCGAGTATACACGGATGGGTCAGCACAGAATGCAGTCACGAATGGAGGAGCAGGAGTGTACATAGAATACCCAAACAACACTTGGGATACAGTCAGAGTACCAACGGGTAAATTCTGTAACAACTATGATGCAGAAATCCAGGCAATCAAGATGGCAACTGAGAAACTGTTGAACACCAATCTCGGTCCACATCCTGTGGTATTCCTGACAGGTGCAAGATCAGCACTCCATGCACTTCAGTCCAGAAAATTGCCAGGTATACAAGCCCTACTTTCTGAACTGTGCCACCATCGCAGGGTCGCCATGCAATGGATACCGTCTCATTGTGGAATACCAGGAAACGAGAGGGCGGACTGACTGGCTAAAGAAGGTGCTGCAGACGAGCAACCGGATGTACCAGTTACGTACCATCTGAAGAAAAAGATGATCAAATCAATCAGAAAGCCACCAACGCAGGATGACTACCAAGCTATGAACAGATCAGAACAAATTGTCATTCTGCGCCTCAGAACAGGACACAACCGTCTCCGCAGCCACATGCACTTTTCCTAGACTTTCTGTGTTTGTTTTAGATGCTGTGGCCCTTCTGACATGCCATATTCAAGTACAGGCCTGAGAGTGCCTATATAGACTTTTTTAATATGCTGGTATTTGCCCCCCAACTTGTGCCAGCCAGTTTCTTCATAATAGAGAGCTTTCTTGTTGCTCTCTGTTCTACTGCTTTTATGTGCGGCTTCCAGGTTAGTCTCTTATCCAGCTTGACTCACAGGTATGTTGGGTTTTCTTCGATTGGAAGCTCACTTCCATTTAGTTGCAGTTTGATCGTTTCTCTGAGATTTGATAGTGAGAAGCAGGTTGCTACTGTCTTGGAGAGGTTAATCTGTACCCCCCAGTCTGATGCCCATTTACCTATGGTATTTAGTGCTGCTTGCATCCTGAACTTCACAGTAGGCAAATGTTCAGCGGCACATCAGGCAGCAAAATCGTCAGCATGAAGAGCTCTGGAGATATGCCCGGACAGTTTCTCTGCAATATCATTTATATAGATGATAAAGAGTGTGGGGGAGATAACTCCTTGTTGCACACTCTGTTGAAGTGTGATGCGATGGCTCAGTTTCCCGTCAAGTTTTACTCTTGCTGTGCGGTATCGGAGAAAGTCCTGTATCCAGCTGAACATTCTCCCTTCAATTTTGTTGTTGAGCATCTTAAGGAGGAGTCCTTCTTTCCATACCTTATTAAAGGCTTTTGTCTAGTCCACAAAAACTGCCAGTACTATTTTAATCTCCTGAAAGAAATTGTCTACTTCCTGGGCTAGATATACTAGCTGGTCTTCGGTGCTGTGGTTTTTCCTGAATGCTGACTGTGTGTTATCAAGCAGATGTTTTTTCAAGATGTTTCAGTAATCTTGAGTTCACTATTCTTTCCATTATCTTACCCAGACAGCTCAGTAGGCTAACTGGCCAGTAGCTGGACTTACTTGTTGTCTCCTTTTGTTTCTTTCTGATGGGAACAATGATTGCTTCTCGCCATCGATCTGGAAATTTTCCAGTACTCCATGATTGATTGCAGATTAGGAGCAGCTTGTGCCTGGCTACAGGTCCAAGGTTCTTGATCATATCATTTGTGATACCAGCTTGTCCTGGAGCTTTCATGGTCTTTAGTATTGTTATGGCATCACTTAGTTCTCTCACAGTAAGGGATGACTTCATGCAGGTATCTGGATTTGGTGCTTCAGTTTTTCTTTTACTTCCTTATGTACTTCTTGGATACGTGCATGTGAAAGTGATGTGGTGCTTTCTTCTTTGTAGAAATCTGCCAGGATATTTGCTGCCATCTTTCCTGTGTGGTATTTTTCATTTTCCTTGATGACAGTCTTGCAGTGGCTGGTTGTTGTTTCTTCATTTAGTACACTTGTCCGATCCACAGCTTAAGCAAGTCCTTTTCCATGTTGAGACTGCTGGTCTTCTGGTGCCAGCTCCTTTGGATTTCAGCTATCTTTTGTTCATTAAAAGCTTGTCTTATGCTGTTGTGCCTCTGGGTGTTCTCTAATGTGGGATTTTGCTCCATAGTTTCCCATGCTTTATTTAAGTCACTATGGAGTTTTCCCAGGTTGTCATTCCAGTATGGTTTGTGGTCTCGTCATTTACCTCATGGAATTGGCTTCTTTGCTGCTTGGATGATTGCCTCACTGATGATAAAAATGTTTTTATTGATGTTGTTTGAGTGTTTGTTAAAGGCCTATGCTCCTTTTGGGAGTGGAGGGTTATGAATATGAATGTTTGAGTGGGTAATGTTCTGACAGAGGCTATCGACCTTTTCTTTAAAAAAAAGCCCCAGTTTGCTCTTTTAAAATTCCAGCTAGGAGTCATATTAATTTGTCCTGCACTTCTTACCTCAGATATCTGTAACGTGACTGGTACATGGTCACTTCCCGCCAGTTGGTTATTTACTGTTCTAGTGGTGAGTCGATGTATGTCATCTGTAGCCATAGCAAGATCTGGTGTGCTCATTGTTTTCCATACTCTGGAATAGAAGGTGGGCTTATCCTCTGGTTGGTTTATTAAAATTAGTTTATTCTCTACCATCCAGTCTTCCACCTCTTCTCCTCTCAGATCTGTTGCTTCATAGCCCCAGCTGGGTGAGTGGCTATTGAAGTCACCCATAATGAGGTGTCTTGATTCTGCAGGCTTCACTTTGTGTAGCTCCAGAGTTATGGTTGGAGGGCTGTAGCAGTTTGTGATCATCAAGTCTCCACTGGGCAGCAGTAGTTGGACTGTTATGTATTCAAGTTCGTCCTCCATTGAGCCACTGTAAGATAGTGGATTGGTTGGTCAGTTGCTCTACTTTGCCTTCCCCCAACCATTTGGTTGGCAAAGGCACCGGTTGCTTGGGTGGGCCCTTTCGAGGCTAGGGGCCCGGCTCCGCTCCTCCCCAGTTGTAGCTGATTGGAGCGATGCCATGATGTAAGTCGAGAGTGTCGCATGACTCCATACTGCAAAAGCGTGTGTGCCCTACATTTTCCCAGTGTATATTTTCCCGTAGCTGACACACTCCATCTTTGGCAGGCCGGGTTGTGTTTGTTGTTCAGGGTTGTCTCCCATAGCCTTTCCATCTCCCTGTGGTAAGCTGCAAGGCAGCACGTTGGTTTGTTTACCGAGGTTTACCTTCCCCGTGGTGAGCTTGGTTTCTTTTGATTTCCAGTATTTCCCAATGCACTGAAGGCTTATCTTGCCTTTTGTATTGGTATTTTGATATCATTGTGTCAGTACCTTTAACATTGTGTGTTGCTGCCAAGATATGTATATAATTCTACATCTTGTAGTGGTGTTTCTTCATATTCAGTCCTGTTATCATTATTGTTGTAGTTTCCTTGTGAAAAGAATCTGTGGAAAAAAACAATGTCCTTATGTTTTCTTAAATTTAGTCTGAAAAATCAAGATCAAAGCAGTTTTAAAGTTTTGACAAAATTGTCAAAAAAGCCTCGCTGTGGAAAGTTTGTAAGGTTGTTACAGCTCAGGACATAAGTTTTAGGCTATAAAACAGTTGTTAATTTCATGGCTGCCATAAGTTGCAGATTAAATATCATTGTAATGAAATACCCTTATTGGAAATTTGAACCAAACTGGAAGAAATTCAAACACAAATTACATGTGGATGATGCATGAAAGAAGGTAGATGACGCATGAAAGCAATAACCCAACAATGCAGAAAGAGAGAATTTGCGTGCTAAATCTGTCATTTAATGAGTATAATGATCAAAGACTAGCTGGAGATGTATGAAATTTATTTTCAGCTAATTTCAGTATTTTTTAAGGATAACTGCTGTTGCTGTAAAGAATTTTTAAAATATGATACAGTGAAGTAGAGCCATCAGTATTTTGTCTTAAAGTAACTGGTCATTGCTAGTTTCAATTTTTTTTATTAGGTCAGTTTTTTTTTTTTTTCGGTATCATTTAATTTACTATTTCTGTTGTTATACCATCATGCCCTGCTGCTTTACCCATCTTGATTTTCTCCAGTGCTGCCTTCAATTCTTCCATCTTTATGTCATCTTCACCATCATTGGTTTTCTCTTCTGTGCTAGTGGTTATCATTTCTGATGCTTCACCATGCTCACCATCCAGGAGTTCTGAGAAATATTCTTTCCATCTTTCCATTACTTCATTCGGGGCAGTAAGTAATTTGCCTTGCTTGTCCTTTATAAATTTGAGAGGGCATTGTTTTTCCTTCCTCATGTTCTTTGAGAGTATCTTCTCCATATCTTCCAATAACTCCACCCCATCTAGCATGGTCATTTCCAACTCTGGCATTGAAATCTCTAAGCATGATAATTTCATCTAGGTTAGTCATCCACTGTCCTTTGAAGCAGCTCAAAGAATTCCTTCTTGACCTCTGCTCTCTCATCCTCATTTGGCCCATACACCATGACCAGGTTGACTATGGTTTCTCCTTCTTTTAGTTTTACAACCATAATGCGCTCCGAGACAAAGTTCCATCCTTTGATACTATCTTTTTGGTTTTTGGCCACAATGCAACCCTACCCAGGATTTCTAGTTTTGCTTTCCTCATCTCTTTCACCAGCTCCTCTTCTTTTCCATTTATACTTCTTGTGTTCCAAGTTCCATAAGTCATAGTCCGTTCCAGTTCATCGCCTTTAGAATCAGTCCGGTTTTCTCTCTTGTAGTTCTCATAATCAAAAGTTTAAAGCAAACAGGCGATTGGCCTGTTGTGCCTTTGCATGGTGGAGGGGCTCCCTCCTTAAGACCTCCATGCATTCTGCCCTCCTCCTTTTTCAGCCGGGCTTGGGACTGGCCTAGGTGAAGTTAACATTAATTGTACAACTACAAAAGATGTAATTTACATTATGTGGCTTTTGTTTTGTTTTTTTAAATTTGAAAGAGTAATGAGGCTGTAATTAAAAATATTCTCTTAACCTCCTCTCAAATGTCATTTATTTCTTATCAGATGTGCACGCAGTAACTTTGGAGCTAACAGTGAACAATATTCCAATTGAGAAGACACTAAAATCTTGTGACAGCACTTTTACATCAGCTGGTAACAACACCGTAAAACTGTGCTGCTCTGGCTCTGTCTTACCTTGCTATCCGAGAATTTCTTTCAATGGAAATGGTGTTGCTCAAAATTATTCACCATGTGTTAACCACACATTTGTATTAGTACTATTACATGACGAAAGTTATACAGTGAATGTGACAAAATCATATTCTGTGTGCACTATGGATTACGACATCCAGGCTGGCTCCTGTATGATAAAGATAACTAGTAAGTAGGTTTTTTTTTTTGTTCTCATGCAAGAAAATGTGTTTAATGATGATATATAGCTGCTAATGTTCTTGCATGTCTTGTTTGGGGAATACCACATTGTAAGAACCTGAATATTACTTATCAGATAATTTCAAAGTTCTTCTTATTGACTATGTTTAAAATCTTTTTTCCATGTTCTAAAAACTGTCCAGTACACATAACAATATTGCAGTGAAGGTTTGCAATTTGTTATGTACAGAGGACCAACATTCTGGAATGCTCTAGAAAAAACCTGGTTTTAAGATTGATAAATCCAAAATTTGCACTAATTCTCTTGCTCTAGGATTGTCTTTACAGTTTTCGTTATCAGTGGAATGACATCCTTTTAAGTGTTAAATGTCTTTTGCTGTAAAAGTTCTTGTTATTGTTTGTGATGGAGACTTGGTATCAATTTTTGTTAACATATTATTTCTAGACAATGTGAACAGTTGTTTGGTAACTCACTATAAGTGCAAAGAGAAAGTGTGTTTCCATGACTCCTCAGAATTAAATAAAATTTGTAAAAATGTAAATTTTTTTTTTTTTTTAACATATGTCCACTCACCCGCAGATTACCCGAGGGTACCCATTGAGAATCTCCAGTTAGACATGCAGATCAACTGATTCATGGTACAAATAGATTTATTTCTGACCAGCAATTAATTTCAATCTGCAAAATTAAACATTTGCCAAGAGGAAGACCAAAACAGCTTACACAGCAACATATTATATATGTTACTTTTAAGACATTCTCAAGTCTCATCTTTATCCTTCTGAGTTATGTGGTGAACCATCTTTACTAATGGTTTTATGGTGATGCCTTTATTTATAATTTTGTTGTTGTTACAGCATTTAGATACATATGAACAAAGTCAGTAACCTGAATTGGTGAAATAGACTGTGTGATTACTTTACTGTGGTATTTTGAAATGTATAGTAATCCATATAATGGAAAATAGCCCTTATCTAGAAAACTTCAAGCTCCAGTTATTCTGAATAATTTGTCCCATGCCATATACAGTTAGCATTTTCAAAACATTCTTGTGTATCACTTATTTAAAATTATACCATATAAGCTACATGAAAATATAGTGACAAATTTTCCTTCTGTCCTGTGTCCAATCCTTCTGTCCCTGTGTCCAGTCCTTCTGTCCTGTGTCCATGTCCTTCTGTCCTGTGTCCAATCCTTTCTGTGTCTGTCCACTTTCTGTCCTGTGTCTGTCCTGTCGTGTCCAGTCCTTCTGTCCAATCCTTCTGTCTGTGTCCAGTCCTTCTGTCCTGTGTCCTTCTGTCCGTGTCCAATCCTTCTGTCCTGTGTCCAGTCCTTCTGTCCTGTGTCCAATCCTTCTGTCCCGTGTCCAGTCCTTCTGTCCCATGTCCAATCCTTCTGTCCTGTGTCCAGTCCTTCTGTCCTGTGTCCAATCCTTCTGTCCTGTGTCCAGTCCTTCTGTCCTGTGTCCAGTCCTTCTGTCCTGTGTCCAATCCTTCTGTCCTGTGTCCAGTCCTTCTGTCCTGTGTCCAGTCCTTCTGTCCTGTGTCCTGTCCTTCTGTCCTGTGTCCTGTCCTTCTGTCCTGTGTCCAATCCTTCTGTCCTGTGTCCAGTCCTTCTGTCCTGTGTCCAGTCCTTCTGTCCTGTGTCCAGTCCTTCTGTCCTGTGTCCAGTCCTTCTGTCCTGTGTCCTGTCCTTCTGTCCTGTGTCCAGTCCTTCTGTCCTGTGTCCTGTCCTTCTGTCCTGTGTCCAGTCCTTCTGTCCTGTGTCCAATCCTTCTGTCCTGTGTCCTGTCCTTCTGTCCTGTGTCCAGTCCTTCTGTCCTGTGTCCAATCCTTCTGTCCTGTGTCCAGTCCTTCTGTCCTGTGTCCAATCCTTCTGTCCCATGTCCAGTCCTTCTGTCCTGTGTCCAATCCTTCTGTCCTGTGTCCAGTCCTTCTGTCCTGTGTCCAGTCCTTCTGTCCTGTGTCCAATCCTTCTGTCCTGTGTCCTGTCCTTCTGTCCAGTCCTTCTGTCCTGTGTCCAGTCCTTCTGTCCTGTGTCCAGTCCT
The DNA here is from genome assembly GCA_024509875.1 of Oreohelix idahoensis. NCBI lineage: Eukaryota > Metazoa > Mollusca > Gastropoda > Stylommatophora > Oreohelicidae > Oreohelix > Oreohelix idahoensis. Next base: position 737,747 of record JAMPIV010004898.1, read on the forward strand.
TCTGTCCTGTGTCCAGTCCTTCTGTCCTGTGTCCTGTCCTTCTGTCCTGTGTCCAGTCCTTCTGTCCTGTGTCCAGTCCTTCTGTCCTGTGTCCAGTCCTTCTGTCCTGTGTCCAATCCTTCTGTCCTGTGTCCTGTCCTTCTGTCCTGTGTCCAATCCTTCTGTCCTGTGTCCTGTCCTTCTGTCCTGTGTCCAGTCCTTCTGTCCTGTGTCCTGTCCTTCTGTCCTGTGTCCAATCCTTCTGTCCTGTGTCCAATCCTTCTGTCCTGTGTCCTGTCCTTCTGTCCTGTGTCCTGTCCTTCTGTCCTGTGTCCAATCCTTCTGTCCTGTGTCCAGTCCTTCTGTCCTGTGTCCAGTCCTTCTGTCCTGTGTCCAATCCTTCTGTCCTGTGTCCTGTCCTTCTGTCCTGTGTCCAGTCCTTCTGTCCTGTGTCCAATCCTTCTGTCCTGTGTCCAGTCCTTCTGTCCTGTGTCCAGTCCTTCTGTCCTGTGTCCAGTCCTTCTGTCCTGTGTCCAGTCCTTCTGCTGTCCTGTGTCCAATCCTTCTGTCCTGTGTTCTGTCCTGTGTCCAGTCCTTCTGTCTTGTGTCCAGTCTTTCTGTCCTGTGTCCTGTCCTTCTTTCCTGTGTCCAGTCCTTCTGTCCTGTGTCCAATCTTGTCCTGTGTCCAGTCCTTCTGTCCTGTGTCCAATCCTTCTGTCCTGTGTTCTGTCCTGTGTCCAGTCCTTCTGTCCTGTGTCCAGTCCTTCTGTCCTGTGTCCAATCCTTCTTTCCTGTGTTCTGTCCTGTCCTGTGTCCAGTCCTTCTGTCATGTGTCCAGCCCTTCTGTCCCGTGTCCAATCCTTCTGTCCTGTGTCCCATCCTTCTGTCCCATGTCCAGTCCTTCTGTCCCATGTCCAGCCCTTCTGTCCCATGTCCAATCCTTCTGTCCTGTGTCCAGTCCTTCTGTCCTGTGTACAATCCTTCTGTCCTGTGTCCAGCCCTTCTGTCCCATGTCCAGCCCTTCTGTCCCGTGTCCAATCCTTCTGTCCTGTGTCCAGTCCTTCTGTCCTGTGTCCAGTCCTTCTGTCCTGTGTACAATCCTTCGTTCCTGTGTCCAGTCCTTCTGTCCCATGTCCAGTCCTTCTGTCCTGTGTACAATCCTTCTGTCCCGTGTCCTATCCTTCTGTCCCGTGTCCAGTCTTCCTGTCCCGTGCCATCAGCTCAATGTATTTCCATGTCTTCCTCATCCATTTCATATCTGTCTCCAGTTTTCTCCTCTGTCTGTTTTCAGTCTCTCTCTACATGTGTCACCTTGAGGATTCTAGAACAAGAACTGCCTTGTAAAAGTTTCCTCATATTGTGTCCTATCCACTTCCAGTGAATGCATCTCATCTCTTGTTCCACTGGCATTTGTCTGGTTCTTGTCTTCAGTTCCTCTTTGGTGATCTTGTTGTACCATTTCAGTCCTTCTGTGCAGGCATCCATTTATGAAACATCATGGTTGTTGTGTTTGTTCTTCTCCATGTTTTAGAGCCATTCAATAGAACTGACTTGACATTTGAGTTGACTTTCTAATTTTTGTATTTGACTTTAAAAACAAAAGACACTATCTCCATCTATTTACTGATGCAATTAAAGCTCCCATTGATACTCTCCTTAGTCGCTTTTTACGACGTGTGGTAGGGTGCAGTGTTACTATTCTTTGCTCCCCTTTCGGGCCCCGGTAACACACGGGTGAACCCAATCTATAGCCAGTAAAAAAACATTAGATGTGACAAGAGGCATCCCTGTAAGGCCCCCATTTCTTATCGCAAATGGTTCTCTAAGCTGTGCTTCATGACAACTTATGCATGTTATGTCTTCAAATGTTTTCGTGAAGTTAACAATCCTCAGGGGGAATTCACAGTGCATCATCAGTTTTCAAAGTGATTCTCTCTCCAGAGGATCAGTTTTCTTACTCAGAATTGTAATAGTATTAATACATAATAAAGCAATTTGCATAATTTATTCATTGTTTAAATATACACAGCACATTCTAAAAATTAGTTATTTAGGTTGTTAAGAGACTTAACACAGATTCGTATTTTAAGTAAAAACATTATTCTGCAGTGGTGACTGAAAATTTTTTTAATGAACTAATAGACATTAAAAAAATGGCATTTGAAACATTCATGCACATTTAATTAGCTAATTTGTGTAATTCATTCAGATTTATAAATTGTTACAGCACATCTAAATTAACATTAAACTTTTTCAAAATATCAAGATACTTAATAGAAAAATGTATTTTACATAACGTGTTACTTCTGCAGGAGTGATTATAAGGAATTAAATGGCATAATCAACGTGGCAAATATCATGTAAATTATGCAAATCAGCTCATTTAATATAATATATGATTAACTAATTTGAAAAAATTGTTCACAGTGAGTAAATTTTTACATCACATTAAAATATCAGTACGGTACATCAAGATATCTGCTTCTTCCCTGATCCTTAGCTGCCGACAGTAAAAGCAGTCAGTGGCCATCATGCCTGGTGGTGTCTTGTAGGGCAGCAAGAAACCGTGCCATACCCCGTTTTATAATGGTGCACGGTCGTACGCAAATAACATTACAAAACATATCATTGCTGTGCTCATATGTACATCTGACAATACCAGGTCACGGCTGTTTGCCAGCGATCTTTTAGTTTTCTCTGACAGCGCTATTTATAGCTATCGTGACAGAGGTCACGTGGTAAACTTCCTAAGGGGAAAAAAATGTGGCGGTGTTTACTTTTGATAGGGCTTAATTAATGCTTTTAGGCTACTTTATTATTATAAATACCGGCGTTAATTTTGCGTAAAGCTAGACTAGAAATGTTAGAGTAAATTTTAGAACAAGAACAAACATTTTATCACAATTAGAACAGAAGATATAATAGTCTGAAATAGTGTAAAATTTACGTTTTTTTTTATATTTTGTTATGGTTTGTTTCTAATGCAATTTACACTAAAACGGTCACAATCAACATGCATAACAAATTACAGAAATCAAAAGTAGAAAACCTGCAGAAAATGGATATCAAAGTTTTGTTTTGGTTTCATGTGTCAAACATTAATTATTGAAACATTAAATTGCAAGTCCACATTTATTACCTTAAAATAACACACCCGATTGTCCCCAAAACATGAGAGCTAACAATTATCTCAATCATACATCACAATGGTCATGTAAAAATGAGTATGGTCATGAGTAAAACGAAATGTTCAATTTAATAGATAAATAGGTGTATTTAATAAATACATCTATTAAATTATTTCCACACTCTGTTTATTCTGTCACTCTCACGCAACAACTGCCATAATTTGCTCTAGCCCCAAAATTTCGCTCAATTATCATTCACACTTCCTTTTTTTTATAGGATGAATCTGTACATTCACAGATGGAGAAATTTGTAACAAATGAGTTTCCATTATAAATTTTATATGTGAAGTTATATTTTTAATACCGCTGGCGTGTCTTTCAATTTTGGAAATAGTGGAATGTACAAATTCTCCTCCTTGCTCTCCATGCATGCCCATTCCAAAGCCATGAGTTCTGATCCAGTCTGCGCAATGTTTTTCTAATATATGCTGTTTAGGAATTGTCTTACTGGGGAATAGCTTTCTGAACAAAGACATATAAGTCTCTATTGATGCTGTTACTGATTCTTTACTAATTGGTTTACTGTGTGATATTTTGTTGTGTACTTTCTCAAATGCTTCTTTCAGTGAGTTGAATTGTTCTTGGGCAATAAAAGCTATGTTAGTTATATCTTGTTTGTCTGTAATTTTCAGTGTTTGTGTAATGATTGCTCTTGTAAGATCTTTATAAACTTTTTGTGTGAGATATCTGTGGCAGTGATTCCCTATGAATGCTCTGCTATGATAAGCCTGTGGTATGATTTTGTGTTTGGCTAGTACCTTGTCCAAGTGTGAGCAAACTGGACCAGACCTAGCACACAGATCTTGAAACTGAAGATTGGCCAGCGCATCTTGTGCATTTTCAAGTTTAACTTTAAAACTATCTGTCTCCTCCTTATCCTCACAAAGTTCAATACCTGCCTGAAAAAATTCAATTTTAGCTTCTAATTGTTCTGCCTGTTTCCAGTTCCAACCAAATCTTTTCAAGTTCTTAATAGTACTAATGTTTGCATGTATCTCTTGTGGATTCTTAAATATCTTTGCGTCTATTGTATCAGCTACCTGTTCTAGAAGTCTGTGGTGTTTCAAAACAATGCCTAATAAAATATGAAGGTAAGGAGGAGCTACATCTTCAATTTCAATCTCTAACATTGGTTTGTGTAAACAATTATGGTAACGTGCCACTTGCCTTTTATTCCCTTTCCCATATTTCATATATCTATTGTAATCTCTTATCAACATTGCCAAACTTCTTGGTTTGCAAATTGTATGCTCTCTGGATGTCTTTATTTCCTTGTTTTGCAGGAGACACCACAGACATGGGTATATTCCTTGAGCTTCAGACAAACCAAACATTTTCATCAAAAAGTCATAATCCCCGAATAAGAAAACAACAACTTTTTTACCATCCCACTCTAAATCTTTTAGTGACTTTATCTGAGCTTTCATGCCATTCATAAATATTTCTAAATTATCATAGGTATCTCTGACTCTAGCCATTGATAAAAGGATGGTATTAGATTTAGAATTTGGTTTCTCTAAATTTACTATCTGCATTGTAACTTTGAACTGTGAATGAAAGAAGATATACAAACAGTTACTTAGAATTCTTTGGCAGCCATCGTGTGCACAGGATTGTCTACCAAAGAATACTAATGGAACAGTCCTTATCTCACACACAATAAGAAAAAGACATTCATATTATAAATACAAGATTAACAAGACTTGAAAGATAGATCAAAGTATGTGGAAGTAATCTATCTATAGCTTTACATGTTTTCTGACGCTTATATACGCAGCTAAATATCATTATAAATGAATGAAAATGCAAAAACAGATGGTGCTTTACAAAAAGTTATTTTTTTTACAACCTTATTTAAGATTTGCGAGTATCAGGAATGCGTTTACAGTGATTTAAATTTTATAAAATCTGGTGACAATATGCTTGTTCTTGTAATGCCAAACTCACAAAACTGACCACCACACATTCTCAAGATATGAAACCAAAAAAAAAGTATGTGGAAATAATCTTTAGCTTCCCTTCGAGAAGTCTTTATAATTATAAACTCAAACGAATGGGCTGATTTTTAGATATTAAATTAATAAAATGATTACTTATTTTATGAATTTCCTCAAATGATGACGCTGTTTTCAAAAGTCTGTAACTCCGTCAAAAATAATTTCAAACAAATAAAAATGCAATCAAAATTAGAACACAGAACAAAGTTATAGTACACAAAAGAATTTTAGCGCTGTGTTTATCCAGAACGAGTGTGTAATGATTTATATTTTACTGATTTTACACACACATCAGCTGATTTTCCCCGCCAAAAACTTCAAAAGTTTTTTACGGTGCACATGAAAATTTTATACCCGGTGTCAGAATTCCGGTCACCGAAACTAAAAGAGCGCTCTGATATAGGGCACAAACAGCCGTGAGCTGTGTATATGAGAGCTTTAAACATTAACTGACCCGCAATGAATATAAAGTCTTTAACAGTTAGTTAATGTTCTTTCCTGAATGGTGTCTATTTTTGCTGTGTAGACATAAAACAGCACTTGTGATAGTGAAGAACCCGGGGGTAGTCATGGGCATATGTGCATTGGTTCTTACATCCAGGGTCCCAAGTGAAATGCAATAGATCTCTCCACCAAGGCAGGGCCAGATTAAGCCAAGAAGGGCCTCTAGACTGTTTGGTGTTTGGGCCCCCCTTCACCTAATAGGCAATAGTTTTAATATATATTTTTTTCAAACCCTTTAGCATGGTCATGGTATATACTAGTATAGACTGGTGTGTTAGCATTGTGTACCTCTTTTATTAGTAATTATATTTTATTATGTTTATTCGTATTATTTTTAATTATTATTAAGGTAAACACAATAAACATATTTTAATGAAAAATCTATGCATTAAAATTTTTTTTTTTTACGTATACAAGGCCCCCAAAAGCTCCAGACCCCTAGGCTTCAGCCTACTTAGCCTAATGGTTAATCTGGCTTTGCATCAAGGCAGCCGCTACCCATCTGGTCAGCTATGGATTTACCCCATCATCATGTGACGTATTCTTTCCAGAACGTTGTCTCCATTACAGCTGCTCTGAACGCATCACGATTCTGGGCAAGTCGACCTGCATCAGCCAAAGACAAGTTCAGACTCTCTGTGATGTCCTGGGTCCACCGTCGTCTAGGTCGACCCCTTCCCCTTTTTCCAGGGACCATGCCTTCCATCACTGTTTTTTCTAGACTATTATGTCTTTTTATATGGCCGAAAAATTTCAGCTTCCTTATTGCGATGGTATTTAGGAGCCAATGTTCCTGTACGTTTAGTGAGTGCAGTACTTCTCTGTTGGTCTTTTTTTCTGTCCAGGGTATTCTCAACATCCTTCTGTAGCATTTCATTTCGAATGATGTAATCTTTTTTGCAACTGTTTTATTGAGTGTCCAAGTCTCGCAGCCGTATGTTGCTACTGGGAATATACATGCTCTGATCAGTTGTAACTTTGTTTCTTTGCTTGTGCCTTGCCATAAGTTTTTCATCTGTATTAGCTTATGTGAAGCAATTGCAAGTCTTCTTTTAATTTCTACTGCACAGTCGCCAGAGCTGTTAATGATTGATCCTAAGTATTCGAATTCATTGACACTTTCCAGTTCTTCGTTATCAATTTCAATTTCTGGTTTGGTCTTTACTTTGTCTGTTGTCAATAATTTGGTCTTCTTGGTGTTTAGGTATAGATTTTGGGCCTCGCTGTGTTTTTTGGTGGACAGAAGTAATTGTTCAAGTCCTTCTGGGTTGGTCGATAGGAGGACTGTGTCGTCAGCATATCTGATTTCCGGGATCTGGTACCCGCCGATGTTAAATGAGTCAAACTCTGTGTGTTCTTGGTCATCTCTTACGTTTCTCATGATATTCTCGGCATAAATGTTAAACAGGTAAGGGGAAAGGGTACAGCCTTGTCTTACTCCTTTCTGTACTTCAAACCATTCTGATGTTTCCCCCTCTATTCTTACGGCTGCCTGTTGTTCTTGGTACAGCAGTGCGATGAGTGGATTTACCCCACATTCAATTAAATAGGCCATCAGGATTGAAAGGTTTCTCGCTTGCCTTGGAATCCCTCGTGCATATATGCAATGGTACCAGTGGTAACCCTGGTTACTTTTAGCTACCCAGGGTGTTCAGAAGAAAATATGTGTTTTCTAGATGGATCATTCACTTGTCTCGCTAATCCTTGTTCAAGTAATTTGCCATACATATTCTGTAAGGAGATTATTCAATAGCTGCAGAGCACTATTTGGCCTTTACCAGATTTAGAAAGTGGTTGCACATACTTGTTAAGCTAGACATCCCGTACATCCCAGGCATTCAGTATGCTAGTGTTAAAATCCATCACCACCTCTGTATTGCTTGTGTCATCAGCTTTTTTATGTGGTGGTACTGGAGAGCACTGGTTTCTGCCTTATGCGCCGTGTTTGGCGCTTAAAGAATTTATTATTATTATTATTACTGTAGTAGTGTTTCTTTTGGTTTCTAAAGAGTACACAACATCCTCTACAGATATGAGGTCAACATATATCTCTCCTCTTTAGGTTTTTTTCTCAGAACACTCTCCTTAATTTCTTGATGGGCAGCTTTATCACTTTTACCTATCTCAACCACAAAGCAATGGACTAATGCATGACTCATTTCTTCATCCAACTTCAGGCTGATTCCCGTCATGCCTTAAATATCAGAGATGGGTTGATTTGTACTTTTTCTGTTCATCCTTCAGAGTAAGTTTCAACATTTCTGTATGGTTTTTTCTGTGCTCACTTATACCATAAAGGCCTCCCACACTTTGTGCTTGGGCTCCTTCACCAGGCTGTTCATTCTGTGGTTCCTTGTTTTTCCTCCTTCAGTCTCTAAGATTCAGTGACATCTTAATCAGATATAAAGCATTAGCATGGGTTACTGCTTTAGCAGTGTAGAGGCAGTTGCTGGACTACTATCAAGTGAAATCTCTTTAACAAAATTAAGTGACTTGGGTAAGCTGCCACTCATCGCCTAAATATGTATTTTCTGAGTGGTTGATACGTTTTGAATAACAACTTCACCATATGTAATGCAGAGAACAGGTAAAATCATAACTGAAATGACTTGATAATGTTGCTGTAAAATAACTGTACATTTTACTAAATACAGTTAAAATTAATAACAATTGTAACACTGAATGTACAAATAACTCTCGTGTATTAAGGTACTAATGTCTCTGATACTGCCTCATTGTCCCTCTTGGTTTGGGGGGAAAACTGTATATATGTGCTTACTACAGGGTGTTCCACGAAAAAAGCGGCCCCATTCACAAAGTGAAAGTAGCCAGATTTTTCAGTATTTTTTTTAATGTTTATAAATATGTCGGTTATAAAAGGTTCTAAGTAGTACTAGATTGACCTAAATTATTTTCCGTGATTATCAAAGAGTAGCATACAGAAGTTGATCTCAAAATGGCGTACAACAGGGTCGGTCGTTAATGCCGAAAAATGTATAGTGTCAACTGTTAGGACGTCACATTTCTACAACGCTAGAACTACTTGGCCATTCACATTACTTCCGACACAATACGTCAGCATTCCATGACGTCACGGGCCGCTCTTTTGTGGAACACCCAGTAGAATAACCTTATTTCTCAGTATTACCTGAATCCATTAAGGTGGTGTCAAGGCAATAAATGTGTATCACTATAGTTCATTAAAATTGATAGCCCTGGCAGTGGAATCATTATTTAGATGTCCTGTTAAAAGTACCGTACTGGTAGAGGTAATGTTGTGTATATTTTTAATTAAACTCTAAAAGCTTCAATTACTTTTTAAAAAAATGAAAATTGTTTTTACGGCATTTTCGTGTTTATACGATTGGATTTCATTTGACATACAGGTGTATCCACCACAGTTTCAGCACGAACAAGAGATGAGAAGATGATGATGATGGATAGGTCACACACTTAGGAAACCTGTTGATAGCATTACAAGGCAGTCCCTGTTCTGGAATCCCCAAGGTAAAAGAAGTGAGGGAACTAAAAAACATGTAGAGAAGAGAACTGGCAACATACATGAAAGGAATGTGGAAGACAAGGACATACCTTGAGCTGATGATAAAGGACAAGACGATTTGGCATAAATTTGTTAAAGGCCTATGCTCCTTGGGGAGCTAAATAGTCATAATGATCACTTCCTGGTCGATTGTGTCAAAAACCTGCTTGTACCTCCCTCAAATGCCTGTGTGTGACCTTTTTAAATCTCTCTTAAAATGTCTATTTAATATTTTCCCTAGACATTATTCTTTTGTATTTTGCCAAGTCAAGTCAGGTGCCATGCCTTGAGACATAACAAGCATATACCTCCATGAATCTTGATTTTCTATGCTCTATATAAGTATGGGGCCAGCAGCAATGATAGCTGTATGCTCCAGAGAGAGTAAACAGAGAATCACCGATGATTTAAGTAAGATTGTTGATATTTTCTCTTGCCTTAAGTCAGGATATCCATTATTTACTCTCTCTGTCTTCCTCTCTTTCTTATTACCACTATTTCTCTCATGGTTGGGATGTTTTTGAGTGCTGCTCTTCTCATCACATGTCCAGTGAAGGTTGATTCTTTTCTCCTTATATATCTGTAATTGCATTTCTTTATTCATTCATTCTTATGAGGTGTAGAGGTTTGGAAGAGAGAGCGCCATACTATCCTATTGGCTGTCTTCCTCCTGGCTTGGTTCCATTCTAGTCCTTGGTCCTTCAAAGATTGTATGAAAGAAATCACATCTCAGTTGTCTTACATAATTGTTTGCATTTGTTTTGTTCATTGTCCAGGACTCATTTTCATACAGTATAACAATTCAGAACCCATGTTGTGTTCAGTGACAAGGATTTATTGCCTCGTATATTCCTTAGTTTATGGAGTGTTAATTTTACTTGGCGTATTCTGTTCTTAATCTCAGTATGCATTTCCCATGTGATGTAATCACTGACACAAAGTATTTGAAACTGTGTGTGTTCTTTAACTCTTTCATTCCATAATTATTTTCCACCCTGTACCGGAATTAATGTTGAAGAATTCTAAACAGTGACGCGAGGCCGAAGACACAGCAAGAGAGATGAATGCAGTCAACGACTCATAGCTTGACTGCTTGGGTCAGGGTCAGCGAACCAAGAGCTGACCAAGACCTTACCCTACCTCCAAGTGGTGGTCCTGAAAACAGGCTGAGAAGTAGGGATCGAAGAGGGAAGGCAAACCTGGTCCCAAAAAATTCCATGCAGAAGTCGCATGTGTCAGCCAAAAGGCGCAAATATCGCAGCTTCACTGTAAACGGACACTACGCAACCAACGTCATTTTCAGGATGAATGAAAGAAGAAGAAGCAGTGAAGCATACTCATTTTTTAGTTTAAATTTCATGTAAATCTTTCATGTGAACACACAAATAGTATGAATCCAATTGTGGGAATCACACAATTATCATCATTGTCAACAACATTTCTAACGAAGATTGGCAGAATTATTTGCTTAGGAGGCTTAACATTTGTACGTATATAAAGAGTAACATTTCGGTTGCAATAGCAAAGAAAAATGCAAACACGAGAATCATTACACAAATTGTAAAAACAACATCAAAATGTACACACATTGCCAAACTACACTCAAAATTGGTTGCTTAAAAAGTAATTATATACCAATCCTGACATATGGGAGTGAGTCATGGACAATTAGTAAACAAATAGTGAAGGCGCTGAAAGCAACAGAGGTGTGGTGTTGCAGAAGAATGTTAAAAATACCTTGGACAGCCAAAAAGAGTAACGAGGATGTCCTGAAAGAGGCCAACGCACAAAGGAAACTTATTTCACAAGTTAGAAAGAAGAAATCCACTTTTTTGAGTATGTTATGAGAAGAGGAAAGCTGGAATATATCATTACAACAGGTAAGATTGAAGGAAAAAGATATAGGGGAAGACAAAGAGAGCAAGTACTGGACAATTTGACATCGTGACATGCAAAGAAGTCAACAGAGGATTGATAAATTGCACTGGAGACAGAAAGTTGTAGAAAGACATTATCTCCTACACCACTAGGCATGGTACTTGAAGAAGAAGAAGAAAACTAAAAATAGTAAAACAGCCAACACATTTTAAAAAATGGATGGGATTAATTGATAAACTACAAACAACTGTCACTGTTGTTTCAGCACAGGCGTCAAAACTAACCAACAGTTTAGTCATTACTCTGGAGTCAAAGAGTTAATATTCTTCCATTATTCATTATTCTGCATTTTAAGTGGTGGTCTTTTGTTTGGAGATAACGATTGTTATTGATTTCTTGCTGTTCATTATTTTCCTCACTTTATAATTGTGCACTCAAGCAAATCTCCCTTCTTGGGCAACTTGACGAGATATCAATATATCTGGTGTGCTGCATTTTTTTTTCTCTCTCCCAGACTTTACTTAAATATGTATAATATCTAAGTGGAAATGTTGACATCTGCTTTGATGGCTTCTGCAGGAATGCCATCTGGGCCCGCTGCTTTCATATCCCTTAGATGCTCCACGGCTTTCATTATTTTTACATTATTTGTTTTTCATGGTACATTCCAACATTTTTCTGCTACTTGGATGTGAAGTGTCATTTGTTTGTTTGTTTCTGTAAACAGTTTACAAATGTGAGTGTGGTTTGCTTCATCTTATGGGTGGTTATTGGGTATTATGACTAATTTCTTTTCCTGATTTTTGAAATAACCTACATTACAATGTTGCGTTTAGCAATGTGATGAGGTAATTACACTGAGTTTCAGCGTCTTTTGGATAATATAAAAAGATGACCTGAAGCCACATTTACCCCTCTGTTTATTACTTTAATTTTCTTATAATTAATTATAAGTTGATTTTCTACCTTTTGCACCTGTGATCAATTTATGTCCTGTAATCTTGTGATAATCACATTGCTTTGTGTACTATTTATGTGTGCAGAAACATACTCATGTAACTAGTTGATTCAAAGCAACTACATTTATGAATATCTCTCCATTTGTATTTATTACCCTGAGTCAGTGTTTTCCCATAATCTGTCCCAATTTTTTTTTTTTTTTATGTAGATCACTCAACAAGATGTAATCTGTTTTTTACTTACATTTTTTGTTTGTCTGCCTGATTTCAGTAAATGCAGACTTGATGTTGTATACTTTGTCTGATTTATCCTCAGAACTGTCACTTTTATATTTTTAGTTTTATTTGAATTTCACAGATTATTCACTGAGCAAAATTTCTATTTTTCTTTTAATGTCTTCAGCATCATCAGACAATTACATACTTTGACTGCTTAATACACACTGCTTCACAAATTTTTTTCCCTCCAGCAGAAAAAAAACTACTGCTTGTAATAAAGAAATATTTATCACTTTAAAAAAGAATGCAATGGCAACAGTTCATTTACCACTATAACAGGGTCTTGGGAATAATTCTGCTAGTGATCCAAGTTTAATGATACTGTGGGGAGCAGTAAAAATGGTCTCTTCATCCTCCTTTTCTATAGTATAAAATGTTTACAAGTTTTAGACTCGTCAGTGATCGCACACTGTTTATATTATATCCACCAGCTGATATTCCTAGCATATTCTCTATGTACCTCAGATGTTCCATGTACAACAGTACTCGAAATCCCCCTTGTTTTCTACTTCGTCTGCAAATTGTAACGCTTTCACGTTGATAGTAAAAGCCTACTGTATTACTACCCGCTTTCTTCAATGAAACGTGTGCTGTATTTCTAAGAAAAACATTGAGAGGCAGACTGCGTAATGACCTAGATTAATCCTAACATTAATTATATTACGTTACCAAAACGAACGAACAGATGGACTCAAATAGAAAGAGAGAGGGGCGAATAAAATCAGGAACGCATGCAAAATTAAAAACGCGTCTCGCTATTAATGCCACCCCCAACAAGCGTAACGCGATACACAATTACTACTATCACGCGTGTAAGGCTACATGCACTAACTTTTTCGGACGGACAGTGATAAATTCACTACCCTTCCCAGAGTTAGGTTTTAAAATCACGAAAAACGCTTATTAGAAAAGATAACATTATATGGGTTTACGTTTGAAAACATTACAGTACCCAGACAGCACATCTTCGAAACAGGAGGTAGAAGAAATTGCATATTTTGAACGCAGCCACTTAGCTCTATTAAATATATATATTTGGGTTCCTTAGGGTTTGCTGACAAAGAATATGTACGGCGTTATGCAAATAGTCTAGGAATTAACAAGTTATAGCCAAAATAAAATGATGGTGCTGTCAGACAACACCCAAAATCAGAATCGCTCAGTGGTAGATTTTTTTTACACCACCATTGTACGGGAAATGGGCCACAAGTTACATTTGAACTGATTGGCTGGAATGATATGTAAGGCTAAACACGATTAGTCGGGCTATAAATACTATCTTTGGTTGTTAGGGGAGACGTAGGAAGTTAAAATTTTTTCAAATACTTGTCGAAACGTGGCTCCATTGGCTAGACTCGCTGATATACTCACTTAGGAGCGTTAGTTCGAGACCACTAGTCAAATAAGCTTGATAAAGCAACAGTGCGTTGAAGCCAGCTCATATTTTTGCTAAATAAAAGCCTGGAACATAAGCAGATGGGAATTTGTGCCAGTAGTTGTGCCAGAATTCATTGCTAATCAACGTATCTGTGTTTGTTTCCATGAATTGTGGGACCGTGGTCTTGATGGTATTGAGCAGCACCTGGTCAGAGCTTTGCTGAATCCAGAGTCGGACAGCATACTCCTTGGTCCATTTAGCTATCAGTGAGGTGTCTCCAGAGCCCACGGGAGAATCGAGCAGAGGAGTCTGTTCCTGCCGCCATCACGCAAGATAAGCTGATGTGGCCAGCTGAGCTCAAAATTATGTACCCCCAGCCTAAAATGACCTTGTAAAAATAACATTAAGAGGGGAATTAAATTGTGTTAATATCAGGAACTGAGAACATCTCCAATAATAGTTCCCATAAAGACAAACTATTGAAGTCATGATGACAAATACCAACAGAGCTTGAACAAAACAAAACCAGTATTACCTCATATTACTACTACACAACTGACACACATAGGATACTTTTAATAATATATGTCATTACAATATTCATATTGATAAATTCTGTACATATAACTTGTAAGTAAAATTGATTGTGATTCCTGGTTCCCTTTGTATTTGAATCAGGACACATATTCATTCATAACAGCAATGAATACATATTGTTATTTGAAAAGTTATCAGTGACTCCTTTAAGATATCCTTTAGAGTGTTATATGTATGTGAGTGTCACAGTGTTGTCAAGTGTGGTGGAATAAATTAAATTGTTTATCTGTCTGTTGTTGTTATGACTTACACTTCATCATACACATACCCTAGACATACAACGTAGTCATCACACTATTCCAGAATAATTCTGACTGAGGTATACATATGTGGCAGCAAGCAAGGTTATATATAATACACTACTCTTATTAGATATATATACCTTCACAGCTGATCTCAGTCAGTACACTAAGTCCCCTATAAATATTTATAACATCTCACTTCACCACATATATTGGGGTCTCGCTCTTGGGATTTTGAATCTTTCCCTATTAAAAATATTGGGGGTAATTCACTTCAGGGAATATAAGAATTAAAAGGTATCCTTGGGTGGAATTAAATAAGGTTGAGCTCACGGTGCCTGTGTTGTCCATTAGATATATATTGAGAGATTAAATTGTTGGTTAGACATTGTATAAACTTACCTGATAGACAATGGCGGACCTGGCCAAGTTTCGATCTGCTGCTGTTCAGACTGCAAAAGAGTTAGGATTAGATGGGCAAGTTATGGTTGCCTATGTCACTACGGAATGTGACAAATTTATTGAACGCGAAGAAAGAAGGTTTGAAGCCGAAAGAAAGTTAGAGGCTGAAAGGGAAATTAAGAAGTTACAATTTGAGGCTGAGACTAAGAGGTTGCAGATTGAGGCTGACAAAGAGGCTAAAGCATTGGAAGCCGAGGAAAGAAGACAGGCTGCAGAAAGGGAAGAGAAGAAATTAGCTGCAGAAAGGGAAGAGAAGAAATTAGCTGCAGAAAGGGAAGAGAAGAAATTAGCTGCAGAAAGGGAAGACAAGAGATTAGCTGCTGAAAGGGAAGCAGAAGATAAGAGATTACAAAGGGAACATGAGTTACGAATAAGGGAGTTTGAGTTTCAGGGCCATGCTCCTGAAAATGGTGCCAGTCCCTTTGCCTCTGATGCCACTGCTAGCCAAGGAGCCTCAACCTCAGCTATGAATTTTCATTTAGATCATTTTGTTGAGAAAGACGATGATATAGAGAGCTACCTAAATAGGTATGAACTATTAGCTACCACGTATGGGTTAGAGAGAGAAAGGTGGAGCTTAAAGTTATCTCAGGGACTTCGTGGGGCAGCTTATGAAGTTTTTGCAAAAATGAGTAGAGGTGATCAGGAAAATTATGACATGCTAAAGCAGGCTCTTTTGTTAAGATATGAAAAGAATGCAGAATTCTATAGGAAAAAATTTAGGAATGCTAAACTACTGTCAGGTGAAACCTATCACCAGTTTTCTGCACGAATAGAGACATACTTGGAGAAATGGACTTCTCTGGGGAAAACCCAAGATCTTAAGGAAATGGTCCTTATAGAGCAATTAAGAGAGTCCATGGCTCCAGACCTGAGAAAGTTTCTCATGGAACAAGGTGCAGAGAGGCTGGGTGAGTTGCTAAATGTTGCTGAAAGGTATCAAGCAGCTCAAGCAGAGGTAACAGGAAATAAAAAGAAACAAGTGGATAACTTTAGGGCACCACAGAACTTTAATAAATTTGATCCTAAGGATCAAAATAAAGGTAAGCACCAATTTGATAGGCCACGGTATGAAAATAAAAATAAAACCCCACAATTCGATGAAAGGAAATATGATGAAAGAAAATCTTTCAACCAAGGAAAAAGGTGGTGTAAAAATTGTAAGATGAACAATCATGACACTGACCATTGTAGAAGGAAACCTCCTCATTTTGCTGCTATGACATCGGGGAAAAAGGAAAAGAAGGGCAAACCTGAAGAATTACAGGAACCATACCACCCCCCAGTGTGTGAAGATGTCATCTGTAATGGTGTCACTATAAGATGTTTATATGATACCGGTTTAGATTACGATTCCGTTGTGAGTTCTCACCTGGTGCAGGCCGATCAATACACCACAGAAACAGTGGAGATTCAAACTGCAACCAAGGATGTAGCTACCATGACACTTCCCGTCGCCCGAATAAAAGTGAAAACGCGATATGTGGAAGGAATCATAAAAGCAGCAGTGATAAATGAGCCAATCTACCCTCTAATATTGGGGTGTAGATATGTCTTCTTGGGGAATCCCAAGAGACCTGTGATATTGGCAACAGTGCAGACCAGATCACAGTCAAAAAAGGAGGAGGATAATCCCATAAATACTCACCCAGATGAGATGAGGAAGGCACAGGCTGAGGACAAAACACTCAAGCCATGTTTCAAGAAGTTGCCCAAATCTCATACACCTCCAGGCAAGGGAGAGTTTTATATGAAGAACAAACTGATATATAGGAAGGCTGGATCTGAATCCAATGGTCACGGACAGCTGGTCCTTCCCACTTCATATAGGACTAAAGTGTTGGAACTAGGGCATGCGATTCCCTTCAGTGGTCATATGGGAATCAGCGCAACAGGACAGCGAATAGCTTGTCACTATTTCTGGCCAGGAATAACTGAAGATATCAAACGATATGTAAAATCCTGTCCAGAGTGCCAACGAGTAGCACCTAAACATTGGACTGCACCAGCAACTCTGGGGGAAATGCCCATAGTGGAACACCCTTTGAGAGAGTTGCCGTGGATCTTGTGGGACCTCTCACCCGAACCAAGAGAAGGAACAGCTACATTCTGACTCTGGTGGACACTTGTTCTATGTGGGGAGAGGCAGTAGCCCTGTCATCGATTGATTCTAAACATGTGGCAGAGGCATTGCTCACAATTTTCACAAGGTTAGGTTTTCCCAATCAAATCTTGACTGATAATGGCTCTCAGTTCAAGGGGAAACTAACTGAAGAAGTTTTCAGGATCTTCCAGGCCAAACACTTCCATTGTAGTGTGTATCATCCCCAAGGGAACGGCCAAGTGGAAAGATTTAACGGCACATTGATGTCGATCCTGAGAAAGTTGGCACACGAAAAACCAGATACATGGGACCAGTACCTGCACGCCGCCCTCTTTGCTTATCGGGAGGTACCCCATAGTTCAACCGGTATGGCCCCGGCAACATTATTGTTTGGAAGGCCAATAAAAGGTCCACTCGAAGCTTTGTTAAGAACGTGGACTGATGAAAAGGCAGAGGAAAACATTACATCTTCATACCAATATGTGAATGAGCTGACCACTCGTTTAAAAACTGGTTGGAAACTTGCCAATGAAAATTTGAAACAAGCCAGGAAGAAACATGCTGCCTATTATAACAGGAAGGCGAAAGACAGAAATTTGGCTGTGGGAGAGAAAGTACTGCTTCTTTTGCCCGGGAGTCAGAATAAGTTACAAATTGGATGGCAGGGTCCATATACAGTTTTAGAGAAGGTATCTAGAACAAATTATAAGATAGATAAGAAGGGGAAAGAAAAAATCTATCATGTGAATCTCCTGAAGAAATATTTGGAAAGAGAACATCAGGAAGAGACACACTTGTTGACCTTGTCCATCGCCATGGAGATGAAAAAGGAACCACTTTCATCATTTGAGTATCCATTACACCCCTGTGAGACAGCAGCACAGGTGAAAATCAGTACACATTTAACGAAAACTCAGAAAGAGAGAGTGCAACAGGTTCTAAATAATCATGCAGAGGTGTTAACAGACCGACCAGGGCATACAAACCTATTGGAATATGATATGAAACTGATAGACCCCACACCTGTCTGTATGAAACCATATTCGATTCCGTTTGCTAAGGAGAAAGCTTTGAAGGAAGAGATAGACTATCTGTTGAAGGAAGGAATTATTTCGCACAGTGAATCTTCGTATAGTTCCGGTGTTGTACTCTTAAGGAAGCCCTCTGGAGAACATAGACTCTGTATAGATTACAGGAGACTGAATGCTATTACAGAAGGACAGGTGGATCCATTGCCGGATACAAATCAGCTGTTTGCCAGACTAAATAAAGCTAAATATTTCTCCAAAGTGGATCTGAGTAAAGGATATTATCAGATTCCAGTAAAGCCTGAGGTTAGACCATACCTAGCTTTTAGTACTTCAGAAGGACACTATGAGTTTAATAGATTGCCATTTGGATTGAAGAATGCGCCTAGTGTCTTCTCTAGAATGATGAGAAAATTATTGGACCCTCTGAATAATCCATGTATAACAAATTTCATGGATGATATCCTGATAGCAACAGAAACATTTGAGGAACACATTGACTCTCTGAACATGCTGTTTAATCGACTTAGGGAGGCAAATTTAACAGCCCGACCAACCAAATGTTGCGTTGGATGTAAAGAATTGGAATTTTTGGGACACACAGTTTATCAGGGAAACATGACCCCTGACCCAAAGAATTTAGAGAAACTACAGAAAGCCCCGAGACCACAAACCAAGAAGGACGTGAGATCCTTTGTCTCATTATGTGGTTTCTACCAGAAGTATATCAAAAACTTTAATTCCATATGTGCACCGTTAACTGATTTGACACGTAAAGGACATCCAGATCGCATTACATGGACACCACAATGTGAAATGACTTACCAAGAATTGAAGGAAAAGCTCACAAGTAAACCCATTTTGAAATTACCTGACTTAAGTCAAGAATTCATAGTAAGGACGGATGCAAGTAATATTGGGTTAGGTGCAACTCTACTACAGAAATCAGATGCATTGGATGGGGAATTAAGCCCAGTGGCATATGCTAGCAGAAAATTGAATAAAGCTGAAATCAATTACTCAACTAGCGAAAAAGAATGTCTTGCAGTAATATGGGCAATAAAGAAATTCAATATTTATCTGTATGGGAAGGCCTTTAAGTTGCAAACAGACCACAAACCTTTATCGTTTCTAGCACAGGCTAGGCATGAGAACTCCAGGTTACTCCGATGGTCTTTACTTTTGGCTCCATATAATTTTAGCATTGAGTATATATCTGGAAAAACAAATTTGGGAGCGGATTTCTTAAGCCGCCATCCGTGTGATGAGAATCACCGTAAACCCCAGAACTAATAATAAATTTCTCTATGTGTATATAGAATAAAGGACTGACATATAATGTCTGTTTTAAGAGGGGAGATGTCGTGGAATATTCTAATCCACATATATAAATTATCAAGTAAATATAAAGCCTAACAAATAAATCTAATAAAGAAAAGAGCAATGGTAAAATAACAGTGCTGTCACAATGACAGTACTCGAAATCCCCCTTGTTTTCTGCTTCGTCTGCAAATTGTAACGCTTTCACGTTGATAGTAAAAGCCTACTGTATTATTACCCGCTTTCTTCAATGAAACGTGTGCTGTATTTCTAAGAAAAACATTGAGAGGCAGACTGCGTAATGACCTAGATTAATCCTAACATTAATTATATTACGTTACCAAAACGAACGAACAGATGGACTCAAATAGAAAGAGAGAGGGGCGAATAAAATCAGGAACGCATGCAAAATTAAACACGCGTCTCGCTATTAATGCCACCCCCAACAAGCGTAACGCGATACACAATTACTACTATCACGCGTGTAAGGCACATGCACTAACTTTTTCGGACGGACAGTGATAAATTCACTACCCTTCCCAGAGTTAGGTTTTAAAATCACGAAAAAACGCTTATTAGAAAAGATAACATTATATGGGTTTACGTTTGAAAACATTACAGTACCCAGACAGCACATCTTCGAAACAGGAGGTAGAAGAAATTGCATATTTTGAACGCAGCCACTTAGCTCTATTAAATATATATATTTGGGTTCCTTAGGGTTTGCTGACAAAGAATATGTACGGCGTTATGCAAATAGTCTAGGAATTAACAAGTTATAGCCAAAATAAAATGATGGTGCTGTCAGACAACACCCAAAATCAGAATCGCTCAGTGGTAGATTTTTTTACACCACCATTGTACGGGAAATGGGCCACAAGTTACATTTGAACTGATTGGCTGGAATGATATGTAAGGCTAAACACGATTAGTCGGGCTATAAATACTATCTTTGGTTGTTAGGGGAGACGTAGGAAGTTAAAATTTTTTCAAATACTTGTCGAAACGTGGCTCCATTGGCTAGACTCGCTGATATACTCACTTAGGAGCGTTAGTTCGAGACCACTAGTCAAATAAGCTTGATAAAGCAACAGTGCGTTGAAGCCAGCTCATATTTTTGCTAAATAAAAGCCTGGAACATAAGCAGATGGGAATTTGTGCCAGTAGTTGTGCCAGAATTCATTGCTAATCAACGTATCTGTGTTTGTTTCCATGAATTGTGGGACCGTGGTCTTGATGGTATTGAGCAGCACCTGGTCAGAGCTTTGCTGAATCCAGAGTCGGACAGCATACTCCTTGGTCCATTTAGCTATCAGTGAGGTGTCTCCAGAGCACAGGGGAGAGTCGAGCAGAGGAGTCTGTTCCTGCCGCCATCACGCAAGATAAGCTGATGTGGCCAGCTGAGCTCAAAATTATGTACCCCCAGCTTAAAATGACCTTGTAAAAATAACATTAAGAGGGGAATTAAATTGTGTTAATATCAGGAACTGAGAACATCTCCAATAATAGTTCCCATAAAGACAAACTATTGAAGTCATGATGACAAATACCAACAGAGCTTGAACAAAACAAAACCAGTATTACCTCATATTACTACTACACAACTGACACACATAGGATACTTTTAATAATATATGTCATTACAATATTCATATTGATAAATTCTGTACATATAACTTGTAAGTAAAATTGATTGTGATTCCTGGTTCCCTTTGTATTTGAATCAGGACACATATTCATTCATAACAGCAATGAATACAAATTGTTATTTGAAAAGTTATCAGTGACTCCTTTAAGATATCCTTTAGAGTGTTATATGTATGTGAGTGTCACAGTGTTGTCAAGTGTGGTGGAATAAATTAAATTGTTTATCTGTCTGTTGTTGTTATGACTTACACTTCATCATACACATACCCTAGACATACAACGTAGTCATCACACTATTCCAGAATAATTCTGACTGAGGTATACATATGTGGCAGCAAGCAAGGTTATATATAATACACTACTCTTATTAGATAATACCTTCACAGCTATCTCAGTCAGTACACTAAGTCCCCGTATAAATATTTATAACATCTCACTTCACCACATGTATATTATCAGTGAACTTTCATATTCTCAGGTCTTTACCATCAGTAATTCAACTTTTTAACATGTTGGTATTTTCCTCTTGTTTCGCCCTGGTGAATGCTGAAGTGTAGTCTGTTAAGCTCAAGTATAGGTCTGATTTTACTGCTAGAGCTTTCTATTTAAATTTCTTATTACTCTTAAAGGAAGAGAGGCCAGTATTCGGGTTAGATTTTCCCTGGCACTCGTGACTGTAGGCCAGTTTTTTGGCCGGTGTATTAAGACTAAGGTTATTGTTTCATTTTGTTTCAATTTTATCAATTTTCATTCAGTTTCCCTTACAACTAAATATATAATTACCATACTTTACAAAAAACTTTGAAAACATCACACTTCAACACTACAGGTCCGTAATGCTTAATCCAAAATGCTAAGATTTTTTTGATTTTCTGAGACTGTCCAAAAATCGCCCCAAAGTAGCCTAAGTCGCCCAACAAATTGGTTTGAAAATTGCCCAAAAGTCAGCCGAAAAAACTTTTGATTTTCGGAATATTTCAGTTTTCGGGTGTTCGGATTCTGGGTTACAGCCCTGTATATGAAAACTCGTAGCAACAGAAAATTCCTAGAGTTAAACATGGGAAAACCACCACATCCTTAAAGAGAGATGCAAATGGGCTGGTTTGTACCTTAGTCTTTGACAATCCTACACTGTTATGACCTGTTTCTGATTTTATTTACTTCTCATTCTTTTCATGACATTTCTCAATAGTATTTTGGTCATGTGGCTCATAGGACTACTTATGTGGTAAACTTCACATTTGTTAGCTCTTTTATGTAATTTACAGAGCTACAAATATAGATTTTAGTAGACCATCAGAGGTATAAATCCATTGTTGTAAATGCTATTCATAAACACATAGATACAAAATTGATTTGACTATTGGGAGGATTTACATAGGTGATGTTAAAGTTTTGTTATCACTATCTTTCCTAAATCTCCCACAGCTTCAGTGTATCCTATTGTTATGGTGTGTTATCTGGTCTTAATACCATTCGTTCCTCCCCTCCCCCCAATGTGGCATGATATGTCTTTGACTTTGACTACTACAGCAAATATTGGTGGTCCTTCACAGTTGTCCTGGATTGTCAGTTCTGACCTTTCATCATCATCAAGTTCACACATGTATGCTGTCCATCTTTCTATTACATGCTTCTTACACCCATTGATATCATTCCTTCTTTTGAACTGAGGTTTGCAGTGGCTTGCTATATGCTGCACTTCAAAATTATATCGATGGATATCTCTTATATTGTTGTCCTAATAAATGGTTTCAAAGAGGTAAGCCACTAAGTAGTACATTTAAAGATTGTTCGTTTAGAGCTTTCCACTTTGTTACGCTTTGTTTTTGTGTTATGAGATTTAAAAGACATCTGGCAGACTAAAATACTATTATGACAGTTTCTTATATATTTTATAGGAATAGATATATTATTTAATTGTGAATGCTCAGCATTCATATTGTCATTATACTAGTGTATGCATGACAGTATGTATATGAAGTCTTTAGTTCTATGAGTTTATGTGGCTTTATTTCGATAAAGTTGGAAATAGAAGTTGTACTGACATAATTTTAATACAAATGTGAACAGCATCAGAATTAAAAACATGTACCCTCTTTATTTTTTTACAAAAATATTTAATTGCACTTGAAATACATGTAAATCCAACTCAACCATTCATAATTCAACAGCAGGTAATGGTATTTATTTCTATTTACAATACCTTTTATATCAGAGGTTCCATTTGTCATGAAATGATGTTTGGGTAACTTTTCTATTTTTTTTTTTTAAGTTTAGGTTGCACATTTTAACAGTTTTCATGACAGTTTTGCTTTTGACTGTTTAGTATCTAAAAATGTATTTGGCACAAAAAATAGCAAGGAGTCCAAATCAGTTATCCGCTTTCAGAAACTACATATCGCTAGTATTACATCCCTACATCCATTGTTTCACGTTGAAATCATATTTGTGTGAGTGAGTGTGTGGGTTTATATAGGTATGTGTAACTGTGTGTGTGTGCAGTTATTCATTCACTTGAAAGAGATTGACCAGTAAGTATCACTTCGTTTTGCTAAATGGTTTCCAAGATGCTGTTTAGTGATCAACACATTTAAGAGCTTAACATTTCATATGCTTCATTTATTGCATTATCAGATCTGACATATTATAAAGTATTATCTGAAGAAACATAATTTAGTCATATAATTCAGCTCGTGGAGCACAGGTATTCAACAAATTCATGCTAAATCTGCCATCTGTTCAAGGTTTTTTCTTGTCTTTGTAATCTCATTCATATCTATCTACAGTTTTGCTCTCAGTCTCTGCTTGTTTTTTAAGTCTTTGATTTTCATACCTTGAAGATTGCTGAACAAGGACTGCCTCAGTATGTCCTGAAGTAACATAGGCAGATCCAAAAACCATAAAGCTATAAAATCACGTTCCAAAATAACATTTATTTTATATATTTAATACATAATTCATGGATGCATTGTTTGTGGTGATTTACCATATCTTGTATTTGCCAGTTAAAACCTCATTCATTTAATTCGTTTAAAGTGGTGATATTATTCTTTAACCCTACCAGCCCTAATCCCTTGAGTGTTACGTCCCCTAGTGCCTGAGTTCCTGAGCAAAAATGTATAAAAACACACATTTGTCACAGAAACAATGATTACATGAAAATAACTGCACATACGCTCATAAAATTGCAGGTAATTATCTGTGAAATGGTTACTTATAATTTATCACCAGTATTCTGCCTTACTGTGCCATCCAGCCTTGCAGGCTGATTCACTACCAGCTGATAGAGGGCCTCGCCCGCTGGCATCAGTCACAGTATTGCCAGAAGTCTGCTCATTGTTACTATCAGATGTACATTCTTCATCACTGGATCCTTAGTCACTTTCAGGATACGCTTTATCAAATTTCTGTTCATCGTCATCTGAAAATGCTATATTTTCTGTTACCTGATTACAGACTAGACCTAAAGCATTTCCCACTCGAAGTACTTGGTTCTTGATTGGCACTCCTCGTGCTAAAAATAGTCAAATTTTCTGTACATACAATAACCACTATTAACTAGAGCTATCATGTGCTGCAGAACATATATACTGCACTCACTACTTAAATTTAATAGGACTGATTGATTAATTTTTGTTTGTTTGTTGCACCACCGGTTTTAAAAGAATGTTGTCCATTCCTGATATACTGAAAATCCAGCAGAGTTATTTTGAGTTTTCCAAATAATTTATAATTTGAGAATATGACTAAAAAAGGTTAAAACTTAACTTCATGTTGTTCATTTGATTTTACCCGCTTTCACTGTATGAACACTCCAAAATATCTTCACACCTTTTTTCGTTGTTGTTTGTCTGTGCGTTTATTTTTCTAAATAGTATACAAATGGTTGCAAGCTTTAGCTAACACATTATTATCCCAGAAATGGTATAAACGGCATTTCCCTGCTTTATGTGTATTTGCTTTCTTGTTCTCAGAAAGTAGTAAGCTTTAATATTTCATAGTCATGATCCGTGTTTTTTTTTTTTGGTTTAAGTCTCTGTTCTGGTAATTTATGAAAATAAAGCAGTAAGGGCATAATTATTTATCTGTTTATTTTGTATTCATATCAGAGTTATACTAGAGCAGGGTTGTCAAACTTAAGTTTGGTGGTGGGATATGTAAAAGATATGGAAATAGGTAGGGGGCCAAAACTTAAAGTTTTAGTGCTTGCAAACCCACTTCATTCCTGCTTATAACTCAATATTTTTTTTTTGGTAAGAATTAAATAAAGGTAATTTAAACACTAAACTATACTTTCAGCAAGAGTGTTCAATGACAAATAAATATACTTGAAAGCGTTATCATGTCAGACTTGATTTTTATTGTTTCCCATTCAGTTAAAAATCTTTTTTTTTTTTGTCATAAGTTCTATAACCATGTAGCTAATGATTTCCTCACTGTTTTGATGGACTTTGGTGAACATGTTTTGTTTATAAAGAGCCAACTTCAAATCCCTCAACATATCATGTCTTATTTTACCTAAGTATTGGTCATATATAGCGCAGTACACTAGGACTGAAGTCAAACACTTCAGGTTGTTGGGGATTGCTACATGGCATGCAACCATCTTGATGGGTTTTACTTTGATTGAGATGATTGCACCATTCAGCACCCACATTAGATACATTATAACGGTACGCGACATATTCGTGCAGAACTTAGCAACCTAACAGTCAATGTGTGGCCTTGGAGGCTTATGGCAGTGTATAGAATATCTGGCAGGGCCACCTACTCATGTGAATAACTGTCAGTGTTTGGGCTTTTAAGCCGATAGAATAATATGTGGATAAGGACCTGAGAGTCCAGAACTGTGGTAAGGCGCTAGGAATAAAATGCAGAGATATATACACGATTTTCGTGAGATACGAATGCAAATTTAATGTGGAACTCATAATGAGAGCATTATGGTGATTAGCAGCTGGCGTGTACGGCCAAATTAAGAATATTATATTCAGACGGAGTTCTGAAGTGAACAGTAGGCTTTGATCCTAAGGAATTATTGGAGAATTAGCATAGATATGCATTGAGCAATTAAAAAGCTGATATTCAAGATATACAGTTTTCGGTTAAAGAACACAGAAGCGCTGGTCTGTTGCGGCAAAGGTGCGGAATTTGATTCATGCTATCGACACGCGCGAGTCTGTAAATGAGTACCTGACTTTATTTCTTGAGTTAAAGAAGGAAAAGGCATTAAGAAAGGGTTCTGGTCACCCCACCTCTCAATGCCGGACCTAGTACTGTGAAGTCTCTAACATTTCATTCCCCTGTGATAGTATCTGCACAGGACTACCTTTTTTAAGAAGCATTTCTAAAGATCCCTGCCACATGTCTTCTTTGGCTTTGAACTCCGTTTAAGTGGAATTCTGATAACTAGAATTTTCAGATAAGTCAAAGTAATTTGTTTGGAAGGAAAACACTAGACAATAGAAAAGTCTCCAGGTCAGGGAATGTAACTCTTACATTGGATTACTTGTTCTGCAGTAGTTATCCCTTTAGGAAAATGTGTTAACCCTCTGTGGATGGGAAGGAGCGAAGCTCCTGACCGGGTTGGAAGGAAAGTCCACAGGCTCCCCAGCCTCGCAATGACATGTCATTGGGCCAAAGGGCTGAAAGCCCAAGTGCCGCTGGTTAAGGGAAAAAAAAAAAGGAATCCGTGTAGGAACTGCTAACAGAGCGCGCAAAAGTACTAAGACAAAATGTGATTTGAACATTTGTACACTCGCTATTATGGAATTAATTTGACAGTACACTTTTGGCTTTGCCAAATTGCTTTTGAAAACATTGAAAGATGCAGAAATAAAAATTTAAAATCAAAGTACCTGTTTATGAATAATTGAAATAATTGTTTAATGCTTTACCTCTTATTGGGACGTAAATGTCCATCTTTGAGCAAAATTTGGATAAGTAGAAATACTGTAGATGGTCCTGGCGACTTCTGCTTATCCAGATTGCATTGTATAAAGTGACAAGTTTCGTTGTGGCAGCTTAAATTATACTTCATTGGAACACTAATGTTCTGACTGCAGTATTGATATGTAATGTTGCTTCTTACATTAGAGAAGTAGTAATCAAGTTTCCACTTATACAAAATGTTGTGCACTTCTTCATTGTTCTCTTCTAAAAGCTGCAGAATTTAGGAAGCAGTATGACCATCTTCATAAAATTAAAATAAGTTTTTAATCAGAAAACTATTATAGGAAACTGTACTATAGTAATACCATAGAAGATTATCTGATCGTCAGAATCTTAAAAAGTGTAGACCCTTTTACCGTGACACTTTAAGGGGTAAGGTGGGCATACTTGAGTCATGACCCATGAGTGTTATCTTCCTGTTGAATAGAATATGAGCTCATCCCATCTTGGTTGCAACATCCAGAATGACCATTTTTCTCCAAATGTGTATCCATTTTGCTTACTTGAAGCAGTTGTTGCTGTTGGCGTTTAACTAGAGCTGCTGAGCTTTTCACACTTTTGCATCCAATACCAAGTTGAAGACTCCTTGGTATTATTTACACTGTAGATCTAAGCTTTTCCTGTGGCTTTTCTACCATTCCGAAATGTGCAGAGTTAAAGTCATGAGCTCCATTTTCACCAGCTCAGATTCCATTTAAAGGATCATAACATCTGATCCCAAACTAGGAGCAAGAAGTGTGTGTCATACTGTGCATTCCGTGCCATCCAAGGGGGCTCTCCAACTATGCAGAGCTAAAATACTGTGATCTGGTTCTGGGAAATTCCAAGGAATTGCCATGTCCTGCACAGAGCCACTTCTCAGCTCCCCTGCTTATCACTGGGTCTATTATGAGATCCTTCTGCATGCAGTCAATCAGGTCAAAGCCAAAGAATTATGTATGGATCTCAAGTGACTTCTCCAAGCTTAGTTTGCAACGCTGGGTTCTTAACAAGTTTCATCACAGGGGGAATCCCTGGAAGTTTGTGGATGATTTCAAGAGTCAGTGAAGGCGTATTTAGCTTCACAGACAGAGATTCACTTCCACATATGCATATTGTAGCATTGTGCATAGTTGGTGGTCATATAAGAATGACTCCAGATATGCCTCCAAGCATTGAGGCAGTTGTGAAAGTGACATTTTTGGTGTAAATATGAACTTACTGTTCTGACTTCAGTAGTATGTTGTGGTTGCTCCACAGCCAGCATTTTTTTCCTCAGTTGCTTGAAGACTTTTAAAGTTCTTTATTCATGAAAACTCCTTCAAGCCCAGATTTTGTAGTTGATCATATACTAAGGTGGCTAATAGACCATTCAGCTGCTTCTGCAGCTCTGATCTTTGCTTTGAACCCCTCAAATCCGAATTCCATGAAGGTGTCATTATATTTGGCTATTTTCAAAATGTGCTACTCACCTAAAATGGATTTTGGTGACATTTTATGCTCAGTCAATATAATCTTTTGAAATGGCAAGGAGTGCAGCTGTCAATATGGTCTTTCAGACTTTCTGAAGACTTGGTGATTATTCCTTTCGGTTTACTGTCATTTCCAGATCATTTACACCATCGTGAATAATTCGAAGCTGCTATTGTTTATTATGGTGTATGCTGATTGTCTTGCTTTCAGGAAGTGTATAATTGTAACATTAGGACTGGTTTTGTTATGGTGTATGCTGATTGTCTTGCTTTCAGGAAGTGTATAATTGTAACATTAGGACTGGTTTTGTTATGGTGTATGCTGATTGTCTTGCTTTCAGGAAGTGTATAATTGTAACATTAGGACTGGTTTTGTTATGGTGTATGCTGATTGTCTTGCTTTCAGGAAGTGTATAATTGTAACATTAGGACTGGTTTTGTTGTTTATCTTTGCTATTGTTATTGTTGATCAGAATTGACATCACTGCATTCTGGGAAAACTTATAGGTACTCAGTCTCAGAAAATGTTGAAGGGTATGAATGCTAATTTACCTATTGCACACAGCTTGTATAAATGCCGGATGCATCCTCTCATACATCCATCTCTGCTAGTCTCACATTTGATGCTGAATTCCAGCAATCTTAACCTTGATTCATTGATTGCAGTGTCATTCTCTGATAGAAAACCATATATTGTTCAATAAGACCCTAAAGAACATGAGGAAGGAAAAACAATGTCCTCTCAAATTTATAAAGGACAAGCAAGGCAAATTGCTTACTGCCCCGAAGGAAGTAATGAAAAGATGGAAAGACTATTTCTCAGAACTATTTAATGGTGAGCAAGGTCTCTCTTCACTTAGTCGTTCCCCTTCTATCGGGAGGTGTAGAGGTTTGGAAGAGAGAGCGCCAGACCATTCTATCAGCTGTCTTCTTCCTGGCCTGGTTCCATTCTAGTCCTCGGTCCTTCAAAGATTGTCTAATGTTGTCCTCCCAGCGGACTCTGGGTCGTCCTGGAGGTCTGGATCCCTGGCTCTTTGTTTCCCATGCTTGTCGTGGTAGCCGATCTTCTCCCATTCTGCAGACATGGCCAAACCATCTTAGTTGGGACTGTTCTATTTGGGTCTGCAGCGGGTGGGATTTTAGGCCTTGACGGATTGTCTGGCCGCGGACCATGTCTCTTCTTGCCACTTCAACCACTTTCCTCAGATACCTCATTTCTGAGGTTTGGATCTGGCCTTTGTGGGCTGCAGTCATTGCCCACGACTCGCATCCATATGTCAAGACTGGGACATAGGTGGAGCGGTATACAGCCATCTTCGTTTTCTTACTAACCTCTATCTTGCTGAGGAATCCTCGATTTATGGCCTGGAAAAGTCTCCCAGCCGCTGCTTTTCAAGTGGCCAACTCTTCTTTGATGCCTCCCTTTCGGTCTATAATAACTCCGAGATATTTAAAGTGGTCGACCTGCTCCAGGACCTGTTCTCCAAACTTAATCTGATGTTTTCTTTCTTCTCGTGATATCACCATGGATTTTGTTTTAGAGCTGCTTATGACCATCCCTCTCTTCTCCAGCTCTTCCTTCCAGACTTGCAGGTTGGATTGGAGATGTGCCTCTGATTTAGCAATCAGGGCAACATCATCAGCAAATGCCAGCTCCGAAATATAGACCTGTCTCATCTTCCTGTACCCCACTGAATACTTTCTTGTTCTCTCCTTACATGCCTTGATGACATCGTCCATAAGGAGTATGAAGAGGTAAGGTGATAGGATATCACCTTGTCTTACACCAGTGGTGGACCAGAAAAATACAAACATATAATTTGCTGTCCTCACATAATTTCTGCAAGACTTGTAGAAGCTCTGTATAGCATGAATCAGAGGTGCTGGAATATTCTTCCTTGCCAAACAGTCCCAAAGTTTGCTCCAGGGGACCCTGTCAAACGCCTTTTCCAGATCTATGAAACAAAGATGGATCTCACTCTTATACTCAATGGCCTTTTCACTCAGCTGTCTGAGTGTGAAGATTAGGTCTTGAGTACTTCGGTTTGCTCGGAATCCGCACTGGACCTCATCCAATTGTGGCTCAGCTAGGCGTCGGAGTCTCTGCTCTAGGATTCTAGAGTAGATTTTACCAGGGACACTGAGAAGGGATATGCCTCTATGGTTTCCACACTGTCGATTGTCACCCTTTTTGAAAATTGGTGTTATGATGGCAATCTCCCAATACTTTGGTATGGTCTTGTTGCACCATGCTGCCTGTAGGACCCTTAAGAGTAATAGGTCGCCTAATGCTCCCATGTACTTAACCATTTCTGGTGTTATACCATCATGCCCTGCTGCTTTGCCCATCTTGATTTTCTCCAGTGCTGCCTTCAGTTCTTCCATCTTTATGTCATCTTCATTACCATTTGTTTCATCTTCTGTGCCAGTGGTTATCGTTTCTGATGCTTGACCTTGCTCACCATCAAGGAGTTCTGAGAAATATTCTTTCCATCTTTCCATTACTTCCTTCGGGGCAGTAAGCAATTTGCCTTGCTTGTCCTTTATAAATTTGAGAGGGCATTGTTTTTCCTTCCTCATGTTCTTTAGAGTCTTATAGAACAATTTCTGGTTTTCTTGTGCATCTTTTCCTAGCTTTTCTCCAAATTCTTTCCAGGACTTCTGTTTTGCTGCTAGCACTTTGTTCTTTGCTTCTGTTCTGAGTGTCACATATTCTCTATATTTTTCCCATTTGTCCTGTTGTGTTTTTAGCTTCTAAGTATTGTTTCCATGCCATTTTCTTCTCTCTTATTTTCTCTTTGACTTCCTCTGTCCACCAAGGTGTCCTCTTTCTCTGGTTCCCAAGTCGGACTTCACCGCATGCTTCTGCAGCAGCTGTCTTATGATATCCTTGAATTTATTCCAGAGGGTTTCCAAGTCATCAGGTCGTTCTTCTGTGTTGCTCACTGCTGTAGCAATAAGCCCCTGATATCTGGTCTTAATTTCTGGCTCTCTCAGCTTGTAGGTCCTAATGCTCATTTCTCCTGCTCGTTTACTTGGTTTCTTGCGTGATGTTGGGCAGTTCCTAGGCTGAGCAACTCTTTCAGTTGTTCGTTTGATTGTTAGCAGGTAGTGATCACTTCCAATCTCTGGCCCCCTCCAGACTCTTGCATCTCGGACATATCCGAATGAGCTTCTCCGAACAATGGCATAGTCGATCACTGACTTCTCATTCTTGGTTGGTTCACATCTAGTGTATGTATGTATGCGCTTATGGGGGAACTTTGTGTTGGTAATGATCAGATTCTGCTCACTGCAGAATCTAAGGAGTCGCTTTCCCATATCTTTCGATAACTCCACCCCATCTAGCATGGTCATTTCCAACTCTGGTATTAAAATCTCCGAGCATGATAACTTCATCTAGGCAGTCATCCACTGTCCTTTGAAGCAGCTCGAAGAATTCCTCCTTGACCTCTGCTCTCTCATCCTCATTTGGCCCATACACTATGACCAGGTTGTCTATGGTTTCTCCTTCTTTTAGTTTTACAACCATAATGCGCTCCGAGACAAAGTTCCATCCCTTGATACTATCTTTTTGATTTTGGGCCACAATGCAACCCACGCCCCCTTTAGCTCCTTCAGATATGGGTACACCACTGTAGAGCAACGTGTTGTCATCGAGATCCATGACTCCTTGTCCTTTTTTCTTCGTTCCGTTATAGCCAGGATTTCTAGTTTTGCTTTCCTCATCTCTTCCACCAGCTCCTCTTCCTTCCCATTTATACTTCTTGTGTTCCAAGTTCCATAAGTCGTAGTCCGTAGTCCGTTCCAGTTCGTCGCCTTTAGAATCAGTCCGGTTTTCTCTCTTGTGTTGCTCGTAATCGTGATTTAAAGCAAACAGGTGATTGGCCTGTTGTGCCTTTGCATGGTGGAGGGGCTGCCTCCTTACGGCCTCCATGCAGGCCGCCCTTCTCCTTTTTCATCCGGGCTTGGGACCGGCATAGGCGGAGTTGTGAGCAAGGTCAAGCATCAGAAATGATAACTACTGAGGGCAGCACTAGAGAAAATCAAGATGGGCAAAGCAGCAGGGCATGATGGTATAACACCAGAAATGGTTAAGTGCATGGGATCATCAGGTGACCTATTACTCTTAAGGGTCCTACAGGCAGCATGGTGCAACAAGGCCATACCAAATGATTGGGAGATTGCCATCATAACACCAATTTTCAAAAAGGTGACAATCAAAAATGTGGAAACCACAGAGGCATATCCCTTCTCAGTGTCCCTGGTAAAATCTACTCTAGAATCCTAGAGCAGAGACTCCGACGCCTAGCTGAGCCACAATTGGATGAGGTCCAGTGCGGATGCCGAGCAAACCGAAGTACTCAAGACCTAATCTTCACACTCAGACAGCTGAGTGAAAAGGCTCTTGAGTATAAAAGTGAGATCCATCTTTGTTTCGTAGATCTTGGAGCAAATTTAGGGACTGTTTGGCAAGGAAGAACATTCCAGCATCTCTGATTCATGCTATACAGAGCTTCTACAAGTCTTGCAGAAATTATGCGAGGACAGCAAACCATAAGTCAGAAGAGTTCAGGACCACCACTGGTGTAAGACAAGGTGATATCTTGTCACCTTATCTTTGCATACTCCTCATGGACGATGTTATCAAGGCATGTAAGGAGAGAACAAGAACGTTTTCAGTGGGGTACTGAAAGATGAGACAGGTATGTATTTCAGAGCTGGCATTTGCTGATGATGTTGCCCTGATTGCTAAATTAGAAGCACATCTCCAATTCAACTTGCAAGTCTGGAAGCAAGAGCTGGAGAAGAGAGGGATGGTCATAAGCAGCTCTAAAACAAAATCCATGATGATATTACGAGAAGAAAGAAGACATCAGATTAAGCTGGGAGAACAGGTCCTGGAGCAGGTCGACCACTTTAAATATCTCGGAGCTATTATAGACCGAAAAGGAGGCATCAAAGAAGAGTTGGCCACTCGAAAGCAGCAGCTGGGAGACTTTTTCAGGCCATAAAACGAGGATTCCTCAGCAAGAGAGAGGTTGGTAAGAAAACGAAGATGGCTGTATACCGCTCCACCTATGTCCCAGTCTTGACATATGGATGCGAGTCATGGGCAATGACTACAACCCAGAAAAGCCAGATCCAAACCTCAGAAATGAGATATCTGAGGAAGGGGGTTGAAGTAACAAGAAGAGATATGGTCCGCAACCAGACGATACGTCAAGGCCTAAAATCCCACCCCCTGCAGACCCAAGTAGAACAGTCCCAACTAAGATGATTTGACCATGTCTGCAGAATGGGAGAAGATCGGCTACCACGACAAGCATGGGAAACAAAGAGCCAGGGATCCAGACCCACAGGACGACCCAGAGTCTGCTGGGAGGACACCATTAGACAATCTTTGAAGGACCGAGGACTATAATGGAACCAGGCCAGGAGGAAGACAGCTGATATGGTAGTCTGGCGCTCTCTCTTCCAATTCTGCTTCACGGTAGAAGGTTAAACTAAGTAAGTAAGTCATTCTCTCATATACGATCATTGATTGTCCTCAGTATCTCGTCCCCTATAAATACTTAATGCACCCACTATGGGTGCTCTTGAAGCTAGTGCTTGTAGCGAAAGGTTTTCGTAGTGTGATGATAGTGGTAGAGAAGAAGTAGAATCTCTCTCCAGAAAGTATGAAGTTCCAGTGCCTGGGAAGTACACTGGTATTACAATTGAGTTACGGCTGTGAATACTCTGAGCTGGACAATAGATTTAGGCTTCAGAAGTATACAGTGCCACTTTCGCTATAGTAACCCTATGTGATAATATTATTAAATTAGAAAAAGTAACTTAAAATTTAACAGTTAAAAATTTACCAAGTCAAATTAGTACAATTTCATAATTTATTATGTATATCTATATATTCTTGTAATGAGAAATGGGTGGTGGAAGATCGTAAAATGTATAATTATTTATAGTTACAAATTAAAATAAATAATAGTCAAAAAATCTTGGATGAATCTTCCACGGAAATTAGAACAGTTTGTCACAGTATATTTTTGATATATATCTTTATATCTAGTCCCTAGCTGTTATCATCATCGACCATCACTTTAGAGACTGCTCACAGGATTTTTTAGATGAGTATACAAATAACTCATCTGGTAATAGCCACGTCTGCTCGAGGTTCCTGAGACACACTTTAATCAATAGACTGTCCTTCAGCCCGCCCTATAACTACGAGGAACTAAGGTGTTGAAGATTGGTTGATCTCTAGGCTTCAGGTAGCAGGATCAACGGTCCTCAAGTCTTTAGGTAAATTGGATCAGGAATGATCATAAAACTCGATCATAAAAACCTGGAACAAACGGTAATAGGTAGCCATGGTGTTCCAACAATCTCACCACCAACTGCTGTTCATGAGGCGACCATGTCTTCAGTGTTTGTATATAAATGAATGAATCATGGTAGTATGTTGCAGAGATAGCATGATAAGATAGTGTCTACTGTGCAAAATTAACAAAAACATGAATAAATCACATGTTATGATACATGGGTACGATATAACCTTTGCCTTCCACTTATGGATGCCAAGTCACTTATGTACTTGCTGGTATGTCGTAAGCTTCCAGGCAAGAACTAGCCATGATATATTTGGCTAACCAATTAATGGTTATGCTTCCTGACAATGCCGGTGGAGGTTACTTCTGGTTAACGTCATTCCCTTTTTATTATGTCTGATATAATCAAATCGTAAATAAAATCTGAAATAAAATGATATTAGTCATACATATATCTTTAATAAACTTACATACCCTCTTAGGATTAATAAGCGCCCGGTGAGACCGTATTTGTTGAAGTTAATCTGCCCTGCATGCAGTGTGAAAAAAGAACTTTTCTTGCAGATGTCTTCCAGTTTCTCACTCTGGCTTCTGGAGTTGGTGTGTGTGATTTTCAACACACCGCTCTGTCCTTATATTTGGGCATCTCTCCCGTACGAGAAAGCACCTTTTGAAGTCTCATAAGATTTTCGTTTCATCGCCTGGTTTGAGGCGATTTGTGCTTTTTCTGTACTTGTTTTTTCTTCTTTTTACTACACACTTATATCCTTCCTTCTTTCCTAGATATCCTTTTATTTTCCCCATATGAGGCTTTCATTCTATCCAAGTTTTATTTAAATCCGTTTAGGCATGTAGTTATAATAAATTTTTAAAGATTATTAGCTAACTTTTAGCAGATGTGATGACGATGAAAAATGTTAATTATTTTTAAAACTATTTATATTTGAATATCCTTTTGGATATCATTCATAGTCTATCTCCTTTTGTGAATTATTATTATTTAAATGTATTACAACCAGGCTTGCTCTTGTAGCTTTAAATTTTCTTTCCTGTAAATGCAAACTTTTAAAGTCGGCCATTCCTATATTCGCTATTTCCTACCTTCATCAATACCGTCCGGCTGAACGTAATTCACATTTTTCCGCATTCTTCAAACTTCAAAGCAAGATCCGTCGCGTGTTATCCCTGCGCCGTGTGTGTGTATGTTTGTGTGTATGTTTGTGTGTGTGTGTGTGTGTGTGTCGCGCTACACATATTTTCACAAACAAAGCAAGAGGTGCTAGAGCGTAGATCCACACCACTTCATGAAGATTCGAGGTTCTTTGAAAGTTTGCTGTTTATTCTACCACGAACCCTTAACTCAGAGACACATAAATAAAGAACAGTATAGAGACAATAAGGGAAAAACTGGAAGGAGGCTCAGAAGTAAAAACAACAATAAGCATAAACAATAAAGGCGAAAACTCAGGAACCAGGACAGCTAACAAAAAGATAGGACCAAGGGAAGATGACAATCAGTACAACCAGAAAAACACAACCAAAAGAAGTCATTAAACCAGAGAAGAAAACAAAGAAGACTCCAACCGAAAGGAAACCCCCAAAAAAGTTAAAATTGCACAAACAGCTGGAACAGAAGTCACGCTTAGATCTCTCCCGGACGACAAAATCCTGGTCATCCTGGAAAAAAGTAATTGATAAAAAAGCCGTTGCCAAAATACAAAAACAAAACAGTGGAATAATGCTAACACTAAATGAAACACACAAAAAAAAAAAACCAAAACTTTACTAAAAGAACTGCAGGAAAAACTAAAATTGATCCAACTGGCCCACAACGTCAAACTACCAATAGAAATTTCAAAAGAAACCAGAAGACGTGTTGTAAAAGGTATAAACCCAACCCTTTCAGGTGAGAAAGTGTTAAACAACCTGGCCAAGCAGAATCCATCTTTAAAGCTGGTACACGTGGAACAAATAACAGTGAAAGGGAGTATAGTAGCCCCAGTGGCAGTAATAACGACAGAAGGGAGGGAACACACCCCCCTCCCCAAGACAGCACTATTTGGGAAAGCTAAAAAGAACACAGAAGCCTTCATTCCCCCAGTTTTGCAGTGCTCCAACTGCATGGAGTTTGGCCATGGCCGACACAGTTGCAGGGGTAAGACAGTATGTAGGTTTTGTGCTGGGGTGCACCCTTTTACGCAGTGCGAAAAGGCTAAGTCAGATACTGACTATAAAAAGGGTAATGAAAACAGAAAATGCATTAATTGCAATGGGAACCATAGCGCCAGGTTCCAGGGCTGCCCAGTGTATCAGCAGACCAAAAAAGCACAGAAGAAATCAATAACAACCAAAACCCCTTTCAAAACGGTCATTAAAGGTATAAAGGAAAACACTACATACATGAGCACTAAAGTAATAATAGAAATTAAGAGTGTACAAGAGGAAGTTAAAATGATTAAAACACAGTTGGCTAAAGAAAGTAAGAACCAGGTAGATAGTAACAAAACAGTACAAAAAAACCAGTCGGATGGTTCAACTACATCCTTGGAAGGTACGAATGCACTGAAAAGTGCAAAGGCAATGCTTCAAGAAATGAAAGCCATACAGCACCAAATTGCCCAGGATGTAGTTAAATTGTCAGCACTGAAAGAAGAAAATGAAAAGAAGCTAGTTAAACTATCTGAACTGAAAGAGGATAATGAAATTACACTAAAAAGGATAGAAAATCAGAGACAGGAGATTAACATAGACAGAGAAGCATTAGAAAAGGAAAGTGGCAAACACAAGCAAGAAGCTAAACGGAAAGAATGGGTAACAAAAACTGTCAAGCACTTAGAGAGAGAGTTATGATAGAGGAACAAACAGAAGAATCGTCACAAACCCAAGTATTGAAAAAAGTCTTTAAATACATTAAAGAATCACCACGCAGAGTAGGCCTTATGCCTCAAGTAACTGATAGGGCCAATACAAACTAAGAAGCAAAACTAATAGTTCTAACATAAAACAAAAGGGATACTAGTTAATATTTGTTAATGGATAAGACATGATGTAGAATTTTTAGTGGAATTGTAGGGGTATCAAAAAGAATTTTGCACCCCTACTTGCAGAGACAGGAGGAACTACCGCAATATATGCTCTTCAAGAGACCCATTTAAACCCAAATAGTAGATATAGTTGTACGGGCTTTGAGATACTTAGGCACGATAGGAAAGAAGGTAGAGGAGGGGGTGTCGCAGTCTTAGTTAGCGAAACATTAACAATTATAGACTGGGAAGTATTTGATATAACCAACATAGAAGGTATCCAGGTAACTATAGCAGCAGAACCAAACAATCTAACAATCCTAAATTTGTACGCTAAAGATGGCACAATTAAAGAGGAAGAAATACTAGCCATAAACACCAAACT
This sequence comes from Oreohelix idahoensis, assembly GCA_024509875.1. Classification (NCBI taxonomy): domain Eukaryota; kingdom Metazoa; phylum Mollusca; class Gastropoda; order Stylommatophora; family Oreohelicidae; genus Oreohelix; species Oreohelix idahoensis. Next base: position 775,993 of record JAMPIV010004898.1, read on the forward strand.
AGGCCCCAAAACAGTCATAGTAGGCGATTTTAATTCCCATCATTATGCTTGGGGTGGACAACATGCAGACAATGCAGGAAAGGGCCTACTTGACTTCATAGAAAATAATGACCTGCTAATACTAAATGATGGAACTGCAACTAGAATTAATCCACAAGTTAACAGGGCAGACTCAGCAATAGATATAAGTATAGCAACTAACAACCTAGCGAATGTAAATTGGGAAGTGTTACAAGACACAAACTCGGATCATCTGCCCATTGTAATAACCATGCATGAAAAAGTCATTCCAAACCCAGAACCAGAGAAACCGACTTTCAACTATAAAAAAGCAAACTGGGAAGCCTTCCAATCAGACCTGGAGGTGATGGAATATAAAGACATGGAAACAGATGATACTGACTTGTGGGCAGAAACACAGACCAATGAAATTCTGAAAATAGCAATAAAATATATACCAAATAAAAATATGCCACAGCACCTAAAACCAATAAATAACATTAATAAGAAAAGAAAAACTCAGTGGAATAAAGAACCAGTTGCCTGGTGGAATAAAAGCTGTGCAGAAATTCATGAGAGAAGAAAAGGGGCCTTACAAAAATATAGAAATAACAGAACAGAAGAAAACTATGACGAGTATAAACGTATTAGGAATGAATCTAACAGAATGATATTTAAAGCCAAAGAAACTAACTGGAAGGAGTTTTATTGGTCACTTAAACCTAGCACCCAAATTAAAGAAGTATGGGAAAAGCTTAAGGCAATCAAAGGGAACAATAAGAAAACAATAATGCCAACAATCAAACTACCAAAGAGAGCAGAAATAGATAAAGAAAAAGCTAATGCCCCTGCTGAGTATTTCTATAAAGTCAGTGCAAAATGTAGTCTTGGACAGGAAGAAAGTGACAGAAGAGAATTAGGTAAAATACTGGAAACTGTTGTGAATAAAAGCGTTAAATTCTACCTAGAAAAAAATCAGTTATATAGCCCAAACCAGTCAGGGTTTAGAGAAGACAGTAGACCAGCTTGTAAGATTAGAACATGATGTAAAGCTAGGGTTCAAGAGGAAAGAAAAAACAGTGGCAGTCTTTCTAGATGTTGCAAGAGCATATGGTGAATGCTGGAGAGATGGAGCTCTTTAAAAAATAAAAAAGATTGGCATTACTGGTAAAACCTATAGTTATCTAGAGAACTTTTTACAGGACAAGTGTTTTGCTGTACAGGTGAACAATGATAAGTCAGAAATATATGAACAACAGAATGGGATTCCTCAGGGATCAATGATTTCGCCTTCAATTTTCACTATAGCTGTAAATGATTTAGCAGATGAATTTAACGACATTAAGAATGCAGTATCACAATTTGTACATGATTGCGCCATTTGGCGATCTGGAAAAATCTTGAACCATGTTTACCAAAAACATCAAAAACAAATAGACAAAGTTTCAGAGTGGATGAAAAGTTGGGGCTTCCAAATTAATGTAAACACAACAGTAGGTATGATATTCAGCAAAGGAAATTTAAAAAAAAAATCAATCAATATAACCATAAACGGACAGAAAATATGTACCTTCTCAAATACAAGATTTCTGGGCATAACTTTAGATAAACAACTAAATTGGATTAAACATATAGACATTTTAGTTGAAAGCTGTAGGGGATCCCTAAATATACTACTAATAGTTGCCCATCGCAAGCGAAGATGGCGACAGCTTCAGACTTGAGTTGTGACACATCTGTGCCGTGATCTCATGTGACTAATTAATCCTATTTTGGCCCTACAGGCCCTGCCACATACGGGGCACACATGGTTAGAGTCGATAGTAGTGTTGCTGTGCATTCTGGCCTTTCTTGCAGCACGCTTGCCTTCTGCCTTATCAGCTAAATTCTGTTCTGCAATGCGAGCACCTTGAGTAATGTTTGTCCGCCAGGCACAGCGATCCTGTGCGATAGTCTCCCAGGAGGAGACATCAATTTTGAAGCTGCTCAACGATGCTTTCAGTGTGTCTTTGAAGCGTTTCTTTTGCCCCCCTGCTGTTCGCTTACCCGTGGAGAGTTCGCTGTACATCAACTGCTTTGGGATGCGTTTTTTCGGGCATGCGAACAACATGTCCGGCCCATCTAGTTTGGGCCCTCTGCAGCAATGTGTAGATGCTTGAGATATGTGCTCTGTTGAGGACCTCAGAATTAGATACTCTATCATGCCACTTGATCCTGAGGATCCTGTGAAGACAGCTCATGTGGAAATGATTAAGCTTCTTGGCATGTCTGCTATACACTGTCCATGTTTCACAGGCATACAGGAGGGTAGTGAGTACTATTGCATGATATACTTTTATCTTGGTGGCTGCACTAATTCCTTGTCGATCCCAGACATTTACTCTTAGTCTTCCGAAAGCTGCACTTGCCTTTGCAATTCTATTGTTGACCTCGGAGTCGATATTCGCATCTTTGGTAAGGGTACTGCCTAGATAAGTGAAGCTGTCCACCACTTGGAGACGTTGGTTCTTTACTGTGATATTTGGTTCACAGTAAGGTTTCCCAGGAGCAGGTTGCAACATTACTTCAGATTTCTTCGTATTGATGATAAGGCCAAAGTCATCACACGCTACAGAAAGCCTCCTCATATTGTTCTGCATGTCCAGTTCTGTGCAGGTGTTGAGGGCACAGTCGTCCGCAAAGACGAGGTCAGAGATCATTGTTTCATTCACCTTCGTAAAGGACTGTAATCGTCTCAAATTGAACAGATTCCCATCTGTCCTGTATCTGATGTGTATGCCGTCGCTACTGTCATGCGTAACGTTAGACAGCATGGCAGCAAATATCATACTGAATAGTGTCGGGGCGAGCACACAACCCTGTTTGACACCATTGTGACGGGAAAGGGTTCAGAAGGTTCTCCATCATTCAATACGCGAGCCATCATACCTTCATGAAACTGGCGGACAATTGAGATGAACTTATCGGGACAGCCTGATTTCGCCATAATTTTCCATAGTCCGTCCCTATTGACAGTGTCAAAGGCCTTGGTCAAGTCAATAAATGTTGTGTATAGGTCACTGTGCTGTTCCTGGCATTTCTCCTGAAGTTGGCGAGCAGCAAATATCATATCGACGGTCCCGCGGCCTGCTCGGAAACCACACTGACTCTCTGGAAGTAAGTCCTGCGATTCGAGATGAACAGTCAAGCGATTGAGCAGGACTCGAGCCAGGATTTTGCCCGCAATAGATAATAGGGAGATTCCCCTATGGTTGTCACATGATTGATGATTTCCCTTTCGCTTGTATATGTGAACGATGGTGGCATCTTTTAATTCCTGTGGTATCTGTTCCTCATCCCATACTGAGCGGAAGAGGTCTGTTAGTCTCTGCAGCAGCATGCTGCCTCCAGCTTTATAAATCTCAGCAGGAATAGCATCTGATCCAGGGGCTTTGCCGCTGGACAGTAGACTGGCTGCTTTCTTGACCTCTTCCATGCTGGGTGGAAGGTCAAGTCTGACATTGACTGTAACTTGCGGTATACTTGCAATGGCCTGGTCGTTGACGGTTGATGGACAATTTAAGATGGCGTTGAAGTGTTGTGCCCAGCGTTCCAAAATCTGCGTTTTATCAGTGAGCAATGCCATGCCATCAGCATTTAGGACCGGTGATGATTGATTCGATTGAGGGCCATAAATTGCTTTCAGGGCATCATAAAAGCGCTTTGAGTCATTTATGTCTGCATACCTCTGTATCTCGTCTGCTTTATTGCTGAGCCATGCATCATGCATCTTCCTGAGCTTATTCTGGACAACTCTGCGTATATTGGTAAAGGCTGCCTTTTTGGATGTTGAGGAAGGGTTGCTTTGATAGTCTCTGTGCAAGCGATATTTTTCAGCCAGCAGCGTTTTAATATTTTCATCATTCTCATCAAACCAGTCAGGGTTCTTGCGTGTTGTATATCCCAAGCTCTCAGAGGCTACAGAGTACACAATGTGCTTTAAAGTGGCCCATTTTTCCTCTATAGTGGTTTGACCGAGCTCAACGTCCCTCAGACGGCTGTCCAAGTCCCTTGAGAAGCTCTCTGCGGTTGCTTCGCTTTTAAGTTTTGTGACGTTGAGCCTCTTCATGGGTTTCTGACTCTGGTGTCTTCGCTTGGGCTGTATGTTAAGGTTGAGTTTTGATACAATCAGCCTGTGGTCAGTCCAGCATTCGGCACCACACATGGCCTTGGTCACTCTCACGTCACGTCTGTCGCTCCTTCTCGTGATGACATAATCAATGAGATGCCACTGTTTGGATCGGGGGTGCATCCATGTTGTTTTATTTCGAGTGGGTAGGCGAAACATGGTGTTCGTGATGGACAAATCATGTGTGGCACACAGGCTGAGCAATAGGAGCCCATTACTATTACATTTGCCTATGCCATGTTTTCCAAGTATTCCTTCCCAGGTGTTGTGGTCAGTGCCTACTCTGGCATTGAAGTCGCCGAGAATAATGAGTTTCTCAGATTTAGGAACTGATGAGATGATTGAGTTAAGTTCGTCATAGAACTTTTCCTTTGTTTCCTCGGGGTTTGTCATTGTTGGGGCATATGCACTGATCAATGTGGCACTTCTGTTGCTTCCTAGTGGGACATGAAGGGTCATTAGGCGATCATTAATGCCCTTAGGAGATTTGACAAGTTTTCGTACGATATGAGATTTAATGGCGAATCCAACACCAGCCTCACGCCGTTCCTTGCTGTCCCGGCCACTCCAATAAAATGTGTAGCCACCTCCAATTTCAGTAATCTGACCTTCTTCTGGTAGTCGCGTCTCACTTAGGGCTGCTATATCGACATTATTGCGCGCCAGTTCTTTGGCCACAAGTGCAGTCCGTCTTTCAGGTCTGTCGGCCAGGGTATTGTCGAGTAGTGTTCGCACGTTCCACGTGCCGAAGGTAAGCACCTTCATTTTTTTCTTACTTTTTGTTCGAACGCATGATTGGGATACCCTCCAGCCGCGTCAAGCTGGTCAGAGTAGGTTGAAGCAGGCTATGTTCAGGGCACCTTTTCTAGCCCCTTCCTCATGCCATGGAGGTGAGCAGAGTGATCCTAAAGAGGGCTGCTCAGTCGCTCAGGGGGCTGCCGGATCTCGCCGCTGCTTCAAAGTTCCAGCGAGAAACGACCCTATGGCCTGAGCCGCCTGTGTGCAGGATTGTGGCTGCAGCTTGAGTGTATCCACACTTTCTGGTTCGCCACTCCCCCATCGCCACAGGTCTTTGAGTGTAGTGTCTGTATGTATCTGTCTGAAGCTGTGACTTGCGCTGTAATTGGATTAAAGTGAGGAAGAGTTGCGCTAATCGTCATCCTTACTCTCTCGTCCGGAGTTATCTGTTCCAGTGGCAAGATATTATCGAGACGACTGGAGACAACACAGGATGCAGTGGATGACCAGGGCGTTCTACGTGCCTCGCCGTGCTCCTTACGCTCCACAGCGCGTTGCTGGTAATCGCCGTCATGCCCGTTGAACAAATAGATGGTTTCTTCCGCGCAGTCTAACGAATCCAGTCTTCGCATGCATGGGTAGGCAGACCCTAACTCACCGAAGGTTTATAACCAGTCGGCTACCCTCACCTAGTTTAGCTGGCCTGTCAAAGCCGTTGCCCGGGGGGTGGCCGCTGTCGCATGCTGACAGCTACGAGGAGCCACAGGTGAGAGCTGGATGCCAGGTTTGGGGGAAACTGGATTATGCCAGCATATTCTGTGACTCAGCTGCAGCTTCTAACAAAGCAAAACTAGACAGAATTCAAAATGCAGCCATGAGAACAATTACAGGTGCATTTATATCGACACCAGTAGAAGCACTGGAAGTAGCTCTTGGCATACCGCCCCTTGGTCTAAGGCGGAAAGAACTACGATTAAATTATTGGGGTAAAATAGCACAAGCACCCACCCAGCACATAAAGCATTTGTCAAAAACCAACCAAGTGTATGGGACGTCCCCTTAAATAAAGATAGATATCCAACTGGGTGGAGAACCATAGAAGATCTAACGCAGTTCAAAGAACTGTCAAACACAATTAAAAATAGTAATAAATATAGAAGCAAAATACCACCCTGGGAACTAAAAACACCAATCATAGACTACTCACTTACTGAAAAGATCAAACAAAACATAGAAGATAAGGAAGCCAAAATGATAAGTAGAAAGTTCATAGATCAACTAACAAAACAAAGTCTGGTCATCTACACTGATGGATCCAAGGGTGATAGTGGGCATCTAGGTGCAGGAGTAGTAATACCACAGTGGGGAATTAAAAAGAGCTACAGTGTAACTGAAGGGGCTTCGATTTTTACCGCAGAGATGGTTGCAATTCTTAACAGTTTAGAAATAATTGAAGATAACCCAACAGAAGCTGTTAAGATATTTACAGGCTCACTATCATCACTACAAGTACTAGAATACCCAGGTAAATGTAGCCGGCCAGACATAAAGGAAGAAATTCTAGCAATTAATACATCACTAGGGAACAGAGGATGTAGTGTGAGGCTAGTGTTGGTTCCAGCACACATAGGTACAGCTGATAACGAGTTGGCAGATCAGAACACCAAGAATGGAAGAATGAGTAAAAAACAATATAAGAGCAGGACTAGGAAGGTCGGAGATCAAGAGCCAAGTGAAGCTAACTATAAACGAGGAATGGAAGACAACATGGAAGAACAGTAGAAAAGGTAGACACGCGTTCAAACTGCTGAAAGAACCAACAAGGACGTGTCAGGTCAGATAAGAATTAAAGATACCATCGAACAAAAAACTTTGGCGTCTCTGTCTCGGAGCAGCATACTTTTTGATAGAGGATCCACACTGCCAAGAATGTCAGGAAGAGAATGACATAGACCACTACCCGATCTACTGTAAAAAGTATGAACAACAAAGACTTGAATTAAAAACTTACTATAGAAGTCACAATGTAGACATGACAGGTAATAAGGTTTTAAGTACATAAAACAAACGGAAACATGTAAGGTTGGTACTTCAGAAAAGACATCTAACCAAATAGAAATTACACAACAAGAACTAACAAATCACTAAAAAAAAAAAAAAAAACTTACTAGGACAAAGGACAAGGAAAGACAACGAGATATTAAAAAAAACTCAAAAAGAACAAATACTAATGCAAATTAAAACCAAGTGTAAAAGACAATATTTATCTATAAACAATACAAAAGAGAAAACAAAATGAACAAATACTAATATAAATTAAAATCAGCAATTGCAAAAGACAATAGTTATTTAAATTGAATACAAAATTAATAAATAAAAGGACACTAAATACCCCAATTATAACCAATTTTCAGGTTCATCAGGGTAGACCAAGATGGAATGAGAAGAGACAATGACGGTCAGCTGTTAAGTGCCCGCTCTCTACCCATCACCTCTACAAAACAACAACAACAACATGTAAATGTATATTGTTTGCAACAGTGTTGGAGACCACACTGGAAAATGCAGGGGGGCTATGTCTAGCCTGTAGGATGCACGTTTGACCTGCTGTTCTTTAGATACCTGATGGTGTTTGTATCAGCATCATAAACGTCTTTGAATTTCTTTTGTATTATGTTTTATGAAATTCTAGGAAAGAAACTATTGTAGCAAAATTTAAGTTTTATGCCTTAAAAAAAAAAAAGGTAAAGGAGCCCGTTACACGTCCATTGAGGCATTTTGGGAAAAGGGTGTTAATCCCATATTATCTAACCGTCGGCGCACTAGGGGTGATGTGGTCGGCATCACGCCGGCCGCCTTAACCTTCCCAGAGTTGCTCTGGTACCCATTAGGGGCTTGGTCGACCCAGGAGCCGTTTGTGGCCTAAAAAATTCCCACCTCATCTGGGGATCGAACCATAGACCACTGCGCTTGGAAGCCAGTGTACTAACCACTGTACTACCACGGCTCCTTATGCCTAGTTTTAATTAAAATTAAATTACTTATGAATATTAGACAAATTAAAAACTAGTGCATTATTTGTTCATCTACTACAATAATCGATTTCATTTCACATGCAGGTTTAACCAGCACAACCATAGCACCCACCAGTGTTTCAACAGCCAATACTGCAGGTACATTTTTTTTCCATCTTATCTAGGATATGTACCCTGTTCCCATAAATGTCTTTCTGATTGGCTTGCAGAGTAGCTTACATGTTTTTCTATGTTTCGTTAAATATTTATGGTAAATGATATTTTTGAACTGTTATAATTTATCTGATATCTTCAAAACTGAGTAAATCATAAATGTTAAATAGATGTCTGTAATCCTTGGTGAGAAAATCAGGGTGGGGCTTCCCTGCTAGAGTAAATAGCAGAATAGTCACTGATCATAGATGGGCTTACATGATAACAACTTCCAGCATAAGAATAGAGGTAGAGGCAGCTACTGCAACCTTAAGATGATTGTCTGAAACTTCATTAACAAAGGTAATTCTTCTCTCCAAGCTTCGGAAGGTCCAAAATGGTTGGCTTTGGCATGAATTGGAAAACATTCATTTTATTTGCATGAACTGGTATGAATCTACTGTTCTGGTCATGCAGGGGTACACAGTAATAATAGAGCTGGCAGACTAGCATCAAGAGCACACACAGTGACTACACTGGATATGGTTCAGGGAGAGATACTGAGGACCATTTATGATCGCCTGTTGGAGAACGACACTGGATATGGTTCAGGGAGAGATACTGAGGACCATTAATGATCGCCTGTTGGACACCGACACTGCAGTAGATAAATCAACAAAGTTAAGATTGTTGGAAGTTGGCATCAAATGTAAGGCTAGTATGGATAGACGTATGAGAGGATGCATCCGTCATGTATACACCAGCGTACTACAGGAACAGTTAGCATTCACATTTTCAACAAATGATGAGGGAGACTGAGTACCTATGGGTTTGCCCAGAGTGGAATGATGTCGATTCTGTTCAACAATAACAATGTTAAATCTTTAATTTTGTGTCAGTCAGTGGCGCTTGAAATGTTGTACAATGTTTCTTTTGAAATTAAATATGTGGCTGTTTTTTGAGAATAGTGACTATGATTTTGGCTAATCTGATTTATTTATTTTTTTCTGATCTTTTTATTATGCATTTTTCTTAACAGCACTTCCCAAATATAATAATTTGTTTCAGGGACAAGGTCTGGTGATGATTTCAATTTTTGTATTTTTAATTCAGTCAGTCAATATTGTTTAACTCTCCAAGGAGTATAGGCCTTTGACAAACACATGCCATGTCCTCCTGCCATGTGCCATCAGCTCAAGGTCTTTCCATGTTTCCTTATCATTTTCACTTCTGTCTCCAGTTCTCTTCTCCAAATGTTTTTGGTCAACCTCTGCCTTTCTTACCCTGGGGGTTCCAGAATTAGGACTGCCTTATAAAATTATCAACATGTTTCCTCAATGTGTGTCCTATCCATTGCCATCATCTCTTTCTCATCTCTTGTTCCACTGGTTCTTGTCGTCAGTTCTACATTGATGACCTTTTCATACCATTCCAATCCTGCTCTATGCATTCATACATTTATGAAAGCTTTTTATTTGTTGTTTGTGTTGTTCTCCATGTTTCAGAGCCATACAATAGGATTGACTTGACATATGAGTTGAAGATTCTTATTTTCTTGTTGGACTTGATTTCTCTTTATATTTCCCACTGCAATGAAAGATCCCTTTGCTTTTTGTATTCTTATTTTGACATGATTGTCTGTCCTTCCAACTTTGTATACATTACTGCCAAGATATACTCGTATGTAATATTCTACATCTTTTCAAGCTCAATCCTGTTGTCATTCCTTGCATTTATTCCCATTATTGTTGTCTTCTCCCTGTGTATTTTCACACACACTTGCTGTGACCTCTCATTGAGCATTTTTATTTTGTATTGCATTTGATTACAGTTATTGCCAAGTCATCTGCAAAATCTAGATTATCAAGCTGTTTAGCCATATTTCACTGAATTCCATTTATCTGGTAAGATGTTGATATTACCGCAAGGCAGCGGTGGTTTGAATTCAGAGTTCCTTCTCTTAGATAAGCTACCAACCAAGGATCACGAGCCCTATCTGCCCGAAGCTGCTGGTTTTAAGGCGCCAGTCGCTCGCCTTTGCCCCTTCTCCCGTCAGTGGAAGGCCGGGAGCTGGACTTGGTTGTCAGAGGCTGTTTGAGGCGCGTGTCATAGAAGTATTTATCTGCAGTGAGAGCTTATCCTCACTACAACTCCCGGCAATAACAACCTTTGGAGGATAAATCCGGAGTCGGAGTCCCTAAGGCAGTCTAATGTCGATTCGACATTATTCTGGCAACTCCGGCGACATGGTTGGTACCAAACTGTATCGGCTACTGCCGTTCCTTTAGATCTACCGGCTGTGTGGAGAGGGGGAACATGCTGCATGGGCAACAGCTTGATCTCCATATAACTGTGCCCAAGCTCGCGCCCTGGAGAGGACACTCCAGCTTCACCCTACAGGTGTCGGCAAAACACGGGAAGTAGCAGTTACCGGTTATAAGCATTTTGCCCAATTGGCGTAGAGCATGGCGCCAGGGGCTACTTCCGACAGTGGGAGAGGTTCTAGGATCTCACTGGACAGCTACCGCCCGCTTCAAGCTGGGCAGCCCCCAGTCAATAAGGTGTTGTCCCGCCACTGTCTGCTTTCCCCATTGGGTGCATGGGGATTAGGGTCAAACCCGAACTGTGGACAGAAAATTTTGCACCAAGCAATTATCGAAAAAAATTAAGTCTAAAGAAAACGAATGTGCTGAGTCAGGATGTAGGTGCTGCACCAGTTATCACTATCGATAACTATGAATTGGCAGTGGTGCACCACTTCACATACCTAGGGTCTACCATCAATGACAAACTCTCACTGGATACAGAAATCGACAGCCGCATTGGCAAAGCTGCAGCTACCTTTGCCCGCCTCACATCGCGTGTTTGGGGAAACTCTAAACTCACAATGAAGACCAAAGCTGCGGTATATAATGCCTGCGTCACCAGCACACTCCTATATGGCAGCGAGACCTGGACGACCTATGCTAAGGAAGAAAGAAGGCTCAATACCTTCCATTTACGGTGTCTACGCCGCATCCTCGGCATCTCGTGGAAAGATAAAGTGACAAATGTCGAAGTGTTGTCACGTGCTGGCCTTCAAAGTATGTATACGCTGCTTAGACAGCGCAGACTTCGCTGGTTTGGCCATGTTCGCCGCATGGAAGATGGTCGCATCCCAAAAGATATCTTCTACGGACAATTAGCAGATGGCAAGAGAACAGTTGGGCGACCACAGCTGAGGTTCAAAGATGTGTGCAAGAGAGATATGAGGGCACTGGACATGGATCCAGCAATATGGGAGGATGAAGCTGCCGATCGCACTAAGTGGCGATGCTATTTACGGCACCACCTCAGACTGGGCGAAGAGAGGCTCACACAAGAAGCAGAGGTGAGGAGAAAACGTCGAAAGGAGCACCAGGAAAATAAGCAGCTGAGGGCTGCGACCTCAGGGGCGCATTCCCATAGTCAGTTATGACTGAAGGGGCTATTATTATTATGGTAAGATGTTGATGTTCTAATAACCCAGTCTATTGCTAGTAAGAAAAGAAATGGAGACAAGAGGCATCTCTGTTGCACTCCAGTTCCTATCCTGTGCGGTTTTGTAAGTTATCCTTCATGAAGAACTCTGCAATTCATGGCGTCATGTCTTAGTTGTTAAGTTAATGATCTTAAACGGGTGTAAAAGGTTCTTTCTTCTTTTTTTGTTTATTTCCCACTCTGTAAAGTGTCAGTCTGTATGCTCTGTAAGGAAGAGTGGTGTGTTGTTGAGATCAGGCATGCTCCAGTCTACCCAGCTGTAAATGGGTAACTCACCCTAGTCCTGAGTTAGGGAAGGCAAAGGTTCCAGGGGAAGCAGGCCCTAAACTTGGTCACTTCAACCGACGCAGGATGGTGTATGTATGGAGTAGAAGTGCAGAGTGTGATTACCGCGAATGGTGTACTGTTCGTGTGCTGACCAATATAACCACTCATACACTTGTGTCTACAAGGCACCAATGCAGACTGCTGGAATCTTTGTTTACTCAATTTATTCAGACGTACACACTGGGACATACGAGTACATCATGGTATGTTGACATATCAATTTGTAGGTATACATAGCAGATCTGAAGTCATGACACATTCAGAAATAATGGGCAGTACATCAAAAGTTCAATGTCATGATACATTATGGCCGCATCCCCTATCTGACTAAACGCGTCAGTGAAGGCAGATCGGTAAATAACTAAAGTTACTTGACGTCCATAATTTTGTAGTATATATCATGAAACCACGAAAGGGGGGTTTTTAGCAAGATTGAGATCTCCCTGTCACTGTCCGATAATAGGATAAATAATCTGTTCTCTTGGCAGTGATCAAAACATATGATGACCGAAATCTAACATGGCCGCCTCCCTGAGTTGTCGTTCACTCATTCATAGGAAGGAGAATATAAGCCAGAGTTAATTTATAATGGATATATAAATGATTTCATAAATGTTTCCATACAGCTCTACGGTGATCAGGTTAATTCACGTAGCCATAACCGCTGTAGGAAAGTCTGTCATCTTCGTCGATACAAAACACGACCCTAGCGATACGAAGCACAATGTTCCATCTAGGTCGAATCGACATGAGATCATCAAAATAGGGTCTGGCAATACATGGAGCCCGAATTATACATTGTACCGTACCTTAGGAGAGTCTCTAACATAAACTCTAGTAGAGATACCATCTCTTTTAGAAGAAAACCACTTCATAAATCATATTTCCTTAAGAATCTACCAGCCCTTTGAAAAGTGCGTACCCGCCATTATCACGGTACATCGGAACTCATCACGACTTGTCAAGACAACTCATACTTCCGCTAGAGCGGAATAATAAGAATCTAGTCCCGCCTACCCATCCAAAATATACAATATAGGACTGATTCTACTTGTACTAATAATATGTAATACATATGAATTCAGGCCATAAACATAATAAGCAAATTAATATATTTTCTGGCCCTAAAAAATAAGTACAAACGTAAGAGCAATCCATGCGCCGGATCAATATCAAGAACGATTACTCCTATAACCAAAAGTGTTAATCAAACATGGATTCTCTCGCTTTTACCATAGACAGCATTTTCATACACAAATGAATGAATGTCTATATTTTTCCCATATTAAATAGCCATATAGATTTTTGTAATATGTGCGTCAAAATATGCACGCAACAACGGGACTCCATAATGCCTCAGTTTATATTTGTCTACTGTCAAATGCCTTTTCATAGTCCACAAATCCAGTGCATAGTGGTGAATTCAATTCCAAACATTGTTCAACTATTATTCTCAATGTGGCTATCTGGTCTATACAGGATCTGTTTTGATGAAAGCCTGGTTGTTCACCTCTCAGTTGCCTGTCTACAGACTATTTTAATCTCTCGATGATCCTGTTTAATATTTTTCCTAGCCCTAATAGTAACATTATTCTTCTGTAATAATGTGTGCCCTCTTGTAAATCTTCCTTCTTAGGCAACTTGACAAGGTAACGTTCCTTCCATTTTCTTGCTTATATTTCTATTAGCTTCTTTTGTGTTAGTGTACAGGTCCCTCATATTTCCTTTGGCTGCAGCTACACCTATATCCTTTGCCAACTCCTTGATAATTTCCCTATAGTTTCTTTTGATGTTTCTTCTTACTTCTTTGTTTGCTTCTATGTACACTTCGTGAGTCTTGGCTTTGGAGCTTCTGGTTTTGCTTCTGTTTAAATTTGCTTTCTTGTTTTTCCTTTTATCAAGTTGATGGTTTCCGTTGTTATCCATGCTTTGTACCTTTCATTCTCTTTTTCCTAGTACCTCTCCACATGTCTCATTTCACATAGTTTTAATTTGTTGCCAGTGGTCTTCCATATTTGGTACATCATCGAATTGTTGGAGTACATAGTGTTTGTTGGAATCTGTGTTAGAAAATGTCTCTTATTTCTTGATTTCTTAGATATCCTACATTAAACTGTTATCTTTCGCTGTACAGTTATATATCTCTTGAGTTTTAAATTTGTTTTGGCTACCATAAGGTGGTGATCTGATACAACATCTGCTCCTCTACATACTTTTACATCATGTAATGATGAATAAACGTCTTCTTTATGCATATGTGTCATACGGTAGGTTAATTGGTTTATTGGGCCCAGTCTAAGTAAAGAGTAGAGGTTGACTGATACAAAAGAATGAATAGAAAATAGATTTCACATTTGGTAGGTTGAGGGAAAGATATGTCTCTGTAGTGAGTAGGTTTCTCTCATCTAGCCTATCCGTAAAACTATGCTTTATTATAAGACAGTCTTTGACTCCCTGTCAGATGAAAGAGCAGGTTACTCTACACACACACAACAATATGTGACAACAATGACACACAAACGTGAAAAAAACTAAGGATAAATGGGTATGGGTCTGACCAACACACAAAGATAAGTTTTCTTGTTGTTTATTATCACTAAACTTGTAACAACACCAATTATCTGAAAGATATCAAGAAATCATTAGCATACATAGGAAATAAAGAAGAGAGGTGCGCCTTCCCCCGTATGGTGAAAAAAAAATTATTAACCCAAAGGGTGAAGGTTAGCACTAGGTTACAGAATAAAAGCAATATTGGTACACTATAAGACCAAGTAAAGTAAACAAAATTTAGACAATCAGATTTATGGATAATTCCCAGCAAAACAAGAAAATCATCACACACTCTCTCACACACAGTGGCCACTTCTCACACTCTTACCTAATTGGCTCCTATTGTAAGTCTGTGGTATCCTTTGTTAACATAATTATTCCATGAACATAATTCCGATTTCACTATGATTACACTGTAACCCCAGCTGTCGACAAATCCAAATTGGCCCCAGTTCATCCGCCCAAAAAATTAGTGAGGTGAACGCCGGATATGGTGCTTCTATCTGGATATAGGTGTTCCTACCTTACATACTTACTTACTTAGTCGTTCCCCTTCTACCGTGAGGCGTAGAGGTTTGGAAGAGAGAGCGCCAGACTATCCTATCGGCTGTCTTCCTCCTGGCCTGGTTCCATTCTAGTCCTCAGTCCTCCAAAGATTGTCTAATGTTGTCTTCCCAGCGGACTCTGGGGGTCTGGATCCTTGGCTCTTTGTTTCCCATGCTTGTCATGGTAGCCGATCTTTTCCCATTCTGCAGACATGGCCAAACCATCTTAGTTGGGACTGTTCTACTTGGGTCTGCAGGGGTGGGATTTAAGGCCTTGACATATCGTCTGGTTGCGTACCATGTCTCTTCTTGTTACTTCAACCCCCTTCCTCAGATACCTCATTTCTGAGGTTTGGCTCTGGCTTTTGTGGGTTGTAGTCATTGCCCATGACTCGCATCCATATGTCAAGACTGGGACATAGGTGCAGCGTTATACAGCTATCTTCTTTTTCTTACCAACCTCTCTCTTGCTGAGGAATCCTCAATTTATGGCCTGAAAAAGTCTCCCAGCTGCTGCTTTTCGAGTGGCCAACTCTTCTTTGATGCCTCCCTTTCGGTCTATAATAGCTCCGAGATATTTAAAGTGGTCGACCTGCTCCAGGACCTGTTCGCCCAGCTTAATCTGATGTCTTCTTTCTTCTCGTGATATCACCATGGATTTTGTTTTAGAGCTGCTTATGACCATCCCTCTCTTCTCCAGCTCTTTCTTCCAGATTTACAGATTGGATTGGAGATGTGCCTCTGATTTAGCAATCAGGGCAACATCATCAGCATAGTTGGAGCTGTGAAAATCCGTGAGGTTTACTCTTTAGAGAGTGAAATACTTCCAGTCTTTGGGATACATCTGGTTGCTAAAAATGTTAAAAAATGATGATGATGATAATGATTCTTCTATCGGCCAACTCTGTGTCAGAGTGCCGATTCTGCACAGTGTATATATGTGTGTGTGTGTGTGTATATATATATATATATATATATATATATATATATATATATATATATATATATATATATATATATATAATCCACTTGAATACGACTGTCAGAAGTCGGAAAACAATAATAATGTTACATGTACACACCACTGCGGGCTGGTAAATCTGGTAATCTGGATTTTGTAAGTCCAGTATTTATTTTTATTGTCATCCAATATCATCGACGAGTATACGCTTATAAATGAAATATATAACGAACCAGAAAATAAGACTGCTGGTCGCCCTTGAGGTCAGGTCTGCGAGAAATATAAGAGAACATTTGTGGGGAAAATGCTTACTTACTTACTTACTTAGTCGTTCCCCTTCTACCGTGAGGTGTAGAGGTTTGGAAGAGAGAGCGCCAGACTATTCTATCGGCTGTCTTCCTCCTGGCCTGGTTCCATTCTAGTCTTCGGTCCTTCAAAGATTGTCTAATGTTGTCCTCCCAGCGGACTCTGGGTCGTCCTCGGGGTCTGGATCCTTGGCTCTTTGTTTCCCATGCTTGTCGTGGTAGCCGATCTTCTCCCATTCTGCAGACATGGCCAAACCATCTTAGTTGGGACTGTTCTACTTGGGGCTGTAGGGGGTGGCATTTTAGGCCTTGACGTATCGTCTGGTTGCGTACCATGTCTCTTCTTGTT
This sequence comes from Oreohelix idahoensis, assembly GCA_024509875.1. Lineage (NCBI taxonomy): Eukaryota > Metazoa > Mollusca > Gastropoda > Stylommatophora > Oreohelicidae > Oreohelix > Oreohelix idahoensis. Next base: position 792,625 of record JAMPIV010004898.1, read on the forward strand.
ACTTCAACCACCTTCCTCAGATACCTCATTTTTCATTTCTGAGGTTTGGATCTGGCTTTTATGGGTTGTAGTCATTGCCCATGACTCACATCCATATGTCAAGACTGGGACATAGGTGGAGCGGTATACAGCCATCTTTGTTTTCTTACCAACCTCTCTCTTGCTGAGGAATCATCGATTTATGGCCTGAAAAAGTCTCCCAGCTGCTGCTTTTCGAGTGGCCAACTCTTCTTTGATGCCTCCCTTTCGGTCTATAATAGCTCCGAGGTATTTAAAGTGGTCGACCTGCTCCAGGACCTGTTCTCCCAGCTTAATCTGATGTCTTCTTTCTTCTCGTGATATCACCATGGATTTTGTTTTAGAGCTGCTTATGACCATCCCTCTCTTCTCCAGCTCTTCCTTCCAGACTTGCAGGTTGGATTGGAGATGTGCCTCTGATTTAGCAATCAGGGCAACATCATCAGCAAATGCCAGCTCTGAAATATAGACCTGTCTCATCTTCCAGTACCCCACTGAATACTTTCTTGTTCTCTCCTTACATGCCTTGATGACATCGTCCATAAGGAGTATGAAGAGGTAAGGTGATAGGATATCACCTTGTCTTACACCAGTGGTGGTCCTGAACTCTTCTGACTTATGGTTTGCTGTCCTCACATAATTTCTGCAGACTTGTAGAAGCTCTGTATAGCATGAATCAGAGGTGCTGGAATATTCTTCCTTGCCAAACAGTCCCAAAGTTTGCTCCAAGGGACCCTGTCAAACGCCTTTTCCAGATCTATGAAACAAAGATGGATCTCACTCTTATACTCAAGGGCCTTTTCACTCAGCTGTCTGAGTGTGAAGATTAGGTCTTGAGTACTTCGGTTTGCTCGGAATCCGCACTGGACCTCATCCAATTGTGGCTCAGCTAGGCGTCGGAGTCTCTGCTCTAGGATTCTAGAGTAGATTTTTCCAGGGACACTGAGAAGGGATATGCCTCTATGGTTTCCACACTGTCGATTGTCACCCTTTTTAAAAATTGGTGTTATGATGGCGATCTCCCAATCCTTTGGTATGGTCTTGTTGGACCATGCTGCCTGTAGGACCCTTAAGAGTAACAGGTCGCCTGATGCTCCCATGTACTTAACCATTTCTGGTGTTATACCATCATGCCCTGCTGCTTTGCCCATCTTGATTTTCTCCAGTGCTGCCTTCAGTTCTTCCATCTTTATGTCATCTTCATCACCATTGGTTTCCTCTTCTGTGCTAGTGGTTATCATTTCTGATGTTTGACCTTGCTCACCATCAAGGAGTTCTGAGAAATATTCTTTCCATCTTTCCATTACTTCCTTCGGGGCAGTAAGCAATTTGCCTTGCTTGTCCTTTATAAATTTGAGAGGACATTGTTTTTCCTTCCTCATGTTCTTTAGGGTCTTATAGAACAATTTCTGGTTTTCTTGTGCATCTTTTTCTAGCTTTTCTCCAAATTCTTCCAGGACTTCTGTTTTGCTGCTAGCACTTTGTTCTTTACTTCTGTTCTGAGTGTCACATATTCTCTATATTTTTCCATTTGTCCTGTTGTGTTTTTAGCTCCTAAGTATTGTTTCCATGCCATTTTCTTCTCTCTTATTTTCTCTTTGACTTCCTCTGTCCACCAAGGTGTCCTCTTTCTCTGGTTCCCAAGTCGGACTTCACCACATGCTTCTGCAGCAGCTGTCTTTATGATATCCTTGAATTTAATCCAGAGGGTTTCCAAGTCATCAGGTTGTTCTTCTGTGTTGCTCACCGCTGCAGCAATAAGCCCCTGATATCTGGTCTTAATTTCTGGCTCTCTCAGCTTGTAGGTCCTAATGCTCATTTCTCCTGCTCGTTTACTTGGTTTCTTGCGTGATGTTGAGCAATTCCTAGGCTGAGCAACTCTTTCAGTTGTTCGTTTGATTGTTAGCAGGTAGTGATCACTTCCAATCTCTGGCCCCCTCCAGACTCTTGCATCTCGGACATATTTGAATGAGCTTCTCCGAACAATGGCATAGTCGATCACTGACTTCTCATTCTTTGTTGGTTCACATCTAGTGTATGCATGTATGCGCTTATGGGGGAACTTTGTGTTTGTAATGATCAGATTCTGCTCACTGCAGAATCTAAGGAGTCGCTTTCCATTGTCATTGAGAGTATCTTCTCCATATCTTCCGATAACTCCACCCCATCTAGCATGGTCATTTCCAACTCTGGCATTAAAATCTCCGAGCATGATAACTTCATCTAGGCAGTCATCCACTGTCATTTGAAGCAGCTCGAAGAATTCCTCCTTGACCTCTGCTCTCTCATCCTCATTTGGCCCATACACTATGACCAGTTTGACTATGGTTTCTCCTTCTTTTAGTTTCACAACCATAATGCGCTCTGAGACAAAGTTCCACCCCTTGATACTATCTTTTTGATTTTGGGCCACAATGCAACCCACACCCCCTTTAGCTCTTTCGGATATGGGTACACCACTGTAGAGCAGCGTGTTGCCATTGAGATCCATGACTCCTTGTCCTTTTTTCTTTGTTTCCGTTATAGCCAGGATTTCTAGTTTTGCTTTCCTCATCTCTTCCACCAGCTCCTCTTCCTTCCCATTTATACTTCTTGTGTTCCATGTTCCATAAGTCGTAGTCCGTTCCAGTTCGTCACCTTTAGAATCAGTCCGGTTTTCTCTCTTGTGTTACTCGTAATCGTGGTTTAAAGCAAACAGGTGATTGGCCTGTTGTGCCTTTGCATGGTGGAGGGGCTGCCTCCTTACGGCCTCCATGCAGGCCGCCCTCCTCCTTTTTCATTCGGGCTTGGGACCGGCATAAGCGGAGTTGGGAAAAATGCTACCATTCTATATATATATATATATATACATATATATATATATATATATATATATATATATATATATATATATATATATATATATACATATACATACATATATATATATATATATATATATATATATATATATATATATATATATATATATATATATATATATATATATATATATATATATATATATACCGACGGGGACAAGACGATCTCTCATTATCTCTGTGTCAGTCCTTACTAAGTTCAAAGGACACAAGGTGTTTCAGTACGCCTACACGCTCACAGACGTTGCTCATCGCTAATCTGGATCAGACTGAGTTTATGATAACTCACCCATCCATGCTTGCGGCAGGCGGTCAGCGTACGGTGTTAATTATTATTTAATTTTGCATACGCACCACCTACAACAATAATTGTCTGTCATTAAATAGCTATTAAATTCTCGGTGTCTGTTAGTTTGTCGTATGGCATTTAAAAATCATATACGCTATGCTAACAAATTACAAATGAAATATAACATGTATTCTATCCTCCCGCTATCAGTGGCCTAATGCCTATAAGGTCCGGTCTGCTTAACATTCGAGTTTATCTCTCTCTCCTGGGGAGTTTAAGTGCCTCGTCCGTCTACACTGTAAACATAATTACCGTCTCGTCTCAGTGAGTTAGGGGTCAGGTGGTGGACTAACATTTTAATTGAATATCTGGTATGAAAATCGCTACGCGTTTATTTATTTAATAGGTCTTACTAGCGAGAAAAAATCTAAGAGAAGTAAAAGTGTTCTTTTAAGCACTTCCAACAAGAAAAATGGTTCTCGGACTGTGCGCTGGACTATTCAAATTCTGACTGACTTCTGATGGGGAGGAACGGGGGCGTTAATAAAACAGCAGTATATATATATATATATATATATATATATATATATATATATATATATATATATATATATATATATATATATATATATATATATATATATAGCAGTTTACCATCTCTGCTCGACTGTGCAAACGACTGGGAGATGGCGGTAGACCTACCTGGATGGGGGGCATATCCAGAGAGTATCAGAAAATCGCGGAGACGGCCGGATATAGTGCTTCATTCTTCAGCAACGCTTCAGGTCATACTGATTGAACTGACCGTGCCATTTGAATCCAGATTAGACGAGCAACATTCATTCAAAGCGGCCAAGTATAGCGATCTGGCCGCGGATCTGAGACACGATGGATTCAGTGCAAGGGTCATGGCGGTTGAAGTGGGCGCAAGAGGGCTTGTGGCTGCATCAGTGTATGATTTATTGAAACTGTTGGGGCTGAACGGACAGTCTAGAACAAGGGCACTGAAGAGGCTTAGTGAAACTGCCGAAAAGGCATCAGGCTGGCTGTGGAACAACCGCAATGGGCAATGGAAATCGTGACAATAAACGCTGCGGTACAGAAAACACCAACGGTACGAACGGAATAGTTTGTCTTCTCTTTGTTACTTTCGCAATTGCCACCACGGCTGGCATTGTGGAGTTAAAAGTTGCTACCATAAGTGAAATGGGTTCATTTTCGATAAAGACAACAGGAAGCTGAGACGCTTGTGGGAGTCATGACCCAAGTGGGCCCGTGCCCCTTAGAGTGTAAAGGAGTAATCGGGCCGAAACACTTGTCGGATGGGGGACTCTTCTGATGATCAGATTGCTTCCTGTTGTATCGCTCTGTAAAGAGTTTCCTATTATTATATGTATGTATATATATATATATATATATCTATATATATATATATATATATATATATATATATATATATATATATATATATATATATAATATATATATATATATATATATATATATATATATATATATATATATATATATATATATATATATATATATATATATATATATCATTAGATTTCTGTAAACTCTAATGGTGTTAATTCGCATTTCTGTGTGAGGCGAAGATTCAGAATCTAGCGCTCAAGATGAAAAGCTTAAGATTCAGACTACCAGAGTCTCTCATCTGAAATTGTTGACCGACAACAAAGACTTTAGTTCTGCTATGCTTCCTGTTATGACTGACAGGTCACGAAGATGTGTAAACACAGCATTGGAAAGTGTTTAAAGAAAAGAGGGCAGGGACAAAATAGTACATTGCAGAAATAGACAGTTAGTATAATGCATGTTTAGCTAGCAAATCAGAGAACGAACGAACGAACGAACTTTATTTTCAAAGGGTTATGATTTAAGGTCACAATAAGGTGTCAGATATCTGTAGGATCTTTTCCAGTATACGTCACAATATGTGATCAGTCTTATTTTCTGTTCTGTGGTCTGTTGATATCCATGTTGCATTATGCATTATTTGATGTGGAAATATGCTTCCACCTACAGTATAATCACTTGATTTGAAGCATAGAAGTTTGTAACTATTTCCTCATTTTGTTCATTATACTTAGGGATCATCCACATATGACATCACACAGTTTTTGCCATTTTTAACCCCCCCCCCCCCCCCTTGTCCCCTTTGTCACACTTCATCACAAAAAACCCAGACATCACAAATTTCTTGCAACCCCCTATTTTAACAGAAATAGTGTTTAATTAATCCAAGTTTTACATGAATCTTTCCTTTCATGTGCCACCTCCCAACACAAGAAAGAGCCTAACACTTGCCCTACCAAGCTAAATACTTTCACATTTCCCCCAAAATAATAATAGTAATAATAAAATAATTGTAAAATGTTAACGTCAATGTCAGTTATAATACTTTCAACTGTGTACTGTTGTTGGGATAGTGTTAACTTGCTATTGTTATATTTATTTTGTTTTAATCTAAATGTAATCAACAGTAAAGTTTATTTAGTGTGTATTTTGTTTTATTTTTAAAATATGTACTACATGACATGAAACCTTGTTCTGGAACCCTCATGGTAAGAGAGGCAGACCAAAAACCGTTGGAGAAGAAAAATGGAGGCAGACGTGAAAATGATGAAGAAGACGGGGAAAGAACTTGAGTTGAGGCACGTTACAGGAGGACTTACCAAGTGTTTGTTGAAGGCCTATGCTCCTTGGATAACTAAATGGTATTGACTGATTGGTTGACTACATTGTATATACTAGTCAATAAAAATATCAATTTAAATCAGATAAAGGTTATCACAATTATACGATATTTCAGCTGCGACAATAATAATTTAAAAATTCCACGATGGAGTTGTCTGCTATTGCAAACAAAAGTAGATTGTTTGGAATAAGGTTACAAAGTCCATTTTGCATACATGCCTCACCTCGGAGATGAAAAACCTGAATAAAAAATTCAAAAACCCTGTACAAAGACCCGCAAAACCTGTACAAAAAAGACTGACAAAACGTATCAAAGGAGTTCATTCGTGTAAAAAATGTTTCAATTACAGCAGCATTATAATTGAAGCATGGGGACTTTGCCTTTTAAAGCAACTCTTATTTTAAAACTCAAACAGACAATGTCTGGGTTTATTTTACACTGTAAAAATGATGTGATTGTTTCATCATTTAGTCTATTTCTGCTCTTAATTATCACTGTTGTTGTTGTTCGTCCATCACGGGTGATGAAGACCACTCTGTTCATCCAATTATTTAGGAATATGTTAGGTTAGTCTATGGGTACGAAGGTGACTGATGAGCGCGATGCGGGCCTGGAAAGATCTCGAACAGTGTGGGCAGGGAATGTTTGCTTCATGTGAAGGTTTTATTATACGGTCTTTTCTAGCTTGTCTCCGCTGTTCCGCTGCTGCTCTTCTAGATGATTCGCATGCCGCTGCACCTTTACGAAGAGATGTGCGCCAAGCAGTTCGGTCTTGCGCAGTAGCTTCCCATGTGTCTGGGTTTATGTCAAAGGTTTTCAATGACGTCTTTAACGTGTCTTTGAAGCCCTTTTTTTGACCACCATGGGAGCGTTTACCCTTCTGCATCTCACCATAAAAGAGTATCTTTGGCAGTCAATGGTCTGGCATGCGGACTACATGACCTGCCCAGCGAATCTGTGACTGCATCAGAATAGTATGGATGCTAGTGATACTAGCTCTGTCAAGAATGGCGGTATCCGGGATCTTGTCTTGCCATTTGATGTTCATTACCTTCCTGAGACAGACTGTATGGAAGTGGTTTAGCTTCTTTACGTGGCGCCTGTATACAGTCCATGTTTCACATGCATATAGCAGCACTGGAAGCACCGCAGCTCTGTACACCTTCAGCTTTGTCTGCAGACTAATTCCACTTTGATGCCAAACGTTGGTGTATAGTCTGCCAAATGGGCTTTGGAGACTCTGTTGTTCACCTCATCATCAATGACAATGTTCTGGGATAGTGTGCTACCAAGGTATGTGAATCTGTTCACAACATTCAGTTTCTCACCATTAACCTTGATGATTGGCTCAGTATAAACTGTGCCTTGGAGCTGGTTGGTACTTGATTTCTGTTTTCTCCGTGTTGACGGTAAGCTCAAAGTTGGCACAGGCTTCGGAGAATCTATCCACGCTATGCTGCAGATCAGCCTCTGAGCCAGCACTGAGGGCACAATCATCAGCAAACAGAAGATCTCTGATGGTGTGTGATTTGACCTTGGTTTTTGCTTGAATCTCTCCTAAGGTTAAACAATGTTCCATCAATACGATATCTAATGTCGATTCCTATGTCCCCGTCTCTAAAAGCATCAGTCAGCATAGCAGAAAACATGATACTGAACAGAATCGGTGCAAGTACACACCCTTGTTTAACTCCATATGAGACGGGGAAAGTCTCCGATAGCTCACCGTTTTCCTGAACTCTAGCCTGCATTCCATCATGCAGTTGCTGCACTATTGTGATAAATTTCTTTGGGCAGCCGTATTTTGCCATGATCTTCCATAGACCCTCTCTACTGACCGTGTCGAGCGCCTTTGTCAAGTCGATGAAAGCTGTGTACAGGTCACAGTGCTGTTCTTGGCATTTTTCTTGTAGCTGTCTTGCAGCGAACACCATATCGGTGGTTCCACGTTCTTTCCGGAATCCACACTGACTTTCAGGTAAAAGAACTTTGTCAAGATGAGCCGTAAAGCGATTCAAAAGGATTCTGGCAAATATCTTCCCAGCGATTGATAAAAGAGAGATTCCTCGATGATTGTTACAGTCTTGGCGATTACCTTTACGTTTATATAGATGTGTAATTGACGCATCTTTGAGATCGTGTGGGATGGTTTCACTCTGCCACATTTGCTGGAAGATCACGTGAAGTTTCTCTATCAGAACTGCACCGCCATCTTTATAAATCTCAACAGGAATTGAATCGGAGCAGGGGGCCTTTCCACTAGAAAGTTGACGAATCGCTTTTTTAGTTTCCTCCAGAGTTGGTATATCATCTAATGCTTCATTTATAGGAATTTAGGGCAGGCGGATGATGGCTTCGTCGTTAATAGATGATGGCTGGTTCAGAATATTATTAAAATGTTCAACCCAGCGTTGGAGCATTTTTTTTCTGGTCTGTAATTAGTGTTTTTCCATCTGCATTAAGGAGGGGAAATGATCCTGATGATGTTGGACCATAGACCGCTTTGAGTGCAAGGTAAAGATTTTTCAAGTCATGGCTGTCAGCAAAGCCTTGGAGCTAATCTGCTTTATTACTCAGCCATGAATCCCGTATCTGGCTTTGTTTATGTTGGACGATTCTACGCTTGTTGTTGAATGTCTTTCTTGGATGTAGATTTTAGATCATTTAAATATGCTTTATGGAGATGGTGTTTCTCAGCCAACATCTGCTTTATATCATCTGAGTTCTCATCAAACCAGTCATTTTGTTTCTTGATGGAAGGACCCAGGACCTCTGTAGCAGTGTTGTAGATCTGCTCACTTAGGGCTGCCCAATTTGTTTCCACACTTTGGCCGTCTAGCGAGATAAATTTGAGACGGTCTTCTAGGGGGTCAGTAAATGACTTTGATTTTTGTAATCTTTAGTTTGGTGACATCCAGCCTTTTTTGGGTTTTCTTCCCCTGAGGGCGCCTGGCTGGTTGGATACGAATTTTAAGTTTAGACACAATGAGGCGATGATCAGTCCAACATTCGGCACCACACATGGACTTGTCACCCGGACATTTTGCCTGTCCTTCTTCCTAACAATTACATAGTCAATTAAGTGCCAATGCTTTAAGCGAGGGTGCATCCAGGAGGTCCTGTTGCGGGTAGGAAGTCGAAAAATAGTGTTGGTGACAAGGAGGTCATGTTCTGCGCAAGTCTGTAGGAGAAGAAGTCCATTGCTGTTACAGCGACCCACGCCGTACTTTCCGATAGTGCCATTCCAGGAGATGTTATCTGAGCCTACTCTTGCATTAAAGTCACCAAGAATGATGAGCTTATCTGCTTTAGGAACTGATGCAATGACTGCATGTAGTTCTTCGTAAAACTTATCCTTGACGTCATCCTGGTTTGTCATAGTTGGCGCATACGCGCTAATGATGGTGGCATGGTTTCTTCCATAAAGCAGGGGGATCTTGACCGTCATCAGTCGGTCATTTATTCCCTTTGTGGGCCCCGCTAACCTGCCGACAATTGCTGTTTTGATTGCAAATCCAACCCCTGCTTCTCGTCTTTCTTCAGTTCCTCTTCCGCTCCAATAGAATGTATAACCTGCACCCTTTTCGCAAAGTTGGCCCTCGCCTGCAAGTCGAGTTTCACTCAGTGCTGCTATGTCAATGTTGTATCTAGCCAGTTCTCTCCCAATCAGGGCAGTTCGCCTCTCAGATCTGTTTGCGTTAAAGTCTTTGTCAAGGAGAGTGCGCACATTCCATGCGCCTAGAATGAGGGGGGAAAATCTGTCCTTTATTTTTCTTAGTGTCGCCCGCCGAAGTAGGGTACCCACCAACCGCGGTAAGCTGGTTAGGTAATGGTGGAGCAGGCAATGTTTCTTTCTTTGATCCTTAGCCGTCGACCGTCAAAGCAGTCAGTGGCCATTACGCCTCGTGGCGTCTTGTAGGGCAACAACAAATTGATTCCACTTTACTCGGTCGGCGGCCATCCTTCGTACAGTGCCCCAATTCTGGTTCATTCTTTGCATCTCAGCCTCTACAGTCCTCCGCCAAGTTGTTTTTAGTGGGCCTCTCTTTCGTTTTCCTTCAGGGGTCCATAGCATAGCTGTTCTTGTGATGGCATTGGGTCTCTTCTGAGGACATGGCCAACCCAGCTCCAGCGTCTGCCAGCTATGATGGTGTGCATGTCCTCTTGCTTGCTCCGAGTAAGCAGATCTTGGTGGGTGATGGTATTCGGCCAAAAGATTCGGAGAATTTTTCTTAGGCATGTTGTGTGAAAAGAGGACAATTTCGACACTTCCTTCTCTGTAACTCTCCACGCCATAGAGAAGCACAGAAAGCACACAGCTCTGATATAATCCTAATTTTGTGCTCGTGCTGTACTGAGAGGACTTCCAGATGTTGTTTAGACTAAAAAAGGCTGTTCTTGCTTTGTTCATTCTGTTGTTGATGTCTTTGCTTGCTCCGCCGTCTAGTGTTACTATGCATCCTAGGTATGTGAAGGCATCTGTCTGTTCCAGTTGCTGATTCCTTACTGATATGGGCTTAGGGTTGCTCACATTGAGCGTCATGACCTCTGTCTTCTTTAGGTTGATGTTCAAGCCCACCTGCTGGCTAAACTTATTAAGTCTATCCGTTTTTTCCTGGTTGTGTTGATGTGAATGTGCTAGCAGTGCAATGTCATCTGCATATTCCAGATCTTCCAATGTAGAAAATGTAGTCCATCTTATTCCTCTTGGATTGCCCTCTGTTGTCTGGCGCATCACCCAGTCTATGACTGTTAAAAATAGAGTGGTTGATAAGGGGCATCCCTGTCGTACTCCTGTCTTCACTTCAAAGGTTAGGTTGCTCTGCCCAATGCTACACGTAAAGTTGGCATAAAGGCTTTTTATGATTGACACTATGCAGCTTGGAATTCCATAAGCCCTCAGTATTTTCCATAAACTGTCCCTATGTATACTGTCAAAAGTCTTTTCACAATCAACGAAATTAATGTACAGCTGTCTTTGCCATTCTGAGCACTGCTCTATAATGTTCCTGAGGGTAAAAATATGATCTACACGTCTTCTGTTCTTTCTAAATCCTGCTTGTTCTTTCCTCAGTTTGGGGTCTACTGCTTTTGAGATTCTCTGTATAATTATCCTGCCTAGTATTTTGCTGGGAACTGAGAGAAGAGTTATTCCTCTCCAATTATTGCAGTCTGCAAGATCTCCCTTCTTGGGCTATTTGACAATTATTCCTTTTCTCAACTCTGTTGGTGTTGTCCCTGTTTTCCAGACTTGTGCAAATAGTGGTTCTAATAGTTCTGCTGCTATCTCTGGGTCTGTCTTAAATAGCTCTGCATTTAAGTTATCATGACCAGGATGTAATATTGTTTGCACCTCGTTTTCACTGATGATTTTATTTATTTTGTATACTGTGCTTTGTTCATTTCTCAGTGCTGCCTCTTCTGCCTGTCTTGCAAGGTCATCCAGAAATATCCTTTTGTTAGCACGGGTTTGACGTTTAACTTCCTTGTCCAGTTGACTGTACTGTTCACTATATATTGCCTTTAACCTTGGAGACTTAGCTTCGGTTTTCTTTCTTTTCATTTCCTTTCTCTTCGCTATGGTGTTTAGCGTATCTGGTGTTATCCAGTCTTGGCTCTTTCTTTCCTGGAATCCAAAGCATGACTTGCTGCTTTCCTTGTATATTGTTGAGATGGTGTTGAATCTCTGGTCAACATCGTCGGTCTCTGTTTTTTCCTGGCTTTTGATAATCTCATATCTTCTTTTTACGTTGACCACGAACGCTTTTCTGGTGAGGGGATCCTTTAGTTTCGTGATGTTGTATCTTTTCTGTTTGACTGCAACTGGTCCAGAAGCTCTGAGTTTCACTTTCAATCTTGCTACTGCTAGGTGATGATCACTTCCCACATCTGTGCCTCTTCTTACTTTCACGTCTTGTAGTGCATGTCTCCATCTGCCATTGATTATTATGTGATCTATCGGGTTTCTGTCTCGTCCGTTTGGTGATTCCCATGTTAACTTGTGCACTTCCTTGTGTGGAAAAAGTGTTCCTCCAATGACCAGGTTGTTAATACTGCAGAAGCTTATTAATTTGTCTCCATTCTCATTTGCTGTTCCACTGCCGCATTTCCCCATTACTCTTTCGTTATAATTATTGTGTGCTCCCACTTTCGCATTTAGGTCTCCCATTACTATAATGAGATCGTACCTGGGTGTAGTTTCAATTTCTTTTTGTACCTGTTGATAGAAGTCGTCCTTGATCTCTTCATCGCTGTCGTTTGTTGGTGCATAGCATTGTATAATTGTGGTGTTGGTGAACCTCCCTCTCAGTCTTGCTCTTATCAGTCTGTTGTTGATGGGTTTCCATTCCAGTAAAGACCTTTCCATTCCTTTCTTCAGGATAGTGGCTACACCTTCGTCGTGCTGACCATCCTCTCTGCCAGAATAAAGTACTGTTTCTCCTGTAGCTGTTTTTATTCTCCCCTTACCTGTCCATCTGCTCTCGCTTATTTCCATGATATGTATCTTGTAGTTCCTCGTCTCTGCTGTGATTTGTCTCACAGACCAAAATATCTGGTTTTTTAATACTCTCCCGAAAATAGTAACACTCGACACTGTAAAGTGTTGGTTAACGTATTTCTGCAGTGTTACCAGGCATGCTGTAAAGTACTGCTTTCATTCTCCTGACGCAAACCAGTGGTGAATATGATGGAGGCTCCAGGGGGAGCAAAGGTCAACTCAACCGACGCAGGGTTATGCAAATATGGAGTGTGAGTGTGAAGTATGAGTTAGGCGAATGGTGGACTGTTCGTGTGTTGACCAGTATAAGGCACTCATTCACTCATTACGATAAGTCACCAATGCAGACTGCTGTAGTCGTTACATACTGTTTAATTGGACGCACACTTGAACAAAATGGATACAGTCATAGGTACATGGTTGACAGGACATCATCATATTGCATAATTGAGTAGCAACCTCAGTAGTGTATTCAGGCAGCATATGAATACATATTATGGGACGACAGTAGGCAGACGTTCTAGTTGTCTGTCGTCGCATACTCGGTAAATGTACATACATGAATAGTAATAGCGGTTCGTTGCTAGAACCTTTTCAACGACGTTCAAACTAGGTTGTCATCTAAACCTAACCAAATGGAGGTCATCAAAGAAAAGAGGGTCTGGCACAGTCCGAATTTAAACATAATAAATCGGCGGCTACTTCGGAACTCACTACAACCCAGTAGGACTACGAATACCTGCGCCAAATTCCGGCACAAAGAATATAGTCCGACCTAAACATACAAAGATATACAATATAAAACTGAATCTTCTTGCACGGGACAAGTAATACATATGAATTCAGGCCATAAACATTCTAAGCAAAATTAATCTATTTTCCGGCCCTAACAAACGAGAACTGACATGAATTCAATTATTCATACGCCGAATCAATATCAAGAGAGATCATCCATATAATCAAACGTATAAATCAATCATGGATTATCTAGCTTTACCAAGGGAAGCATTTTCGTACACAATTAAATACAACTATATATTTTCCATATTAAATAGACATACTAAATGAATTGTATGCCTCTCTGAAGTAATCCGTGCGTCCCATAAGAATATGAGCGCAACAGACACAAAAAAAGTGCGCAAGTGTTGGTATGCATGCGCCAGTAAAATCTAACTGTGAACGGCAAGTCCGCAGTGAATATGTATAGTTAGGTGTTGTTTCATAGCGCTTAGGGTTAGGATTAGGGTTAGAATTAGACTTAGGATTCGGGTTAGGATTAGAGTTTGTGTTAGGGTTAGTATTTCATTATCATCATTTCTGACTCTTTCAGTCCAGAGTTATTTTGCACGCTGTGCCAGACTTTTTTTTGTGGGCAGAATTTTATAGAGTAACGTGTTCATCTTTCAGTCTAAATTTTTTTGTGAATTTTCCTTTGAACATGTATTTATTATATACCAAACTGTAGGGAAATGGATAGAGAATTGTAATATATATGTCTTTGGTAGTATTAACACAAGTATGTTCGGTATACTTAAAACATTTTGCATGTAAAATTGAAAAAACGCTAAAAAGTTGACTGTAGAATACGATCTTACCAAAGACAAATTACTGTTGTAGACAATAAAACTTTCTTTTTAGTCTTCAAACATCAAGTTAATCCATATACAAGTAAAAAAAAACATGCTTATGGCCACAATTAGTACATTTAGTGTTATTCACACCAGTTTTTCCGTGGTCCTTTGTAAGAAAAATATAAATTATGCAATCGTGCATTACGTAATTTTCAAACAAATAAAGAAGAATAACGTCATATAAAAACTTGTTTACTCTTGTTTAAGGTTTTAATTGTATCCCTAGCTTCATCTTCTACCAAGAACTAGTGATTAGGTGTTACGGTAGGTCTCGTTTTGTTGCTTTTGATCGGCCAGAATACGACTACGCCCACTCATCAACTAAACCTAGTGTGTCTAGCTTTTCTGCACAGATTCCGTATTTTGACAATAAACTGTGACTACCAAACAATCATCATCAATGTCAGCAATGTTTCAAAGTAGTTTGAAACAATTATTTGCTTAGGAGACTTAGAAAATGTAAATATAAAGCGTGACATATTTCTCTAGCAATAACAACGAAAAACGCAAACACGCAAATTTTCACAAAAATTGTGATAATAACATCAAAACACGCACATGTGCTGATTAACTACAGTCAATTTAGTTGTTTAGATAGTAGTGGAAGTCATTCTACGAGTTTTAATATATGAACTGCATTAAACGGACGATTTTTAAGGTTTATGCGTGATAAACTAAAAACCACGCTGTGAGCGTTGCTCTGGCACGGCGTGTTGAATTTTGCAACGCTCAGAGCGTTGCTCTGGAGTCAAAGAGTTTAATCAATACCCTTTAGCTCCCCAAGGAGCATAGGCCTTCAACAAACACATGCCAAGTCTTCCTGTCCTGTGCCATCCGCTCAAGTTCTTTCCATGTTTTTCTCATCATTTTCACCTCTGTATCTAGCTCTCTTCTCCACGTGGATTCCAGAACAAGGACTGCCTTGTAATGCTATCAGCAGTTTCCTCAATGTATGTCCTATCCATCGCCAGCGTCTTCTTCTCAACTCGTGTTCCACTGGCACTTGTCTAGTTCTTGTCATCAATTCCACATTTGTGACTTTGTCATACCATTTCAATCCTTCTATTCTACCAGTTTATGAAAAGTATGTAGCTTTTTGGTTGTTGTTTTTGTTGCTGTCCATGTCTCAGAGCCATACACTAGGACTGACTTGACATTTGAGTTGAATATTCTTATTTTGGTGTTGGACTTGATTTCTCTAATTCTCCATGTGTTTCCCAGTGCAATGAAAGCTCTTCTTGCTATTTGTATTCTTATTTTTTATATCACTGTCTGTCCCTCCAACTTTGTCTATATTACTTCCAAGATATGTGTAGGATTCTACATCTTTTAGTGGTGTTTCTTCAAGTTCAACCTTGTTATCATTTCTTGCATTTATTCTCATAATCTTTGTCTTTACCTTGTGTATTTTCAGGCCCATGTGTTGTGACCTCTCATCGAGAATTTTCATTTTCTCTTGCATATGATTATGGTTATGGGACAGAAGAGCCAAGTCATCTGCAACATCCAGATCATCTAGCTGTTTAGTCAGATTCCACTGGATTCCATGTCTGTTGTGTGATGTCGATGTTTTCTTAACACAATATATTGCTAGTAAGACAGTACTGGTTAGTATTTCATCATCATCATTTCTGACAGAACTGGTTAGTATTTCATCATCATCATTTCTGACATAACTGGTTAGTATTTCATTTAGTATTTACTAGTTACAAATGTATAAGTATGATACCTTCTCAGCCCCACTAAATGTAATCATTGGTTATTGTTACATTCAGTCCCACATAATAAAACTTAAGTAGGAGTTTCATGTTTTAATTGACATTTCAAAATAGACGTCTGCATTGGATCGGATAAAAGATTTTTTATTGTGGGATGGAAGGAACACCGTAACTCATGCTTCCACTTTGTTTGTGGGTGTTGCTGTCATTTTGACGGAGTTTCAAACGTCAATTTATTTGTCGTATTTTTTTCACCCGGGTCAAAGTTGGGTGACTATGTCTTAACTTTGCTGTGTCAGGTTGATTAGGGGTTATCTCCCCTTTTGGTTCATTCATTGTGTTTGACCAGTATTGAGATAGGGTCAAAGGTACATAGTTCTGGGCTATGTGCC
Source organism: Oreohelix idahoensis (assembly GCA_024509875.1). NCBI lineage: Eukaryota > Metazoa > Mollusca > Gastropoda > Stylommatophora > Oreohelicidae > Oreohelix > Oreohelix idahoensis. The sequence continues at coordinate 808,752 of JAMPIV010004898.1, forward strand.
CATGCGCAGTTTTTGAGGGCGGAGAGTGAGACTTCCGTCAGGTAGAGAGGTGAACTGGCTTCTGTGGGACGTGAATGTCCGTTGTATTTTGGGGAAGGAAAATCTTCGAAGTGACTGCGTTGTCAGTTTTCCCCAGTGATTTACTGTACGTCAGGAATGAAGACAGTGTTGTTTCTTGTGTTATAAGGATTCTGTTCAAGGTAACACCGACTTCATCATTATTACGCATTCGGTTGCAGAACTTGTTAAAGGCTTACCTAGCCTGTGAGAACAGCTCACAGTTCCTATAATGCAGAACCTATATTTTGTGCTCGAGGTAGCCATTTAAGACTATTCGTCTTCATTTGATCAGAAGTCCAGTGACGAAGTTATATATGGTGGAAACCGCAGGTTGGCGGTATATTTATATAATCATTATAGCAGGGTTTATGCAACCTGCTTATGAAGAATATACAGCTGACGTCATATTGAGGCCCTGTGTTTCGGCCATTACTCTATAGCATGATAAGATGCAACTGGCGTGTTATGCCAAGTTAAACGACGGCCCTGGTAATATTATTACATGATCTAGGAGCTCGTCTTTTGAATGACGGAGTTATTAAGGTATCTGACGCGTTAAGTCAGGGATACCAAAGCGGCATTGTGAACTGTACTTTAAAGGACATACCACTATTGACCATGCCCACATATTTGAATGTTTTCCAGCCTTAGAATGCCTGATATGTACCAATCGATTTCAGTTAACATGATGTACATGATCCTGCTTACATCGACTGTTCCTGTGATACTACTGTTAGTCCTGTGATTAAATGTATGAACTGTTACCAGTAGTTGCAACCATCATTGGCTTCCGTATGAGTGTGACTGGGTGCATTGTTTAACTATTTATGAGCCTAAACGCATTCGCGTCTCTACACACCCATGTCTCACATCATCATCATCATCGTACAAGAATCATGCTGTCAGCGTGAGTGACCTAGATCTTCACCGCACCATTGCACTGTTCAGGTGACATCAACACGCATACCTGGCCAACTACACATCAACATTAGAGGACCCCCTAAAAACACAGTAACAGTGGGGCTGAGAAGGAATAATATTTAAAAGTTTTTAAGTAGTACTCGTAATTCTTATACTTTTGTGCCCTATTTATTCCATTTATTTTCATTTCCCAAACGTTTTAATATTTTCTCATTTGATTATCTTTTGATGTCTTGCTTTGTTTAATTTAGGGTTTCATGTAACTATTGGAGACAGGATTTCTGTAAAGTTTTTAATATCTTGAGCATCTCTTTGGACTAAACTAAACCCATCTTGCCAGTAATAAATAAACGGCTTACATTCACTTCACACTTTTATCAACCCATATATATTTGACTCATGAAGTAATCAATAAATTTATTTCATCTGGACTTACATTTACAATTTTCATAGTTTTATGTGATAACCACATTTTGTATTCTAACACTTTTGTCCAAAAATGAATGTTGAGTCAATGCTTGAGCTATAAGCAACCAGAAAGCAATGTTTTTGTCATTTCACTTTTATGACCTGAATATTAAAATACTACCATTACATAAATGTGGCCACTGCTTGAACAAATGATATTCATGTGTACTGCATTTCTATCACACAACTTATGCAGCATACCTGTCAACCTGTACGAATTTTTCGTACAATGTACGGATTTTTGATACTTTTAGCAGTGTACGGCCGTACAGACTCGTTGTACGGATTTTTCTCCCCGCCAAAAAAAAAAAAAAAATTTTTTTTTTTTAAATTTTTTTTTTTTTTTTTAAATTCTAAAAATATTTTTCAATAAGTTTTTTTTTAATTTTAAATCAGAAAATATTTTCTAGCCCAGGTTTTTTTTTAACCAATTTTTAATTCCGGTAATCTCGGCATCCGTTTTTAAACTGAGGTCTCTCCCAGCAACCAATCAAATCCTTTCATTCCCAACAATTCGGCAAAAACTTTGAATTCGGCCTCAAACGCTTTTGGTTTTCAGCGTGACATGGCGTATTTTTAAAGATACCTGTTATCAACGACCACGTTTGCTTGCCCCCACTCTTCGACGCCATTTCGTTTAAAAAAGCTAAGTACTTATAACTTGGTTAAATATTGCTGTTGTTTTGCTTTGTTGCAATTTAATCGCTGTCTTAATCTTTCCAGTTATATCTTGCCCTTCAATATATTTCCGTTAAATTGTCATAATATTCTGTGTAGGCCCTACATAACTAGAAAAAAAAAGTTTGTTTGCGTTGAGTAGGCCTACTTTATTCCAGCACTCAAGATTAGCTGCTTTATTTTTTAATAAAGTGGCAATCTGTTATCACTTTAAGCTACCAACTCGTAAATAATAATTTTGTAAATTTTTGGTGGTACGTTTTTTTCTTCCTAGATTTGATATTCTGTTCATAATTTTGTTTATAATTTTTTTTTTTTTTTTTTTTTTTTTGCTGTTAGCCGTTTGCTTTGTTCGTAGTATTTTTTAATCATTCTCTTCGTCTACAAAGATTATTAGTTGAAATATTTCATCCACTGAATGATGGCTGAGCCTAATTCAAAGAAACAAAAGCTTGCAGGTCATGGTAAGTTTCAGGTCGAATGGGTTAAACTCTTCCCTGGAATTGTAGATGCATCCAAGTTAGGATCAACCCATGCTTTTTGTAGATTATGCAGCAAAGATATTAAAGTAGTAGCTTCAGGATTATATGATCTGAAAGTACATTTTAAATCGAAATTGCATGAACAAATGTTTGCAATGAAGAAGGGAGCATCTATTAAGACCTTTTTTGCTCAGCCAAAGCAGGAAGAGGGTGGCATTATAAGGGCTGAAGTTTTATTTGCCAATTTCATTGCCCAGCATAACTTAACTGCATCTGTTGCTGATCACTTTTGTGACTTGGCGCCTGTAATGTTTCCTGACAGTGATATTGCCAGAAAGTTCCAGTCTAAGAGGACAAAGACAACACTTATCATTAAAAACTGCCTGGCTCCATCTGCAACAGAACCAGTGATAAAGCTGTGCAGGGAAACACCCTTCTCATTAATGGTTGATGAATCAAATGACAAGAAAACAGAGAAGCGGTTAGCTATTATGGTGAGAGTTTTTTAAGAAGGATTGGGACCAAGAACGAGATTGTTGGACATGCCTGTATGCAGTGGTGGAACCAGTGAGGCGATATTCAGTGATGTTGATAATCTGTTCACAAAATTTCATATTCCATGGAAAAGTTGCATCGGCTTTGCTAGTGACAACTGCAATGTCATGGTGGGGAAATCAAACTCAGTACTTACTAGGATCAAGCAGAGGAACCCTTATGTTTTTAGTATTGGGTGCATTTGCCACCTTGCAAATTTATGTGCACAAGATGGAATCAAACAGTTGACTGTGCCAGTAGAAGACCTTTTGTTAGACATGTACTATCATTTTGAGCACAGCTCAAAACGACGAAATTCTTATAAGGAGTTCCAACTATTCACAGAAGCAGATGACCTGAATATTCTTAAACATTGTCAGACTCGCTGGCTGTCATTGCAGAAGGTAGTGGATAGAATTATTAACCAGTATACAGCTCTCTCATCTTATTTTGAAAGCCACAATGATGTTGAAAAGCCTGGCAGAGTCCAAAACATCCATAAACTTTTAAAAGCACCACTAACCCAGCTGACCCTTCGTTTTCTGAGTTTCATTCTGCCACTGTTAAATGAGTTTAATAAACTCTTTCAAACAGATGAGTCGCAGATTGGTGGCATGATGGAGGAGATGACAGATTGCTTAGAAAATTTTTAGTTAAATTTGTGGAGATGAAGTATGTTAAACAGGTTGTTGACTTGAGGCATATCAAATTTAGTGATCGTGGGTGCAGCATGATGACAGCATACTGGCAATTGGCCTCTCGAACAGAGCATTTATCGAAGAAATGGAGCTTGATAGTGGAGTAAAGAGTTCATTTTTTGAGGATGTCAGAAATTTTTACACATCACTGGTTAAAAAAATTACTGATAAATTTCCCTTTGACAACCAGGTTCTAAAGGACTTAAAAGTGCTAGATCCAAGCACTAAAGATAATCTCAGGTATCCAAACATCTGCACATTGGCAGATGCTTTTGCCCAAGATCTTGATCAGGAAGCACTGAAAGATGAGTTCGATGACTACTGTATGTTGTCTGATGTGTGTGTGCCTCTACTAACAGATAGTGGTCAGAAAAAGAGCTTCTGTAGCTATTGGCTGGAAGATGTTGACCAGAAAACTAGTACTGGTGCCATCCGCTTCCCTAATTTGAAAGTCATCATTCAGCGACTGCTGATACTCCCTCACAGCAATGCTGACTGCGAAAGATCATTTTCAATGATGAAAAAAATCCACACAGACTGCAGGAGGTCCATGAATGCGGACACACTCACTTCTATTTTACAGTGTAAGATTAACATTGATACATGCTGTGCAGACTTTAAGCCCACAAATGCAATTCTGCAAAGTGCTAAAAGTGCATGTGTTGATTATAATACAAAACACTGTACATCGAAAGAACAGTGTACATCATGATCACTTAGTTTTTTATATGTAAAGAACAGTTTGAGGCTATTAGCATGTTTTATATCACAATAATTCAAATGCTAATAGATTTGTATATGTCATTTCTCATTTTAAAACTGTATTGCGTATAATTTATTAAAATATTTTTTGCGTACGGATTTTTGGGTGTTTGTAAGGATTTTTTTGGTCCGGCGTACAGATTTTTGTCTCAGGAGGTTGACAGGTATGTATAATGCAGTATGTGTTCTGCAAGGTAACTTAAAATTGTAAATTTAAAAAACCACTTTCCATAGATACTCAGTTTAAGTTCATACCAACATTTGTATTTGTTCCCTGGGACTGCAGATGAAGAGGGTTGCCCTGTGCTAAAATGTGTCGTTCCAATTGTAGTTGTAATTGGAGCACTTGTAGCGTGTGCCTTTATTGGTGTGATTTGCTACAAACAAACAAACAACAAAAAATGTAAGTTTTCCTGATAGTTGTATGTTCACACGTTACATTTTTCATGTCAAATTAGCTTGTTTGCCAGCTTAAATTGTTGGTAGTTCGCATTAGTTATACTGGCTTTTTGGGCTAATATATATATATACTCTTGTTTTCTGCCATCTACAGTTTATATAAGATGAAAATCTGATTGAATTAAGTATGTGATCAGTAAGTAAATTTGAATGTGATGCACCAACATATTTTACTATATCTGATTAAGGAAAATAGTTCAAATACATCTAATGTTCTGTTCAGCAAATTATTAATGTAAGTAGACGTTCTTACAGTTTAGTGATGTCACCAAATGTGTTGTAGGTTGTATTAAGGAAGAACTACTTATGTATATACAATGATCCTATGTAGATAGCCATATCTTTGAGTAAACTGCTAATCTTCTCCATGATTTCCATCATTCACTCTTTCCCAAACCACATTCTTAGATTGTTTTGATATCTTCTTTATTTGTAATGCTCTTTCTCTTCTCCTTATTTTGGTATGTTGCCACACTGTGTTCTAACTTGTCAAATTTCAAAACCTGTAAATTTCACTGTGTTCTAACTTGTCAAATCTTAAAACCTGAGTGATTTAACATTGTCTTCTAATTTGTCATATCTCAAAACCTGAGTGATTTCACACTGTATTCTAACTTATCAAATCTCAAACCCTGAATGATTTCACACTGTATTCTAACTTGTCATATCTTAAAACCTGCACACCAGTCTAACTTGTTAAATCTCAAAACCGTTCTTTTATCACACTGTTATAAGTTGTTAAATGTCAAAACCTTTATGTTATCACACTATGTTCTAACTTGTCAAGTTTCAAAACCTTTTTTGTTATCACACTGTTCCAACTTGTCAAGTTTCAAAACCTTTTTTGTTATCACACTGTTCTAACTTGTCAAGTTTCAAAACCTTTTTTGTTATCACACTGTTCTAACTTGTCAAGTTTCAAAACCTTTTTTGTTATCACACTGTTCTAACTTGTCAAGTTTCAAAACCTTTTTTGTTATCACACACTGTTCTAACTTGTCAAGTTTCAAAACCTTTTTTGTTATCACACTGTTCTAACTTGTCAAGTTTCAAAACCTTTTTTGTTATCACACTGTTCTAACTTGTCAAGTTTCAAAACCTTTTTTGTTATCACACTGTTCTAACTTGTCAAGTTTCAAAACCTTTTTTGTTATCACACTGTTCTAACTTGTCAAGTTTCAAAACCATTTTTGTTATCACACTGTTCTAACTTGTCAAGTTTCAAAACCTTTTTTGTTATCACACTGTTCTAACTTCATCATCCTTCAGTTTTCCAAGAAGCATAGGTCATCAAAAAACGTATGTCAAGCCTTCCTGTCTCGTGCCATCAGTTGTAGGTCTTTTCATGTACTGCTCTAAGTTTTTAAATCTCTGAACCTTCCTCTTTTCACACTGTGCTAAATGGTTAAATCTCAGAACCTCCCTGTTGTTACACTGTTCTAAATGTTTAAATCTCAGAACTTCGGTGTTGTTACACTGTTCTAAATGGTTAAATCTCGAAACCTTCCTGTTGTTACATTGTTCTAAATGGATAAATCTTAGAACCTTCCTGTTGTTACACTGTTCTGAATGGTTAAATCTCCTAACCTCCCTGTTTTTACACTGCTCTAAATAGTTAAATCTCCTAATCTTCCTGTTGTTACACTGTTCTGTTAAATTTCAAAACCATTCTGTTGTCACTTTGTGTTGTAACGTGTTGAATCTTAAAACCTGCCTGTTGTCACACTGTTCTAACTTGTCAAATCACAAACTATCCCTGTTGTTGCACCATGTTGCAACTTGTATGCATGGAGGCATATCTGGAGGCATCCTTACATGGGCACCAACTATGCACAATGCTACAATATACATATGTGGAAGTGAACCTCTATTTACGAGGCAGATTACACTCTCATTGCCACTTAAAATCACCAACATACTTCCAGGGATTCCCCCTGTGGTGAAACTTGTTGAGAACCCAGCACTGCACACTAATCTTGGAGAAGTCACGTGAGACTCAGACATGATTCTTTGGCTTTAACGTAGTTGACTGCATGCAGGAGGATCTCACTATGGACCCAGTCATAGGCGCAGGAGCTGAGAAGTGGCTTTTGTTCAGGACGTGACAATTCCTTGGGAGAGCCCAGAACCAGAGCATAGTAAGTTGGAAAACCCCCTTGGATGGCGGGAAATGCACAGTATGCCGAGCGCTTCTTACACCTCGCTTGAGACCAGATGTGAATGTCCTTTAAATGCAAGCCAAGCTGAAGAAACTGGAGCTCATGACTTCAACTCAGCACATTTCAGAATGGCAGAAAAGCCACAGGAAAGCCTAAATCTACAGTGTAGATAATACCAAGGAGTCTTCAACTTGGTATTGGCTGTAATATAGCAAGAAGCTCAGCAGCCCTACTTAAACAACAACAATAACAATATCACCCTCCTTGTTTTCTTACTGGTCTAACTTAATAAATCTTAAAACCTTCATATTTTCACAACTCGTAACTTGTCAAAATTAAAAACCTGCATATTGTCACATTGTTTTTTAAAGTATCAAATCTCAAAATCTGCCTATGGTCACTGTATTATAGACTGTCAGATCTCAAAACATGTCTTTTATCATTCAGTGCTCTTAATTGTCAAATCTAAGAACCTGTCTATTGTCACACTTTGTTCTAACTTATTAAATCTTAAAATCTCTGTATTTTTACATTATGTCGTAATTTGTCAAATCTCAAAACCGCCCTGTTGTCAGTCAAAGTGTGTTCTAACATGTCAAATCTCAAAACCTCCAATTTGTCACTCCGTGTAATAATTTATTAAATCTCAAAACTTTGCTATTGTCACACTGTGTTATAACTTATTAAATCTCTAAACCTTCCTGTTGTCACCCTTTTCTGATTTAGTTATACCTAAAAAATGGTATGACAAGATCACCATTGTGGAACTGAGAGACAGAGTCAGGCGAATACTAGTGACACAATATGTGAGGAAACGATAGTGATGTTAAATTGCTCATCTTCTTCTTCTTTGATCCATAGCCGCAGACATTCAAAGCAGTCAGTGGCCATCACGCCTGGTGGTGTCTTGTAGGGCAGCAACAAACTGATTCCACTTTGTTCACTCGGCAGCCATCCTTCGTACAGTGCCCCAAACTCTGGTTCATTCTTTGCATCTCGGCTTCCACAGTTCTCTGCCAGGTTGTTTTTGGTCAGCCTCTCTTTCGCTTTCCTTTGGGGTCCATAGCATAGCTGTTCATGTAATAGTATCAGGGTCCCTTCTGAGGACGTCGCCTACCCAACTCCAGCGTCTGCCAGCTATGATCGTGTGCATGTCCTCCTGCACAGCTCTCATACAGTCTTAATTTGGTGTTTGTGCTGTACTGCGAAGACGTCCAAATGTTGTTGAGACTAGCAAAGGCTGTTCTCACCTTATTCATTCTGTTGTTAATGTCCATGCTTGTTCCGCCGTCTAGTGTTACTATGCATCATAGGTAAGTAAATGTGTCTGTCTGTTGTAACTTCTGGTTCCTTATTGTTATTGGCTCAGGATTGCCTACATTGAGTGTCATGACCTCTGTCTTCTTCAGATTGATGTTTAGACCCACCTGCTGGCTATACTTATTCAGTCTATCAGTTTTTTTCTTGGATATGTTGATGTCAATGTGTGAGTAGTGCAATGTCATCTGCATATTCCAGATCATCCAATGTAGAAAACGTTGTCCATCTAATTCCTCTTGGACTGCCGTGATTTGTCTGGCACATCACCCAGTCTATGACTGTCAAAAATAAAGTTGTTGATAAGGAGCATCCCTGTCGTAATCCTGTTTTTACCTCAAACGTTAGATTGCTCAACCCAACACTGCACGTAAAGATAGCACAGGGGCTTTTTATGATGGAAACAATGCAGCTGGGAATTCCACAACCCCTCAGTATTTTCCATAGGCTGTCCCTGTGTATGCTGTCAAAAGCTTTTTCAAAATCAACAAAGTTAATGTATAGCTGCCTCTGCCATTCTGAGCACTGTTTTATAATGTTCCTGAGGGTGAATATATGATCTGCACATCTTCTGTTATTTCTAAAACCCGCTTGTTCTTTCCTCAGTTTATGGTCAACTGCTTTAGAAATTCTCTGGATGATTATCCTGCCTAGTATTTTACTGGGAACATAGAGGAGAGTAATTCCTATCCAGTTGTTGCAGTCTGCAAGGTCGCCCTTCTTGGGCAATTTGACAGTTATTCCTTTACTCTATTATGTTGGTGTTGTCTCAGTTTCCCAGACTTGTGCAAAAAGTGGTTCTAATAGTTCTGCTCCTAGTTCAGGGTTGTCCTTGAATAATTCAGCATTTAAGTTATCATCGCCAGGAGCTTTTCCATTCTTTAACCCTTTGATTGCCGTTGTCGTGATTTAGTCTGTCTAACAACACGGTCTTCTGTATACTTAGGAGTAAATCTGACCATACCGCACGCCATATGTTGAGAACTCTCTGATACACTAGCCAATGAAAACGCGTCATTCTTAGTGTGTGTTGTGAAACGTACTATGCTTGAACCTAGAGGCCCATTTTGTGTAACCGATGGTACAATGCCATTTAATTTTGGAAAGAATAAAGAAGTATCACCAGGAAGGATTATATAATTCAACAACGTGAATGTTACGTTAAAGGTAGGTGTAAAAACTTTCTCGAATAGTATTTTAGTAAGATAGAAATATTGAGTGAAAGTTCTTCGTTACATCAGGTTAGTTCAAATTTCGCTAGTTAAAGCATGCATATATTAAAATGCATTTTGCAAACTAACCAATTAGTAGATAGATCAATACAGAATAATTCACAGTATAATTCAAGCTTTAGATGACCAAAATCGCCCCATAAATAAGAATGATACTTGAAATACTAATTTTTACTAATTGAACAGAGAGTAAAATTATGCCTCATTTTGAGATTTTTAACACCCCCTTTGCCCCATGCCATCCGATACGGAGGATGTCCTAGTATATAAGACCTTGCCCTTGGATAAATTGAGGCCACAAAATTCAAAAACCACAGCTGAACAGAAGAAGCGGTAAAAGAGTAAACGTCATGCACCTTTGAATCCGCATATCTAGAGCAGACATTAGATGCCGATTAACAGCTTGTGTGTTTTGCCTGAGGGTAAGAATGAATATATATATATATATATTTTTTTTTTCTGTGATTAATCCACTTGTGCGTTAGGAAGTGTGTAGAATGTGTTAAGAAACTTACAGGTCGAGTGTGCTGCAGGCTGAAATACAAGCATGTGTAATCTTTTAGCGGCAAAAGCCAGCCTTGTGAAATGCATAGAATAATTGAGAATGATGACCAAAGTACGACTGAAAGTTTGATAAAGTATTAATAAAGGAGTATTTATTAAAGGAACGACACACTTATCCGGAACATAAGGAAAGATGACAGGAATTGTTGTAATGAATCGATCAAGGTACTATTTAGTATTTTATACTAGAACAAATAATTGTATGGAGGCAGATCATGGACACAGGGATCTAACTTAGGATTTATAAGGAAATTGTAGTCACAGTGAACTGGCTGTGAGTGGTAGTGAGGTAAATTGTCCTGTGCATATGTTAGCACAATGTCTGACGCTGTTTGTTATGTCCATTGTATGTGAGGACAGAATAGTGCTGGACCATACAGGGGTTGTGATTATTTGTATTCCAGGTTTTATCCTGCAAACTACCAGAAGTATGTGAATCATCTATCTCTGTTGGACTCTGAGGTGCGAGTGCTCTTAAAGTCATTGGAGCCAGCTACCAAGTTTCCACTGCCTGGCAATTTACAGACGTGTTAGTTTATGGCGGGAGAGTGATTGATTTCTACAATACAAGTTAAGTGGCAAGACAAAGCCACTGGTCAGCCTTTTCATCATATACCACTAGAAAATAAAATATAAAGAAATAAAAACACAGTGAGGGATGATTACTTAAAGACAGAATGTATCTATTACTACCTTCACAGTTCAACATTAGTGACAAACCATATGGAATTATAATATTAATATGTGTAGAAAAATAGAAACTTAGATACATGATTCTATTTGCTACTTAAATTTTTTATGTTTATTTATTTTATGTTGTAAATACATTTGAATTTCTTCTAATTTACCTAACCGAAAAGAGAAACGGTATAGGATTAATAAATTGTATATATGTACCATCAGACTTGCTGAAATAATTTAAATTGAGTTCCAAGTTTTGTTGATACATATTATATATAGATAGACCATAATTAGTACCCCTAGCATAATTAGCCATAATAAAAAATAATAATAACACATAATATCAGGGGAGAATCGTGAAAGGGAACAAATAGACTTTCAGGACATCCACCCTCATCACACCGGGAGGTTTATACAGTTGGATTCTACCTTTAATGTCAATACACCCTTATTCTTTTCAGAAAAGGGTGTATTTCTTGTAAGACCAGTCTCTTATCTGGCACTATCCTGGTATCATCTAATACATCTTTTTTGTCCAGGATTACTTTAGATTACAATAACTTCAACACCCTTTCGTGACAGCCGTGAGGATTTCTTCCTTTCGTGGAATGTCTATATTAACATCTAGATCATTTTCAGCCTCAGGAACATTCAACTGTGTCTCTGGTGGTTCCTTGTTCATAATTTCTCTGAAATGCCATGCCCATCTTGTTTCCTGCTCCTGTGCTGTGGTGATAAGATTTCCTTGCTTGTCTCTTACTAACATTATATTGTTTGCACCTCGTTTTCCACTGACAGTTTTAGTTATCTTACAAACGGTGATTTGTTCATTTCTCAGTGCTACCTCTTCTGCTTGTCTTGCAAGGTCATCCATAAATGTCCTTTAGTTGGCACGGGTTTGACTGTTTACTTTTTTGTTCAGCTGACTGTACTGTTTGCTATATATTTCCTTCAAACTGTGAGACTTAGCTTCTGTTTTCTTTCTTTTTATTTCCGTTCTCTTCGCTATGGTGTTTAACGTTTCTAGTGTTTTCCAATCTTGTCTCTTTCTTTCCTGGAATCCCAAGCATGACTCGCTGCTTTACTTGTATATTGTTGAGATGGTGTTGAATTTCTGGTCGACATCATTGGTTGCTGTTCTTTCTTGGCTTTTGGCAATTTGGTATCATATCTTTACATCAACCACGAAAGCTTTTCTGGTGAGGGGGTCTTTAAGTTTCGTGATGTTATATCTTTTCTGTTTGACTGCAACTGGTCCAGCAGCTCTTTTTTTTCGCACGCCCGCTATCACTCTAGGCGAAATCTCAGGTCAACATGTCCATCCTGAGACTGACCCTACGTGAGCATCCCTTTTTTTCCCCGCAAAAAAGCAGGTGTCCCTCGCCATTCAGGCAGATGCTCGCCGATTTCGGAGGTACCCATTAGAGCTGGGTCGGCTCAGGAGCCGCCAGTCCCTGGTCGACGACACTCCTTCAAATGAGCTCACCCGGGCTCGAGTTAATCTAGTCCAAATCCCGGTCGACGAATAATCTTCAAGTGTCGTCGCCCGGGTTTGATCCTGGGTCACCCGTTAACCAGCGCAGTGTGATAACCACTACGCCAGCGCGGCTCCCTCAGCAGCTCTGAGTTTCACCTTCAGTTCACTACTACTAGATGATGATTACTTCCCACATCTGCGCCTCTTCTTACTTTCACGTCTTGTAATGCATGTCTCTATCTGCCATTGATCATTATGTGATCTATATGGTTTCTGTCCCGTCCATTTGGGGATTCCCAAGTTAACTTGTGCACTTCTTTGTGTGGAAAAAGTGTTCCTCCAATGACCAGGTTGTTAATACGCAGAAGCTTATTAATTTCTCCCCATTCTTATTTACTGTTCCACTGCCGCATTTCCCCATTACTCTTTCGTTATAAGTATTGTGTGATCCAACTTTTGCATTGAGGTCTCCCATTACTATAATAAGATCGTACCTAGGTGCAGTTTCCATTTCCTTTTGTAGATGTTGATAGAACACGTTCTTGACCTCTTCGTCGCTGTCGTCTGTTGGTGCATAGCAATGTATAATTGTGGTGTTGGTGAATCTCCCTTTCAGTCTTGTTCTAATCAGTCTGTTGTTAGGTTTCCATTCCAGTAAAGACCTTTTCATTCCTTTCTTCAGGATAATGGCTACACCTTTGTTGTGCTAACCATCCTCTCTTCCAGAGTAAAGTACTGCTTCCTCTGTAGCTGTTCTTATTCATTCCGTCCCGGTCCATCTGCTCTCACTTATTCCCAATATATGTAGTTTGTAGTTCGTCATCTCTGCTGTGATCTGCCTCAGCTTTCCTACCAAATTCATAGTTCTGACATCCCAAAAACTAATTCTTGTTGCATGTTTAGCAGTCGGGGCATCCTTTTCATGCCAATGGCTTCCTTTCGGCTTTCACCACTGACAGTCATACGAGCCTGAGACTCCGGATGTCCATCCCACGTCAAAGTTTTTCCATTCGCTACTGTTTCCATAACATGTGTGATTTTTTCCATAGACAGGGCGTCGGCCCTGCGCTAAAACCCCCAACCTGGTGGACCAGGGTACCAGCCTATGTCTGACCACTACCCATGCAGACCAGTCCATCTTGGTTGAACCTAGCAGAAGTAAAACTCCAACAGCATAGCTCTGGGGGTTGTCAGGGCACACATGCTGTCATAACGCTACAAGGCATAGGTACCGTTGATAGCAGTTGAATTGCTCACATATTGTTTAAAGCAAGTGATAGCAAGTTTGCATTTGACAGCATTGTTCTGAAATATCCAGGGCAAAAGAAATGCTGGGACACCAAAACATTCATAGAAAGAAATTGGAGAATACTCAAATGGGATATAGAGACAAATGGGATATAGAGACAAATGGGATATAGAGACAAATGGGATATAGAGACAAATAAAATGACATTGAACAGTTGGTACAGGATAAGTGGGCCTGGCATGAACTTGTTGAAGGCCTACACAGAGAGTGAAGGGGGATGATGGTGGGATTGTATTTATATATTTATGGTCAGTTTCCATTTTTAGCTGCAGTTTTAAACATTATGTTTGTTTATCTTTATTTACAGCTCGTGATGTCGAGCAAAATAAACAATCCTCAGAATCCATGGAACACTGTGACAAGGAAGTGGGCAAAACAACTGATAATTTCAAGGAAAATAAACAATTGACAGGATCAGCTATTGATCATGGCATGGAAGGGACAGAACTAATTTAGACTTGCCAGCTGGTTCATTGGCTTTTTTTATAATTGTTTTGTTAGAAAACACAATCATGTGATTTACTCAGTGAACACAAATAATCCATGAAAGCTACTGCTTTCATAACCGTATGCTTGCATAGAATAGAAGGATTGAAGTGGTATGACGAGATCACTAATGTGGAATTAATGACAAGAACTAGACCAGCATATGTTAACCAGGAGTGCATGCACCTTCTGGGGTTGCAAGACCAACCTTCTGGGGGTTTGAGACATGCTAGATATTTCAGAAGGTGAATCATCATAAACACGGTATAATACACAAAACTCAAATGTATTTGGAAAAAATAGAACATTGACAACACAAATTAAATACCGAACTTTAGTCACATGTTGTAAATAACATTTTCTCAAAATACACTTTTATTTCTTTTTTTTTTCTTTTTGCATTTCTGGCAAATTTTATGAGCTAAAAGATAATGGGGTGTGAGGCTTGGGAAGATGTTGTAAGGGGGTGCAAGGCTTCTTAAGATGCAGTAAGAGGGAGCTAAGCTCCATAACATGTTGTAAAGTGGTGTGGACCCTCTAAAAGGTTGAGAAGCACTAAGCTAGACAAACACCAGTGGAATAAAAAAATGAGAAGAAAAAGCTGGAAATGGACAGGACACAATTTGAGAAAACCTGTTGATAGCATTACAAGACAATCCTTGTTCTGGCATGTCCAGGCTGAGAGACGTAGAGGAAGACCAAAGAACACGACTGGAGACAGACTGGAAGGCGATGAAGAAGACATGGAAGAACCTTGAGCACGTGACAGACAGACTTGGCATAAGTTTGTTGATGACCTTGGCTCCTGTGGGAGTTCAAAGGTGAAAGAAGACGAAGAGGCCAATAATACACCATCATTTTTCAGTGGATTGTTTATTTGATTCGTACAAGGTTTGTGTAAAAGTCATTCCTTATCTGTGTTAATCTTACTTTTTACTGTTTTCTCTTTTAACACAAATCTCTATGTCAGCATTTCTGCACCATTCAGTTAAATTGAATGCCCTCTCTAATGAATCTCAGTGATTTTGCTGATTGAAATAAAAGCTGTTGATAAGAAGAATTTTCTATGGTAATCTTTTAATTTCATTGTGGATAAATCACATATACTGGTCTTTTGTTTGGAAGTGTTTTCCAGTTCTAATGGAAAATAGTGTACTAGAAATGTAGGCCTTGATCTCCCAAACATAAAATGTGAATTCTATTGACAGGTATCTTTCCTCTATAATGTTTAAATAAATAACTCAGTTATTCTAGCCGAGGAAAGGGACATGAAATATTAATTTATTCCAGCATGTAAATTCAAGGTAAAAACTAAAGCCAAACAATAGTGTTGTATATGGAGCATATACTACTAGAAGAACACATCTAGTTAATTAATAAAGTTAGGATCCGTTGTCATTTACTCAGTCTGGGCGGCACCATCTATTAGTGTTACCCATATGCGACAACTTAATGGTGTTGTTACATCCAGTAGCTTGTTGACTATTGCATCTTGACGACTAAAGTGACTGATGAATAATTTTTACTAAGTTGGCTTTTTCCGCTAACAGATTAGACTGTTAAAATCAAATGACTGGTGTCGTAGAGTTATCAGGTAGGTAATAGATGTTTATAGTCCTGTCTGAGCAGAGGTGATCGTGATAATAATGTGAAAGTAAGGTGTAAGAATTAGTTTTTATCCCGAGGTGATAGTGTAAGAGAAAGAACAGTCTCTGGATTGAGTAATTTCTCTAATCCAGCCTATCTGTACGACTATATTTAAATCAGACGCACTTTCTCTCCTTGTACAAAATACAAGTTACACTGCACCCACAATTCTGTGACAAATATGCACAAACATGAAAACAAACTATGGATAACAGATAGGGTAGGGGTTGACCAACACAATAACTTAAGGTTTATTAAGTTTATTTATCACTAGAACTTTACAACATAATCATATACATCAATAGATCATGGTTTACAGACAAAATGAAAGTTAATCAAATACGTTCTCCCCTCTGGTAAAGGAAAAGAAAAGGTGTAAGGTTCGTACGTGGTGATCGCCGACATAGGAGGAATAATACATATATATACGAGGGGCGTTCAGAAAGTAATGCACCACATCGTTTTTCTCAGGAGTTGTTTATTCAAAAAGCATGAAATTTATACACAATATACATGGATATGTCATGTAAACATCTGTATTATTCAACATAATCTCCATCAACTTGTACGGCTTTATGCCAGCGCGAAACAAGTGCATGTATTCCTAGCTCGTACCAGATTTTGTCTTGATCATGTAGCCATTTCTTCTCTGCATGAATCACTCCTTCATCATCTTCAAACCTTGTCCCACGGAGTGCATCTTTAAGTGGACCAAACAGATGAAAATCAGAGGGTGCCAAATCGGGACTATAGGGTGGATGGGGTAGTACAGTCCAACCCAATTTGGTGATTGCTTCCCATGTTGCCAGACTTGTGTGAGGGCGCGCATTGTCGTGAAGGAGAAGCAGGTCTGCTGGATTGTTGTGCGGCTGAACTCGGCGAAAACGTTGATTGAGTTTTTTCAATGTCTTAATGTAAGCTTGCGAATTGATTGTCTCTCCTCTTGACATAACATCCACAAAAATCATACCTTCAATGTCCCAAAAGACAGTGATCATGACCTTTCCAGCTGAGTCAATTGTCTTGCATTTCTTTCGTCGTGGTGAGTGCGGATGATGCCACTCCATTGACTGTCTTTTTTGTCTCAGGTTCAAAATGATGTGCCTAGGTTTCGTCTCCTGTAACGATCTTAGCCAAAAAGTTCTCTCCATCAGCATTGAAACGCTCCAACAATTCAGAAGAAAATGCTTTCCTTTGCAATCGGTGGTCATTTGTGAGGCTTCGAGGAACCCATCTTGCGCAAACCTTAGAAAATCCGAGAGTTTTTATAACCTCATTTGCACTATCAATGCTGACTGACAGCTGTAAGGCCATTTGTTGAGTAGTGATTCCGATTATCAGTAAGAATAATGCCCTCAGCGCATTTCAACATTTCTGCGTTGGTGGCTGTGGCAGGACGTCCACAGCGCGGTCGATCAAGCAGCTCCGTATCTCCACTTCCTGATTCTTTGATTCTCTGAACCAAGCAACTGACTGTACTCCTGTCGACTGCAAAACTTCCATACACATCGCATAGACGCTTGTGAATGTTCGCAACAGTTTCCTTCTCTGCAACGAGAAATTCTATCACAATTCGCTGCTTATAACGCAAGTTGCTAACACGCTCCATTTCAACGGTTTTGGGCAGCCGTATTATTTGGTCGGTTGCGGTGCAATTTGGTGCACACAATTTGCACATGCCATATTTGAAGTGTGAAAAATTTCATGCTTCTATCTTCATTATTAGCTGAGAAAAACGATGTGGTGCATTACTTTCTGAACGCCCCTCGTATTTCCTGTGTTGTCTAGCCTCTGGTTGCTGAGACACTATGTTAAGTTATGCAAATGTTGCTGACAATATATTTTGCCACAGCTGGCTGATGAGATTTATATAGAAAAATCTGGTATAGTTCTGGTCCAGTTAACATTTACAATTTTTGTTCTAGTTTGGTCTCTCTCATAAAAATGAAGAAAATGGACCGCACAGGTCATAGCACGAAGACTCAACAATATTATAAAGTTTCTGGTTGCTTATAAACTTATAAGACCAAAGGACCCGAAGACCATAGTTCATAAGACAAAAGTACATATAACCATAATTTCATATGACCATAAGACCGCTAGTTCGCTGGGTTTTTTTATCAACCTAGATTTTAGGAAAGAAATATAGACATTTAACCATAATATCAATAATAGATCTAACAAGTGTTAAGGTAAGACCTCTTTAACCACTCCGTTATTACATTAGATTATAAACCACAAGTGACTAGCTTATCCTATCGCTTTTAACGCGTGATATGAACACAAGTCATTTATAAAATTACACAATATAGATATACGTAAATAATATATACCCTCAGTAGCCAGTTATTTAATGTATGTACTAGTCAATTAAAGCATCTCTTCTGTGAAATAGCTAGTTAGAGAGAGATTGTAGCAACTCAGTGTAAGTGAAAGACATAAATAACGACATAAGCGAGCAAATTCATCTTGTGTACATATCTCGATATCTATATAGTAGTTTTGGATTATACATAATGCGCTCGACTACTAAATGTGGGTATATCTGGTTTTGAGTGTTGGGTACGATCCTGGGGGTACTGTATGATGGTAAAGTACCTTCACTTTATTGCCTAAATAGTCCATTGGTATCCAGGGTGGGGTGGCATTAGGGGGTGTCTACGTTGATTATTTTTTAGGTATGGGGGGTTTGTGTAGGTCAGTGGGGATGTGGTTTATAATGGGTGTGTATTGTGACTTTCGTTCATTTTAAAAGTTTGCAAGAAGTAGGACAAGGTTGGTGGGTGATTTGATTGTAAATTTTGGGTGTGTAGGTGGGGATATTGGTGGGATAGTGAAAACTGGGTGTGGTCCTCATTTGTCTTGAATTGATAAGATGTGAATAGGTTGAAATGTTTGGATAGGGGGGGGGGTTTTGAAATCTTAATACATAGGTTGATTTTGTTGGGTTTTTTTAATATGAGTATCTAAAGTGTCAACAGGAGTATTCAAGGAGGATCGTAGTTTCAATGTATTTGTTTGGGGTGTTTGGGCCCTTATTGGGAGTGTGGGTTTGGTTGGGTGTGGGGGGGGTTGTTTTTGGGTGTGGTTGGATTGTACATTTATTTGAGGTGTGGGTGTTGGGTACACAGAATGACCCCACTGTGCATTTTGGAAGGTTTAAAGTTGTAAGGGCACCCCCGCCCCCCACACGCCATGAAGGGGAGGTGTTTTGGTGGAAGGTTGGGGGAAATAAATATGTGTGGGGGGTTTATTTAATTTTGGGGTTTTGTGTTTTTTGGGATTGGTATGATAAGTATACATGGATTGAGAGGCTTTGGATGTGTGGTAGTTTTTATGTGGTGGGGTATTTACGGTATGTTGGAGGATGTAATATTTTTAATAGTATTGATGGTTGGTATGAATAGGGATATGTTGTTGGGTTTAAATTTAAATAGGTGAGGGTTAACCGGGCCGGGGTTAATGGGTTTTAGGGTGATTGTTAAAATTTTGGTTGATGAGTGGAAAATTGTTAGGGGGGGTTATTTTAAGGTTATTGTGAGGGGACTAAGATGTTTATGAGGTAAGAGGATAATTATTTATTATGATTGTTTTAATGATAGGGGGGGGGTAGGTAAAGTTTATGTTTAGCATTTTGTGGGGTTGACTTGGGGATGTTTTTATTTTAAAATGTAATTTATTGATTTTGGTGTAATATAATTGGGGGGGTTGTTGGGGGGAGTTGATTTGGATTTTGAGGGGGTATGGTAGTTTGGGTGTTTATTTTATTTTTAAATTAGGGTGGATAAATGTGGTTAGTGGAATTTAATTATTTGGAATAGTATCTGGGTTTAGTTGTGTTGATTAGGTTGTGTTTATTTTTTGATTTATAGGTATGATGAGGGGAAATAAGCGAGGATGGGGGGGAAAGGAAAATGGGGGGGGGGATGGAATAAGAGGAGGGGAGGGATAGGAGTTTGGGGTATCAATGTATTGATTTATAGAATTGGGGGTGATCTTTGAGGTGTGATGTATGGTTGTGGAGGGAATATGGGGAGTTTGGGAGAATGTGATATGGATATAGGTTGGGTGTTGGATTTGGGGGGGGGTATTGGGGGTTGTTGGTTAGGAGTGAAATGTGTGGGGGCATTTTTTTTGTAAGGGGGGGGAGGTTGGGGTAGGGGGAGGGATTGTGGTTTTGTTGGGATCTCGGGGGGGGTATGGGGGGTGGGGTGAGTTAAAGTGGGGGGGGTTTTAGTGTTGGGGAATTTGAGGGAAGGGGGGGTGTGGGTGGGTGAAGTTGTGATAAGTAGAAGGGGGATTTTTGTGATGTGATGAGGGGATGTGAGGGGATTGTTGAGATTGGTAAGTTTGTGGGGTTGGGTGGAAGGTGGGGGGGGGGGGGTAATGGGATTTATTGTTGGTTTTGTTACCGGGGCGCACGGGGGGTTTTGTGGGCCCAGCAGGGGGGACCGCGCGCATGGTAATGGGTGTTGTGGGGGGGGTGGGTGAGTTTGATATTATATTTTTATAATTAAGGGGTGTGTTGTGGTTGTTTTATTGTTTTTAGTTGAATGATGGGGGGGTGGAATGTTAAAATAGTTGAGTGTTTGGATGATTTTGGTGTTATTTGGTTTTTTTTGGTTAAAAACTTGGTTGATAGTTAGATTGTGGTGGGTTGATATTATTAGGAGTTTATTTATTGATTTTAAGTTAGTTAGGCCCGCGCCGGCGGTTTTTTGTTTTTGGGGGTTGGGGTTGGAAGTATGGATAGGGGTATGTGATAAGGATATGGAGATGAAAGGGATGTATTGGATGGGGGAGATGTAGGTGGGGGGGGGTTATTGATTGGAGGGGATTAGGTTTGGTTGTTGTTTGGTATGTGTATGGGTAGATTGTTTATGTTTTTATGTTTGAGTAGGGGGTTGGATGGGTTTGGGATTGTTAGTGTGGTTGGGTTGATTTTGGTGAATTTGGAATGTGTTGATTGGATTTGTTGGATAGTGTAATTGTTGTATGTTGTTATTGTTGTTTATTTGTTATTGTGTTTAATTTAGTAGGTAGATAATTGTTTAAACATGGGAAAATGTTGGAATTTAGTTAAAGGTGGAGAATTAAATGAAAACCTCAGTAACATGGGGGGACATACACGTTCCTATGGGGTCAGTGTGATTAATCAATCTAAGGGTTCTCACACTAGATCCTAAATGTACTTGGAATCTTGTAAACTGAATGTACAATATAATGAAACATACCAACTGATTGAGGGGTACAATAACAGTACAAGATTTAACAGAATATCATAATTTTATAAGTGGAACGACCTTTCAGTCTTAAACTGTCTTGATTCGCCCTGAGACATAACGAAATTAGGGTGGCATATAATCTGCACTCATGATGTATTTGAAAAGTCTGAATGAATGAATGAATATGGACTAAGAGTATTTTTTAAGTCGTGTGGAAGAGTATTCCACAGATGAGCAGCAGAAAAAGCTAAACTTTTCTTGAATAAGTCGAGCCTAGGCTTGGGCATGTGTAATTTATTTAAGCGTTGACTGCGTCTTCCGCTGTATTTGAAAATAGGCCACAGATACGTTGGAGCATTCTGTGACAAGATTTTGTGAATAAATTTGGCTTTGTTGAAGATAAGGCGCTTTCTTAGTGGTAATATGTTAAGATATGTATATGCGTCTACACACTGTGTGAGGTTTTTGTCTGAAATTAGGCGCACTGCACGTTTTTGTAATGAAAATAGTCTTTTAGTGTTGGACATGGTGCAGCCATCCCAAATTGTGGAACAATAGTCTAGATGTGTTTGTATCTGGGATGTATAGAACATTTTTCGTGTCTCCTCATCTAGGAAATGTTTGATTTTAGCTAACTGGTAAACTTTTTGTGCCGTTTGTTTGGTCAGTGCTTGTATATGCGAATTCCAACTTAAATGTTGGTCAATTATGAGTCCTAGTGTTTTATATTCATGTACATTTTCAATTAAAGAGGTTCCAATGTAGAGCTGAAGTGTTGTTTTCGGTGAGTTTTGTAATTTTTGTCTAGTTGATATTATCATACATTTTGTTTTAGTGATTTTTATTTGCATGCAGTTTTCATTGCTCCACTTAATAAGATTGTCTGTGTCGCTTTGTAATAATATTTCTAGCGTGTTGCAACTTTTATCACTAGTATAAATGGTACAGTCATCGGCAAATAGGTCGCAGGATGAGTGCTCGATGTGTGGAAGGTCATTTATGTAAATGGAAAAAAGTAGAGGGCCGAGAATAGAACCCTGAGGAACACCAGTGTCAATAATAGTTGGGCTTGACAAGGAGTTATTGTACCACACTACTTGCTGTCTGTCGGACAGGAATGATTTAAGTAATGTCACTAGTTTAAAGTTAACTTTCATTGTTTCTAATTTTCTTATTAAAACAGCGTGATCTAACATATCAAATGCTTTCCTAAAGTCTACAAAGATTGCTCCACATATGTTATCGTTATTTATGTTTAGGTGCAAGTTGTCTATCATCTTAGTTAGAGCTGTGTGGCATGAATGCTTTTGTCGAAACCCTGACTGACTGTCAATTAGCAAGTCATTGCTAACTAGGTAATGTAGTGTTGCTTTATGTATGTGTTTTTCTAGTGGTTTAGAAAGCGATGATAAAAGAGAAATAGGTCTATAGTTACCAAGATTACTGTTATCTGACGAGCCAGGTTTGAAGAGAGGATATACTTTGGCAATCTTAAAGGCTGAAGGAAAATAACTTTTAGCAATACATTGATTATATATAAAAGTTAGTGAATCACTAATAGCTGGTGCGGCGTAACGCAGTATTCGATTACCAATTCCGTCAAGCCCTGATGAGCTATTATCCTTAAGGTCAATAAGATAGTTATACACTTCATTAACTGTCATAAAAGGAATGTCGGGTGGAACTGAGTTTGTACATTTGTTCTTACAGAATGCTGAAAGTTTGTCTAAGTCACTACAGGAAGGTGGTATTGTGGATTTCAGACCGTTTATTTCTGCTTGAAAGTGATTGCTGAAGTCGGTGCAAGTAAATGAAGTGTTGGAAGAGAATGAGTCTGGTGCATTACGTTTTTTCGCTAAGGTGTTAATTGCCTTCCATATTTCCTTACTATTTGATTTGTTCTGAACCATATTTCTAAAATGATTTTTCTTTTCTTTCCGAATTAAATATTGAACTTTGTTCCTGTATACCCTGTATGTGTTGAGGTCCTTATTTTTGTGCGCTTGATCTCTCTGCCTCATAGCCTCCAACACTTCCTGCGTGATCCACGGAGATTTTAATTGTCGTTTGACGCGAATTTCCTTAGCTGGTACGTGCGTGTCAAAAACATTATAAAAAATTTTTGTCCAGTATTCAATAGCGTCATCCGGATCAGGAAGTTGGTAAACACGGGCGAGAGGTGCAGTTAGCAAGTCATTTAAAAATAATTCCTTACTGAAATGTTTGAAACTTCTAAATTTGATACTTACATGTTTATTTTTTGGAACTTTACATTTATTCTTTGACCATGTACAGCATACTGGATAGTGGTCACTCATTGCAATATTAGGGACAGAGCATTCTATGATGTTTTCTGGGCAAGTTACGTAGATGTGGTCGATTAGTGTGGTTGATGCTTGTGTTACTCTTGTAGGCTGGTTAACTATTTGTTTTAAGTTGTACGATAATATTATATTTTTCCATGTTAGATTTGAATTGCGTATATCGATGTTGAAATCACCAAGAAGAACAACCTCCTTGACTGTGGCAAATACATTGTCCATCATTATGGTGAAATCTTCGTACCATATAGGTCCTGCACTAGGATTTCGATAAAGATATCCCACCAGAAATGGGCCCTGATTCGGTAGCTTTATTTCCAACCATACACATTCTATCTCTGCTGTCTCTAAGTCGTTTCTGCGGCGAAAATTAAGGGAAGTGGAAATATAAACTGTTATACCTGTCTCTTGTTTTTTTGCTTGCGTCTCGCCGAATAGTTTTAAAACCATTTAACGCAATATCATCGTCTGTTATTCTGTCATTTAGGCGACTTTCTGAAAGTCCAAAAATGTGAAAATTATTACTTAGAATGTATGTAAGTTCGGGGAGTTTACCTAGAAGATGGTAAATATTCAGATGACCAAGTCGTAGACCATCCTTGTGAAGCCACGGTACATAATTACCAGCCATGTTTGTATAGTAAAAAGAAAGATATATTTAAAAAAAATAAAAAAATAAAAAAATATAAAAAATTACAAGTTAAAAAACAGTTAGGCTATGCACACAAAAAGCGCAAAATATTTTTACGAATTAATACTTCACCAAGGAAGTGGAATTCAAGAAATGAGAAATTGCAGAAAATACAATATTAAAATAATTAATACAACTAATAAAAAACAATTTCAACTGAGTATATGAAAATTGTCACAAAACAATCAGGCATACAACATATCACACCAGAACTGCTCAACGCAACAAAGTGAAGTTAAACGAGAGATGAAAGAAATTAATAATAGTCACAAGTCAGACAAGTATACAACACTTCACACCTTAACACCGAAAATTCTAACAAATTGAAGCTACGCGTGATAATAAGAAATTTAAATTGTAACGAAATAAGTAATCAAAGAAAATTTTTTTAGAGGATATTAACCGATAAACTATTAAAAGTTCTGATTATTACCGTTGTATTAAAAAATCAACAAATGTTCAAATGGAGTGAAGGCTGTAGTAACAGAGATTTAGTGAAGCAAAGTGTTTGTTCGTCAATAACTGACGTCTCTGCCGGGCATATAATAGGGATGACTTTGGGCAGACATCATTAATGCTTGTCTAAGTGACGCAGGGCTGAATTGCATCAGATAGACAAGTTCAGGGTTCCACTGAGGACGATAATAAGAACTAGGGGAGGAAGCATGGTGATCTCTGATTTCTTCCGTCCTTGTTGTAGTGTTGGTAGGAGTATTCTGAGCCTGGGACATTGGAATACTGTTGGTAGAGGTACCTGAGTGGGGCTGCCTTGTGACTAATGGGGGAAACATGATATCATAAGATTCGGCTTCCTGATTGAAAGTGGCGTTGTGATAGCTGGAAGGCTGCCTGCTTGCAATAGGTGTGCTTCTTTGAGAGGTAGGTGGGGTTTGTGATGTGTTGTAATTATATGTTGATGTCTCAGTAGATTTCGTTGCATTCTCTATATGGGTTGAGCTGTCTTGTTGTGTCCTTTCTGGATATTTTATGTTTTTGGCCAGGATACTGCTTCCCAGTGTGGATGTGTGAATTTGATCTCTGTAGAGTCGTTTCTTAGGTGCTCCTGAGTTAGATGTAAAGAATGGAGTATTGTTGATGAAGCCAAGGCCGTTTTGTTTACAATAGTTCTGTAGTTTTGTGTTGTAAGTGTCCGCTGTGCGACGCTGAAACCCATAGCATGGTGGTATGATTGATGAAATAAAGATGGAGGCTTTGGGAAATTTTTGTTTTATTGTAGCCACCAATCCTGAGGGGTTTAGGCTCTGCTCATTCATGATATCATTAATTCCTACGTGTAGTGTTGTTTTTGTTATCTTGTGATTAATATCGAACTTATTAATTATGTCCAGTAGTCTTTTAATACCAGCCCCCGGCACTGTCATAACTGAAACGATGTCTTCTCTTGTAGTGGACATTCTTTCACAATAAATACCCTTCAAGAGGGAGTCACCAATTACAATATGTGTAACGTCACTACGTATTTCTTCACTTTGTTTTCTATTAGATTGATGCTGCTGCCTTTTGTGGTGTTCTTTTTGTGGACTGTCGTGATGGCTCTGAGATTTGTGAATTTGGTTTTCGGGCACTGGAACGTTGTCTGGTAGGGATGCTGATACCTGCTCATTTTCTGTTGAACAATCCTCAAGAACTTGAAATCTGTTCGTAATTTTGACTCCAATGGGATATGTTGTGTTTGTGAGTGTCTCTTCGTGTTTTTTGTGTACAGTTTGGTGGTGACCTTTTTGCTGATTTGGCGTATTTTTATGTATGGATTCTTCGCAATCTTCTACTATTGTTTGAGGATGATCTGGTTGTCTTATCTTATAGAGTGAGAAGTCTCTCTGCAGTTTTTCGATGATGTCCTTCATGCTAGAATTGTCTTCCCTCAGAGATACTATCTCCCTTTTAAGAAGTTCGTTTTCGGCCTTGAGCGATGTCTGTATACTAGACATGAGATCACCAATTAAACTTCGTAGCGTGTCCTCCATATTTTGCATTAGCTCCTGGCAGCACGACACAGGTAACTTCGTGGTGTCTTCTTTTTGTTGCTCAAGAGATACAGTTTCAGCTTTTCGTATATTTTCATGGTCCATGGGGTATTCGATGGCCAACATAGGTTTAGAAATTGTAGGGGTGTCTGTTATTGTATCCAATACTGCAGAAGGTAGAATTTCTGATTCACTGTGAGAAATTGGGTTGCAGCTGATGTTGAGAATGTCGTTGTCGGTAGTAAAGTCACTTATGCCTGGAATCATTGTGTCTACTGCCAAGTGGGGCATAGAAACAGCGGAGTCCATTTTAGTGTTTTCTAACTCAACATCAGTTACAATTTTTGCAGATTCTTTTAATTCTTCAAATTCTGTTTCTAGCCATGATTCGATAGCTGCGGCAGTCCCCTGGGCCATAATTTTGTTCTTAGTGTGATAAAGGTGAACTTTGAGAAGTTGTGTTGTTATAACGTCTTCTACTAGTGCACCATTTATGTCTGTTCTTGACTCTACAAGTCCTGTTTCGTAGTATTTAATGACAATGAAACGAAATGCCTCGTACTGAAAGGTGTTCTGGAATGTTATAGTTACACATTTTCCTTGACTTGATAGCTTCAAGGTTATACCGGACCCGGTTCTACAACCTTTAAGTTTTACGTGAATAGCCCTCTCTTTGTTCAAAGCATAGTTTTTGATGGTCGTTGGTCTTAAACGAGCGTCCCTGGGGCCCACTGTTAGCTGCGAACTAACGCCTTCTTCCAAGCATGACATTGTTACATTCCACCGGGGGTTTTGTTATCGGTGAGGAACATTGTATACCGGGAAAATTTTATGATGCTTGATAGCAACGCTTGACCAACAACTGACCTCTTGCTTTGGCGAAGGTCACATTCGGATGAGTCATGTAGTCATTGTTAAAAATATCCTCCAATAACATAGAGAAAAAACTGATACACATTTCAACGGTATTCTATAAAATGTTACACATTACATTAACACAATATCATGTTTAAAAATTTCACCGTCTAATAACCAATATACTGATATAAAAATCCACGGAATGTGACTTAAACTTCCTGCGTTAATGCTGCGAAATGTGAGAGCAGATCAAAAACACGTCCGTCCATGACGTGAAGTTGTGAGATCACAACAACAAGATAAGAACCGATATGTAGAGAACTCTCTGTCCCCTGGGGAAGAATCTACTGTACAAATTAACAGGGAAGAGGCAACTCCTCTAATGAGTAAGGAAGTACATAATGACGAGTGTTCCTTAAATTCTGTTGAAAGGGAGCATTCTGAGAAAGACCACCTAAAAACTAGGAGGAGCCTAAAAATAGGAACATGGAACGTTAGAACTCTAACCGGAGAAGGAAAGCTTGACAATCTTATATTGGAGGCAACAGATATGAAACTCGATATACTGGGAGTTGCAGAGGCAAGACTATTGGATACAGGCTACATAAAAAGAGACCAGTACACGCTTATACACTCAGGAGGAGAAAAACATGAAAGAGGGGTAGGAATGTTGATAAAGAAGGAGTTAAAAAATACGTATGTGGATACTGGACACACAATGACAGAATGATGTTACTAAAGATGAGAGCAAAGCCATTCGACATATCAATCTTACAAACTTATGCACCAACTAAAGATCACAGCGAGGAAGAAATAGAAGAATACTATGAAGAGCTACAACACACACTTAAACCAGTCAAATCTACAGATGTGTTGATAGTAATGGGTGATATGAATGCAAAAGTAGGAAAAGGAAAATACAAGAATATAGTAGGACAGTATGGATTAGGGACAAGAAATGATAGAGGAGACAGACTTATCCAGTTCTGTGAAGAAAACCAGCTGGTCATATGTAACACCTTTTTTGAACACCACCCAAGGAAATTATACACATGGAAAAGCCCAGGAGATGTAACAAGAAATCAAATTGACTATATATCATGATAAAACATAGATTTAAGAACAGTGTCACAAGTGCAAAGACACATCCTGGCGCCGACATAAATTCAGATCACAATCCAGTTGTCATCAAAGTAAATATAAAGCTGAAAAGAGCAGGAAACAGAAGACAGGAGGAACCCCAGATAGAAATATCAGCGCTGAAACAACCAGATATAAAACAGAAATATTTAATCGACGTCAAAAATAAATATCAACAGTTATTGACAGAAAGCATGGAGCAGTATAGAAGAGAAAACCCAGAAGAAAAAGTAACCGCAAAATGGGAATGCTTAAAAACAAGCATACAATCAGCAAATGCAAATTTACCTAAAAAGGAGTCTAAGAAAAATCAAATTTGGATGACAGATGACATCTTGAATAAAATGGCAGAAAGAAAGAAAGCAAAAAACACTCCAGAATATAAAACAATAGACAATGAAATACGTACTATGTGTTGACAAGCAAAAGAACAGTGGATAGAAACAAAATGCAAGGAAATAGAAGACTTGGAAGCAAAGCACATGACAAGAGATATGCATGAAGAAATAAAGAAATTATCAAATAGGTCGCGGTTTGCACAGGGAGGAAGCTGTATCAAGAACAAAAATGGTGTAATATTACTTGATGAGAAAGACATATCAAACAGATTGGCAGAATACGTAAAAGAAATATTTGAGGACAACAGAGGTAAAAAACCATCACCAGATTCTAATGAAGACCCAAACATTCTCAGATCAGAAGTAGAGAATGCCATACATATGATACAAAAAGGAAAATCAGCAGGCATGGATAACATAAACATTGAAATGATAGAAGCTCTGGAGAGCTTTGGTATAGATACAATCACAGATCTATGCAACGATATATACAATACAGGATATATACCACACGACATGAAGACATCAGTTTTTATAACATTGCCCAAAAAACCAAATGCAACAGAATGTTCAGACTTCAGAACAATCAGCCTGATGAGTCATGCAATTAAGATACTGCTCAAAATCATACAGGAAAGAATAAAAAGTAAGGTAGACAGCGAAATCCAAGAAGAACAGTTTGGTTTCAGACGGAACATTGGAACAAGAGAGGCAATATTTTTGCCTAAGAATATTAGCAGAAAAATATACAGAGGTCCAAAAAAGTATGTACATGTGCTTCATTGACTATAAGAAGGCTTTTGACAGAGTCCATCATGAGAAAATAATTGAATGCCTTGAAGACATAGGTATTGATGGCAAAGATATAAGAATAATCAGTAATCTTTATTGGGAGCAAACTGCCACAGTAAGATCTGGAAGGAATTATTCATCATACATAGACATAAAAAGAGGTGTCGGACAAGGTTGTGTGCTGTCCCCCTGCCTATTTAATTTATACACCGAAAAATTTTTCAAACAGATACAGGAAATACCAGGACTGAACATCAGTGGAAGGTCAATAAACAACCTTAGATATGCAGATGATACCGTGTTGTTAGCTGAAAGCGAACAGGAATTACAAGAACTAGTGAAGCAAGTGAACAGTATAAGTCATGAATATGGACTTGACATTAATATTGAGAAAACAAAAACTATGATAATTAGCAAAACAAACGATAAACCCACATTAAAGATAAGCGTAAATGGGAAAATCCTGGAACAAGTCAAGAGCTACGTATATCTTGGTCATATAATAACAGAAGATGGCAGATGTGAAACAGAAATCAAGAAAAGAATGGGAATGGCCAGAGCTACATTCAACAACATGAAACATGTACTGACATCTAAACAGTTATCTCACAAATTAAAACTGAGAATCATAAAGTGTTAAATATATTCTGCATTTCTGTATGGTGCTGAAACATGGACGATGAATAAGCATTTGGAAGAAAGAATTGAGGCTCTTGAAATGTGGATATATAGAAGAATGGGGCGTATCTCATGGAAAGAGATGAAAACAAATAAAGAGGTCCTAGAAATTCTAGGTATGAAAAGAGAACTAATGAGGGAAATCAAGGTTCGGCAGCTAAAATACTTTGGCCACATAAAAAGGCATAACACCTTGCAGAAGACCATAACAGAGGGGAGAGCTGAAGGCAAACGCGCAAGGGGAAGACAGCGCTATAAGTGGGAAGATAACATCAAGAGATGGACAGGAAAGAGTCTATCAGAGTGCACCACCAAGACAAGAGACAGAAGACGTTGGAGATCCATTACAGCCAACCTTCGTTGTGGAGATGGCAACTGATGATGATGATGACATCTTCTGTTCTTTCTGAATCCAGCTCGTTCTTTTCTCAGTTTATGGTCTACTGCTTTTGAAATTCTCTGGATAATTATCCTGCCTATTACACTAGTCAACAAATTTTCAAAAGTTATTTGTACCAGAAATTAAATACACCATTTCTTATTGATTTTGACATGCTGATTTCAAATATCATAATGAAATTAACCAATTGGCTCTGGGTTTTTTTTAATGATAAATTTACATTACAGTAATACAAATAATGTATGCTTGTTTAATTCTCTGGGGTAAACAGCTAGTCTTTCTACTTTAGCATTATAAAAATTGTGGTTACATACTCAATTAATTGATATTTCAACATAAAATGATAGAAAAAATAAAAACATTATTTAAAGTTCACATATCATGTTTTAAAAAGGCACATTTGAACCCATTCCGTCATTATTCAGTCGCTGTTCGAGCTCTCTTTGTTTGCTTCTTGTAGTCAATCGATGAGGTGTCTCTTGTCACAGTCCAACAGTAATCAGCAAGCATTGAAGGGCTCCAATTGCCTTGATACCTTGTCTCCATAGCAGCAATGTCCTGGTGAAATCGTTCACCATGCTCATCACTGACCGCTCCACAGTTTGACGTAAAGAAATCCAGATGAGAATCCAGAAAATGAATTTTCAAAGACATGTTGCAGCCAAGACTCTTATACTTCAGAAGGAGATTTTCTCCAATTTCATTGTAATTATCAGATCTGTTGTTTCCAAGAAAATTGTCCACCACTGACTTAAATGCTAGCCATGCTGCTTTTTCCTTGCCATGCAACACGCAAAGAAACTCGTCATCATGAAGAAGTTTTCGAATTTGCGGACCAACAAATACTCCCTCTCTTATTTTAGCTTCACTCAGTCTTGGAAATTTTCTGATGAGGTATTTGAAAGCCTCATCTGTCTTCTCCATTGCCTTGACAAAGTTTTTCATGAGACCCAGCTTAATGTGCAAGGGTGGCAACAAAATCTTGCTGGTGTCGACAAGTGCTGGGTTCTCAACGTTCTTACTGCCAGGCTGCAATGACTGCCTGATTGGCCAATGTCTTCTGATGTAATGGTCACTTCGTGCACGGCTATCCCACTCACAGAGAAAGCAACAGTACTTGGTGTATCCACCCTGTAGTCCAAGCAAAAGAGTGACCACTTTTAAGTCACCGCAAAGTGACCAATGATGATGATCGTAGTTTATACACTTCAAAAGCTGCTTAATGTTTTCATAAGTTTCTTTCATATGAACTGCGTGACCAACTGGAATTGACGGTAACACATTACCATTATTCAACAAAACAGCTTTAAGACTCGTCTTGGATGAATCAATGAAAAGCCTCCACTCTTCCGGTATGTAATTGATTTTGAGGGCTGCCATTAAACCAGAAATGTTGTGGCACGCAGAAAGGTCACCCTCTTTGAAAAAGAATGTAATAAGCGGCTTCTGGCGGTTCCTATACACAGAAATTGTAACATCTTCTGCCAGGAGATTCCACTGTTGCAATCTGGAACCCAAAAGCTCCGCCTTGTTCTTCGGTAAATTCAGATCTCTTACAAGATCATTCAGTTCACCTTGGGTTATTAAGTGTGGTTTAGTGGATGTAGTTTGCTCAAAATCTGGGTCGCTTGAGGTTGATGGTTCAGGACCACCAATGTCCTCTTCTTCATCAGTGGAAGCAGCTGAAAATGATTCTGGCACTTTGGGAACTGGTAGGTCATCGTCATGTGGTACCGGACGAATTGCAGAGGGGATGTTTGGATATTCCAGAGTCCATTTTTTCTTCTTTGATATGCCTTTCCCAATTGGAGGGACCATGCAAAAGTAACAGTTGTTGAGATGATCAGTGGGCTCTCTCCAAATCATTGGGACTGCAAAAGGCATAGCTTGCCTTTTGCCAGTCAACCACAGTTTAAGATGTGCTGCACATGTATTGCAGCATATGTGTGGCGCCCAGCTCTTATCTTGATCTCCTATTCTGCAGCCAAAATACAAACTGTACGCCTTCTTAATCACTTTAGTTATATTTCGTTTTTGTGATAGAAATGTCACCTCACCACATATATAACAGAAATTATTAGCACTGTTCACACATGTCCTAGGCATTTCTAACTGCGATACTTTTGATAAGGACAAATGCACTAACTAATGGCAAAATTTTATCAGAGATAAGATATTTATACACAAAGGTGATGTAATCATAGGTAGGATCGCATCATCAACTTCTAGTTACATTTTTATTGGTCATTAGAAAAAATTATGCAATCGCTCACAACAGTTGCGTCATATATATAAATTGACCGTAATTAAATAAACTAGTAGCATATATCTTGAAAACTAGAGCCAATCAACATTTTTTAATGTCATTATCGTTTTCAGCACACCAAAATTAGTTAAGATCAGCTATTTTCATTTCTGGTACATTTTAGTTGTTGACTAGTGTTATTTTACTGGGAACTGAGAGAAGAGTAATTCCTCTCCAGTTTTTGCAGTCTGCAAGGTCGCCTTTCTTGTGCAATTGGACAATTATTCATTTACTAGCAACAACCCGCCTAAATTTGCAGGTTGTTAATTATAGTGTGTTGTTTCTGTTACACGTATTACATTGCTGCTTCTTTTATAGTCTCGCTTGCTAGCCGTAATAATAAGTCTGCAATACTTTAAATTAAAACAAAAAAGTGGGTTTGGCCCAAGCAAAAATGGCCACCCCAGTGCGTTTTTATTGTTGTTGTTTTGAAATAATTTTTTAAAATGTTTATATGCATAAATAACTTTGTTGTTGTATATGAAACTGAAGGTAATTGGATGTACTTTACTCTTGTGCTACAAGTATAAAAGCTTTCATTGAAAAATGATTAGTTATTCAAGGTAAAATGGAGGATATGCGCTTAAAAAAATGATTAGTTATTCAAGGTAAAATGGAGGATATGCGCTTAAAAAATCGCTTTAAAAATCTAAAATAAATATCTCAAAACAGAAACACGTTCACTCTTAAACACGTGCGGTATTTAAAAGAATGTACTTGCAGTCGGAAATGACTTTGTGGGTAGTTATAATTAGAAACAGTCTCAAACAGAGGCACATATACTAAAGGCTTTCTAAAGTCGATTGGGCCAAGCGCGTCTAACCCCTGAGCCTTTATAAAGTCGATTGGGACTTAAAGAGTTATCATCCATAATAATAAGTCTGCAATACTTTAAATTAAAATTTTGTGTTGAAAAAACAATAAAAAAACTTACATTTTAAGGTTATTTTTAAGAAAAATGATGAGTTAAATCCGTTTCCCGAATTAAACTGAACAGAAGACTATTTTGATTATCTGTTGATTTAATGCACACCGTCACACTTTTCTATTTTCTCGAGAGTACATATAAGGGGAAACAATACAATTATTGCCTAACTTTCAACCACAGTTGTACCCCCTTAGCTGTGGTCGAAAGTCAATGCACTCTCTTGAAAATAAAAAAAGTGCGCAAATTACGGTGTGCAAAGTGTGACTGACCGACCGACCGACCAAAGTGCCTTACTGCGGTAATTATGCATTTTGATGATTGATGATGATTCCACTCCAATGGACATTTTGTATTTTCAGACATGTGCAAATAGTGGTTCTAATAGTTCTGCTGCTGGTTCAGGGTCTGTCTTAAATAACTCAGCATTTAAAATGTCGTCACCAGGAGCTTTCCCATTCGTTAACACTTTGCTAGCTGTGATGATTTCTTCCCTTCGCGGATTGTCTGTATTTACGTCTAGATCATTTTCAGCCTCAGGAACATTCAGTATCGTTTCTGAAGGTGTTTGTATTCAGTGTTTCTTTGATATATTCTGCCTGCCGTGTTTCCTGCCCCTGTGCTGTGGTTATGAGATGTCCTTGTCGCTTACTAACGTAATATTGTTTGCACCCCATTTTGTCCACTGACGGTTTTAGTTATTTTATATACTGTGCTTTGTTCGTTTCTCAGTGCTGCCTCTTCTGAATGTCTTACAAGATTGTCTAGGAATGTCAATTTCTTGGCTCGGGTTTGACGTTTTATTTCCTTGTCAGCTGCTTGTACTTCTCGCTACATATTTCTTTTAACCTGGGAACTTTGCTTCTATTTTCTTTCTGTTCATTAAGGTGTTTGATGCTTCTGGTGTTATCTAAGCTTGTCTCTACCTTTCCTGGGATCCCAAGCATGATTTGCTGCCTTCATGTATATATTGTTGAAATGGTGTTGAATTTCTGGTCATCATCATCATCAGTCGCTGTCTTTTCCTGACTATTAGCAATTTGATATCGTCTCTTTATATCAACCACAAAATCTTTTCTGCTAAGGGGGTCCTTCAGTTTGATGGTATCATACTTTTCCCGTTTAGTTACAACTGGTCAAGCAGTTCTGAGTTTCACCTTCAGTTCTGCTACTACTAAGTGGTGATCACTTCCCACATCAGCCCCTCTTCTTACTTTCACATCTAGTAATGAATGCCTGTTTTTACCCTTGATCATAATGTGGTCTATCTGGTTTCTATCCCGGCCGTTTGGTGACTGATTCCCATGTTAATTTGTGAATTTCTTTACGTGGCAAAAGCGTTCCCCTAATGACCAAGTTGTAAATGTTGCAGAAGCTTATTAGTTTTTCCCAATCTCGTTTACAGTTCTGCTGCCTCATTTCACCATTACTCTTTCATGATTTGCTTTGTGTGTTCAAACTTTCGCGTTGAGGTCTCCCATTACTATGGTAAGTCCCTATCTGTGTGCGGTTTCCATTTCTGTTTGTAGCTGTTGATAGAATTCGTCCTCGACTTCTTCACCGCTGTCTTTTGTTGGTGCATAACACTGTTTTATTGTGGTGCGCGTAAATCTCCCTCTCAGTCTTGTTCTTTCTTATCAGTCTATTGTTGATGGGTTTCCATTGCAGTAATGACTTTTCTATTCCTTTCTTCAGAATAATGGCTACGCCTTCATTGTACAGTCCATCATCTCTTCCAGAACAAAGTACTGTTTTTTTCTGTTGTTATTTTTATTCTCTCTATCCCGGTCCATCTGCTCTCACTTATTCGCAGGATTTGTAAACTGTAGTTTCTTATTTCTGTTGTGATCTGCCTCAGATTTCCTGCCTCGGGACGACGGAGTATGTCCATCATTTCTTTAAAAAACAAACAATGAATAACAAATCTAGTTAAAATCACCACTTTTGCTTCTAAGATTGCTTTTTGGTGGATACCTTTGGCGTACAAAGACAGGAAATAAAAATGGATGTTGAAGGAAATGTAGGGTGGAGAGATGGAAGGAGACTAATCAGGAAGAAAACGGATGGAATCGCACTGAAATATATAAGTATCGGGTTTTGGAACTGTCGTAGCGCCAATCAACTAGCAGCAATTATACAAAGTATCATCTACGATTTCGCTAGCCTCGTAATCCAGGAGTCAAAATCGAAAATTACCATTAACTTCCAGAGTAATTTTGTTACAGAAATCTGTGCGGGGTGGCAAGCGACGACAAGCTATATATGTGAAACTTGAGCTCTCTTATACATTGCTGGATATAAGATCCCATATCTGTGATAATGCGGAATTGCACGGGATTGCATTAAATATATGTGGTCAGGCATAACGAGTCTACAATTTTTATGCTTAGGTAGATCATCTTCAGGAAGAGGAGAGCTTGGATTATCTGGTATAACTGAACAAAAGGTGATTCATTGCTGGTGATTTCAATGCTAGGTCTAAGTATTATGGAAATATCACAGACAATAGACAAGGTATGAACTTGAGCTAGACTTTTCTTAACACGAACCTGACCATCTTAAATAATGGACGCTACACAAGACTGGCAACTTTACCAGGAAATGCTGATGGTAACATACGGTACTGTTCAAAAAAAAGAAACGCATAGCTAATGGAGGCACACACATAGCCATAATTTTGACATTAAATAACTTTTTTAATTTAATAAGTTAATTGTTCAAATTGCACACAAGAATATCTTAGGGTTCAACCAATCAATTGACAGTTGTTTTGCATCTGGGTCCCGAGAGTTTTTGGCGTACGGGATTTTCCGTTAGTGTGGTGTGTGGTCTCCTCTTGCATCGATCAGCGACTGGCATCTCCTGGGCATGGATGCGATCAGACGTCTGATGTGGGCCTGTGGGATGGTTGCCCACTCTTCCTGGAGTGCCTGGAACATATCACGACGATTGGCTGGAGCAACGTCTCTGCGACAAACACGTCTATGCAGCTCATCCCACAGGTGCTTAATCGGACTCATGTCTGGAAACAGGGATGGCCAGGGAAGGGCGAGAATGTTGCTGGCAGTTAGGAACTGCGTGGTCAACCGTGCACAATGGGGTCTGGCGTTGTCCTGTTGAAACACAGACCTTTGGGCAGCCAAAAGTGGAAGAACATGGGGTCGAAGAATTTCATTGACGTATCGTTGCGCATTCAAGCCACCTTCAATGTGCACCAATTGACTCCTTCCGTTGTACTGATCATTCCCCACACCATTGTACCTCCACCACTGTGCGGCGGAGCTTCATCAACGCAATTTTGGGCAAAACGTTCATTTCGCCTACGGTAGACCCTACGCCGTCTATCATGACGCTGCAACAAAAAGAAAGACTCGTCACTAAACCAGACACGTCTCCATTGATTGTCAGCTGCCCAGGGACGATGCTGGTTGGCCCAAAGAAGTCGATTTTGGCGATGGCGGCGCGTAAGGACAGGTCCTCGGTGAGGTCGTTGTGCCCAAAGTCCAGCATCATGCAGTCTATTCCGGACAGTTTGATCAGACACATGACGTCCTGCAGGCAATGACTGGGCAGTTGAGGAAGCTGTTGTAAACCTGTCTCTGAGGTGACTAAGCCGAATAAAGCGATCCTCCGCTGCTGTTGTCACTCTGGGTCGTCCACTGCGATGCCGGTCTTCAACTGAGCCAGTGGCTTGGAACTGGTGCCAAAGTCGACTGATGGTACTCTGATGCACGTTTAGATGCCTGGCAACCTGACTTTGACTTTCGCCTGCATGCAGTCAGCCAATAGCAATGTTCCTTAAATTTATCGATAGAGACGCCATAAATGTCTGCTTGAAAATGAACTAAATTTTGTGTGTGTAGTGTTATCCTTTTATAGGGTTTCAGTTGCGTAGTCAGTGAATAGTGTTCACCCCAAATTTTGTTGCTTTCACGTGCGCGCAACATGAGCTGTGGTCAAAAATTGCGTCATAAACACTATTGACCACTGCGTTGTAACGATTACAAAAACGAACGCAATCCAGGTCAACACGTGCATTTGACACTGTAAAAACATTTGAGGCTGGTTTTTATATACCCTAGCACCAAATTTTACTTACAAACTCATAAAAACGCGCCCTCGGATAGCTATGCGTTTCTTTTTTTGAACAGTATACATCTCTCATTCATGTATAGTTCTGCTGCTGCTGCTTTTGTACGTTGGGATGTTTGATGTGGTTTGGTTTTAAGGACTATTGTCATTGCACACGGACAACTCCATCAGTGCTCCGATATCCTCCTTTAGATCACACAAGGAGGATCTCAGCATAGTGCACGAACTCCGTAGCACCGGCGAGAATCCCAATGTGTGTATATAGGAATCACACATTCTATAAATATTTTTGGTCTGTAGGTTTTTAATTTTTAAAATTTGCCAGGGCGGCGGACTTACGGACTATTCTTTACGATTTCCAACTGCCGTGAGATTTTTAACGTGCGCAACTTGCACACGGGACCTCCTACTTGTTTGCCCTTATCCGAGAAAGCTAGGTATCCGATCTCACTACCCATGAGATTAGGGGGGAGTATGACATGATTAGGACCACTGATTCTGAAACAATTTTCATATCATTTTGCACGTTGGGGTGTATTAGGGGCAATGCAATGCGATCACCTACAGTCTGTCATCCTCATTGCGACGGGGAAGACCACCAAACACATGGCATTTAAACAGATCTTCGAGCATCTTACAAGTCCACATAATTGTAATAGCCCTGTCAACACACTGAGTTAAAATGTCGGACAAAATACAACTAGAGCTGATGTTGCTGTCACTTCCAATGGAGTTTCAAACATCGATCTATTGGTCGTATATTTTTTCATCCTAGTTAGGTGAATAATTGGGTCTTTGCTTGCGATGTCAGGTTGATTTGGGGTTATCTTCCTTTTGGGTCAGTGTGTTAAGTTCAAAGGTAAAACAGTTCGGGTGTGCCATGCGCAGGTTTTTTAAGCAGGAGGGTTGAGTTAGACTTCCGGCAAGCCGTGAGGTGTCCTGGTTTCTGAAGGGACGAGAGTCCATTGTGTTTTTCGGGGAAAAATCTTCCAAGTGACTGCGATGGCAGTTTTCCCCAGTGAATCTCTGTGCGTTGGAATGACAGCAGAGTTCCTTGTTAGGTTCTGTGGATTCGGTTACAAGTAATACCGACTTTTTCCATTATTACGCTTTCGGTGGCAGAACATGTTAGAAGACTACCTAGTCTGTGAACTGCAGCTCACCGGTCCTACATTACAGAACTTATATGTTGTGCTCAAGGTAGCCATCCAAGACTATTAGTCTTCATACCATCCAGAAATCCAGTGACGAAGTTATATTGTGGGAGCCGCAGATTGGCGGCATATTTATGTCCACATAAGCATTACTGCAGGGTTGATGGTAACCTGCTTATCAGCAGTACACAGCCGACGTCAGAACGAGGCCTGTGTTTTCGGCTATTATACTACAGCCTGATAATGTGCAATTGGCGGGGAATGCCAAGTTGTACCTATGTGTCAAGGTGATTAAGGTATCTGACGCGTTTAGTCAGAGATACCAAGGCGGCATTTTTGAACTGTCATTGAATAACATTATTATTGACCATGCACGGATATTGGAATGTTTACCAGCTCTTTTGAACGCCTGGTGTATTATTATCGATTTCCGGTCAGCATGACCTTGTTTACAATGACTGTTCCTGTTGATGCTACTATGTGTGTTATCGTCAATAAATGTTTTGAAACGTGCCTGCAGTGTTCAAGCATCCTTGACTACTGCATGTGAGTGTAGGGGTTGCAGTGTCTACATATATACGAGCCTAAACACATTCGCGCCTTCATTCGCACCCACACTCAGTTCATCATACGCCAGCACTACACATCTAACAACATGTATACTGTCTTGGGCCAGTGATCACTTCAATAAGAGAAAAAGACAGTTACATTTCTGGTAGGCCAGCTGATGGGGCTATATAGATCATTGTACACAGCACGCCAGCCTTAAACAGACACCCCACCAGGCTACTTACACTTCTGGATGATGGGGCTATTTTCGTGGAAAGGACAAGTACACCTTACATTTGTGGACAGAGCGAGAAATTAACATTTCCGTGGACTTATGCTACATTTATGATGCCTCCAGTGTTGTCCAGAAATTTACATTTCTACATGTGCTACATGTCATGAGGAACAAAGTGGACAACTGAGAATAACACACATACTCTATGCTTTCAAGTTTTGTCTACACAGGACAGAAATAGGTCATCAACTGTTGACCCAGATAAACAGTGCGAGCATTTATGTTATAATGCTACATAAACCACAACAGGACAAGTACTGAAGTTAACATCTAGGCATTTGCTACGTGGACCACAACTGCAAGTCGAGTCCCTTTTTGTGAACGGTACCGCTGGTCGTTTACAAGTTTCAGTCAACAACAGACTTTTCTACGTCCGAGCATTCAAGTTACATTGCTCGAGGTCAAGTGTTTGTAAACAGTACGTGAAATCGTCAACATTCAATGTGCAAGTCCTAAGTCGAGAAGGTCATGGTAACTTTTGTTCGTGAATACCACTTTATGCTACAGTGGATTTGACATTCAGTGCGCGCTTGACATTTTGTTTCTGTGTTCGCAAGGAGCAAGTTAGTTACTTAAATATCATGTGTGACTAATTTTTTTTTTGCAACACATTCTATTGCTATTTATGTTACTTGTACTATTGTTGTGTATTTTTCTAGTGTTTTTCAGCGGGCTGGTTGGGTAAAGGTGACTCCTTTAGATATATACCACGTAATAGAGGTTATCTATTGAGAGCGTGTCGTTAGGGACTGCAAATTTCCTTAATTGGGATTTGCGAGCGACAATTGTTGCTATTTACGTTAGCTGTGACGACATGAGTTAGTGTTGTTTTCGTTATTTTTTTTCATTCTTTGATTTTCGATTTGTTTTGTTTGTATCTGTAGGTCTCTCCTTCCTTTCGTTTATTTCTTTACAACTTTTTGTTTATAACAGTGTCTTTTTTTGCTATTTGTCTTGTTTTCTTTTTCGCGGTTATCATTACACATTGTGGAACATTTTTTTTTTACTTTTTGCTGTATTGTTTATTTGACTTCCGCGAACGTTTTCGGTCATTGTTCTGTATTTTTGTCTTTGTATTTATGATTGTACTACATTATTGTCATACACAGTCTACATACATACACTTGGTCATGTATTATTATTATTGATAAGGTGTACTCTTCATATAGAGATTGTTAATAAAATATTATTATATGAGATATTTATACAAGTTCTTTGCTAAAAGACTTGTTGTCCACAAAGATTGAGACAAGGTAAAATATATATGCAAGTTCTTTAAAAAAAAAAAAAAAAGACTTGTGCCCACAATGATTGGGATATAAGGTAATTTATTTAATATTTTCAGGTTTCTGATCTCAGTAGACAGAATGTCTACATTGGATTTCTTCATCCAGCAAGGGTTAATCCTTGGTAAGTCTGGTGATATATTGGAAGAATATGCAAATACTCAATATACCAAGGCATTGAAATCAGATGAAAAAAAAAACAGAAAATGGAAGCTGAGAATAGAAGATTAGAACTTGAAGAAAAAAGGTATCAAAGAGAGGCTGAGGAGAAAAAACTCCAACTTCAAGCCCAAGCTGATGAAAGAAAATTCCAGATGGAAATGGAGGAGAGAAAAGCTGCTGCTGAGGAGAGAAAAGCTCAAGCTGCTGCTGAGGAGAGAAAACTTCAGGTTGAGGCTGAAATTAGAAAAATGGAACATGAGGAAAGACTCGCAACTTTGGAGTTAGAGAAATTGAAATTGGCGAGTCCAGGTGCTCATCAAACAACTTCGAGTACGACAAAAGAGTTTGTAAGTAGGATCAAACGACCTCATTTCAATCCTTTAAAGGATGACGTAGCAGATTATCTAGATAGATTCCAATTTTTATGCGATACGCATAACATAAAAAAGGAAAAATATGTTGAACAACTGATGGAATTTTTTACAGGTGACACAGTGACTACTCTTATGACAATAGACGAACATGAGAGGACTAATTATGATGTTGTCAGGGCAGCATTACTAAAGAAATACCAATTAAAACAAGAAGACTATCGTCTTCGTTTTAGGACAATGTTGCCAGAAAATGGAGTAGATGTCTCTGAGTTTGTTACAAAAATACGTCGTACATTCACACGATGGGTTGAGTTGTCTCACACTGAGAAAACATATGAAGGCCTAATGGACTTATTACTTAGAGACAAGGTTTTGTCATCAGTTAATGATTCTTTCCTTGCATTTCTTCATGAGCGTAAACCCAAAAACTTAAAAGACATGGAGGAATACTGTTGCCAGTACGCCACTGCGCATCCCCATGCTACAGTTAGCAATTCTAAAGTGAAAGAAGGGTTGCCAGCTGCTTCGGCAGCACCATATGGCCCTAATTTCAATAAAAAATTTCAGGGTGCTCAACAAAACTGGAATAGGAGAAGTAATCAGAATTACATTCATAAGCAGAGTAATCCAACACATGATGGTTCTTCGTCTAAGAACTGGAGACAAGATGGTAGTTCTCGTAATTTTAGTGGTAATAATCTTAGACACTTTCGCAAGCGTTATCGCAATAATAACCATTCGAGCTTTCGAGATAATCATTCTCGACGTCAAGATTATGACGATGGTGAATTTAGAAACCGGGATTCAAACCGGAATGATGATTACAATAGGCAATATGATAATAATTACAGGGGAAATGATAATCGAGGCAATTACAGGGGAAATGATAATCAAGGCAGACCTAGATTTAACAAAAAAAAAAGACCTTTCCAACAGGCAAACTCTGCACAACAAGAGTTTGATGGAGCCTGTAATACAGTAAATGATAGTGGTAACTATAGGGCTATCACTGGTTGTGCTTTCGATTTTGGGAGAGCAACTGAATGTCCCCAATGCTTAACATTGTTCGACTCATCGACTGTATCTACTCTAAGTTGTGGTCACCCTCTTCCTGCTCTACCTGCTACAGTTGCGCATGATGGGAGAGGATCTCTTATCTTACATAAAGGTCTAATAAATGATAGGCTAGTCTCAGTACTTTTCGATTCGGGATGTACTACCTTCGGGGTTAGGGAGTCTCTGATAGATCCTTGCTGTGCCACTGGAAAAACAATCAAATGTGTTACATTTGGTGGTACTATGGAAAGTTATCCTACTGCTATTATTAGGATTGACACTCCCTTCTTTATAGGAGATGTCCATGCATGTCTTCTTCCTAATCCTATTGCGGATCTTATAATCGGTCGTATTCATGGGGTTAAGGAATGCACCCCGCAACAAATTTCTAGTTGGGAAAAACGAAACATTCAAGCGGTCAATGCAGTGGTGACAAGAGCTCAAGCTCTTAATCCCGCAACTTCATCTGATGATAGTAATGGAGTTGATAGCTAAGACGAGCACTTGGTGATTTCCCATGACTCGTTTGTTAAACGTCAAGAAGAGGATCCGTCTTTGAAGAAATTCTTCCTTCTTGCAAAGAAAGGGGATCCCAAACAAAATACGAATCACAAATCGTATATTACTATGAAGAATGGTATATTGGTACGGATGGTACAACACTCGGACAAGTCTATGCACTCGCAAATTCTTGTGCCTAAGTGTATGAGAGCCTTAATTCTTCAGCATGCACACGATTCTCAGTGTGCTGGACACATGGGTTTTTCCAGAACTAAAACTAGAGTCCTTGCGTCCTTCTTTTGGCCATTTGTGAATAAAGACATCCGAATTTATTGCCGATCTTGCAAAATTTGTCAAGAGGTCAAGTCTAGGGGTCCGAGACATGCTGCTCCTATTCAGGCTGCAGATATTCCGATTCGGCCGTTTCAGAAAATGGCTATAGACATCATTGGTCCGTTCAAGATTAAGTCAGCCAGAGGACACCAATTTATCCTCACTTGCGTGGACATGTGCACGCGTTGGCCAGAGGCTATTCCTCTGAAGAGCATATCAACTGTCGATATCGCTGATGCTCTTTGGCTCGTATTTTCTCGTCTGGGATTCCCGGAGAAATACTGTCGGATCACGGCACTCAGTTAATTTCGGACGTTATGTCTCAGGTAATGGCTACGCTGGGACATTAAAAGGTCTCTCAGTAGTATTTATCATCCAATGTCCAATGGATTGGTAGAACGTCTTAACAGGACACTAAAGAACTTACTTGGCAAGATAACGGAGGATCATCCTGAAGATTGGGACAGGGTTTTACCTGCAGCTCTCTTTGCCTATAGAGAGGTTCCCAACGAGCATACAGGGTTTTCTCCTTTCGAACTTGTCTTTGGCGCGCAACCGCGCGGTCCGATGTCCTTGTTACACGATTTGATAACTTCCGATAATATTGACGATGATACACAATCGTCATATGAATATGTTATTGCTCTTAGGGAAAAAATTATCGAATCGTGCAGATTAGCAACTTCATCTTCCGAATTTGCGAAAGAAAAAGCTAGGCGATTTGCTAACAAG
Source organism: Oreohelix idahoensis (assembly GCA_024509875.1). NCBI lineage: Eukaryota > Metazoa > Mollusca > Gastropoda > Stylommatophora > Oreohelicidae > Oreohelix > Oreohelix idahoensis. Next base: position 852,881 of record JAMPIV010004898.1, read on the forward strand.
AAAAGGCGCCTACGTCAACTTTGTCCTGGAGACAAAGCGTTTGTCTTACTTCCCTCAAGAGAGAATAGACTTCTCATTTCATGGAAAGGTCCATACACTATAGTCTCCAAAATTTCAGATGTCGACTATATTGTCGATGTGGATGGAAGGCATAAAACCTTCCATATAAATATGCTAACAGAGTTTATTGAACGTCCAGACTATTTGCAGCCTATTTTCCAGGCGACGGACGACTCTCCAGTCCAACATGGTCACATCTCATCCCTGTCCGTTATACAGGATGAGGAAACTATTTTTTCTGACGTTAACTTACCTCTTCCTGCGATTCCACTTACTTCTACGGAATCATGGAAAAAAAACGTTACCGTCTCTTCGAACTTGTCTTTTGAGGAGCAACGTCAAGTATCCTCTACGCTACAATCATATCAGGATGTCCTTACCGACATTCCTGGACACACAGATGTCATAGAACATGACATCATACTTACTGATCGTAATCCGATCAGAGTAAGACCATACCCAATACCTATTCATTTTCAAGCACAAGTCGAGAAAGAATTGGATGAAATGATTCAACTGCAAATAATTGAACCATCCACTTCAGCTTATTCTTCGTCGATAGTTATTGTTCGAAAGAAAGACAATAACATACGTCTTTGCGTTGACTATCGCAAATTAAATCAAGTTACGAAGTTCGATGCTGAACCTATGCCGTTATTAGATGATCTACTTATTAGACTTTCTAAAGCTAAATTCTTTACTAAACTAGACTTGTCGAAAGGTTATTGGCAAGTCCCACTGACGGAACACGCCAAACCTCTCACTGCTTTTTCGACACCTAGGGGTCTGTTTCAATGGAATTTTATGCCTTTTCGGGCTTATGAACGCCCCAGCGACTTTCGTGCGCATGATGCGACGAATTCTATCAGATCGTGCAGATGTCATCGCATATTTAGACGACATCTGTCTTTTCAGCGATACTTGGGAAGAACACTATTTGGTCTAAAGGAATTGCTATCTACTCTACGTGAGCATAGTTTGACTGCAAAACCCTCTAAAGCTTTTGTTGGGTTTAGTAAAATTTCCTTCCTAGGTCATCGAGTTGGTCATGGTCTGTTGAAGACAGAGTACCAAAACATTTCGAAGATATTAAATATCTCGGTTCCGAAGACAAAAAAGCAAGTGCGTAGTCTCTTGGGATTGATACAATTCTATGGAAGATTCATTGAGAATCTGTCCTCCATTATGGCACCACTTTCATCGCTATTAAAAAAAGGTTTTTTTTATTTCTCCTAATATGGTGCGTTGGGTCCCAGGAATGCCAATCTTCATAGGATCAGGTTAAGAATTTGTTTTCTCATCTCATCCTACTACCAACGATATGACTTGTCTGAATAAGACTTTTGTTCTTCGTAGTGATGCCCTCTTCCACTGGGATTGGAGCGGCACTAATGCAGGGAATAACCTTCAGGCACTCTGCATCCTGTAAATGTATATTTCTAGGAAGCTAAATGCGGCAGAAAGTGAAAAAGGCTGAGAGGCTTATGGATTTTGGGCACGCCCTTGTCCCAAAAAGGACTGCAGATGTTGAGTTTAAGCAGCTGATGGACCCCCCCATTTTGGGCTGCTTGAGCCCTAAAAAAAAATAAAACACTCTAAAGTGTCTGGTCTTTTTACTCCATTTATAAATCTTTTTAGGGGAATTCTGTTCATTGCTTCCCCAGGTTTTTTTGGTTTACTGCTAAAATTCTTTTTGGAAGTATTTTTTTTTGTTGCCTTTTTATTTTAGTTGGTTTTCGGGGGCCTTTCCTTCTGCGTTTTTTTTTTTTCAATAATTGCTTTTTCCAATGTATAAGCCTTTGGTACCAAAAAGAGATGTCCAACCCAAGATTGGTCGGGGGTAGTCTTTTTCTTCTGAATGCCACGTTGTCCATAGGTCGTGGGGGTATGTTAATAGTCTAGTCTTTGTCCCTTTCGGGGGAGGGGGAGAAAACAAAAATTACAAACCCAGTTGTTTGGTGGGGAGGGTTTATTTGTTTGTCTAAGTGTTTTATTTTGTGATTAAACAGCCAATTAAAGCCTAATTCTTTTCCTCTGGCCCATGTACTGAGACTTAAGCT